>BTRK01000006.1:24546623-25045299 GCA_036245805.1 Pristionchus mayeri
GTGATGTAGAAATCGACAGAATACTCCAGGACAGGACTCTCGGCCGAAGTTACTGGAATGGAAGTAGAGATGCATTGATGGGGGTCATAATCTCACGTGCACTTCACTCGTGGATGGACGAAGTGACAGTCGTCGTCACTCCTTCGACAATTGGGGAAGTACATGCAACGGATGGACTTGAGATTATCCCCACGGATTGGCACTTCCTTCAGGGGAATGGAGGGAGGAGGAAGATCGACACGTTGATGAACAGTCCCTGAAAGAGAAAGAATTCATTTGGACTATTTGAGACAATTCCCTCTCTGAATTGTTATTCCGCCGTTTTTAGCTGATATTGAACTGTGTGATTCTGATTGACCAGAGTGACTTTGCTCGTCTTCCATCGAGTCCACAGAAGGGGGTTTCTGCAATATTCTCCCCAATGGAAGCAATCAATTTCTCCTCACTCTTAGTTGAGTTCGGCTCTTTCTCAATGAGTTTCCTCTTTGAAACTGCTCAGAATCGAATTCCTTTTCCATCTCACGAGCTTTCTTTTCTTCTTCCTGTATTCATTCAGATGTTATCCTCGAATTAAAATGCCAACAATTAAAAAGAAACCCACATCCATTATTTTATTTTTGATTTCTTCATTTATTCTGTTTGCTATTCCTTCCTCGTCGAAACTGCGACGATTGTATTACTTTCAAATTTGTTTTGATAATGTTAACTAACGTTTCCAGAAGCATTTGAATTCTTCCAATATTAGCTTCTGAATACGCGATAAGTTTCCATCGCGGTAGCCTGAGGATACTCCTTTCCAACTGAAATTACCATCTGTGATGTGTAAGTTGGAATGGCTAACCGATGAGATGTTTCTTTCCTCGTCCACTCGTGTCATTTCTTGCAACTTCGTTCCATATTGGACGTATAACAGTTGGTGATTGACGATGAAGTACAGATTGCCCGTCGAATCTCTTCCAATCGGTCTGGGGTGATGGAGAGGAAAAGGCCTCCTTCCCTGAGAGACTTATCTCATCTTCATATTGAGAGCCTATCGCACAAAATTGTGGGGAGCATCGCTGATGGAGAGAAGAAGTGAATGCAGCAGCCACAGCTTCAATTCCGACGACAATTCGTGGAATTGCTTATGTGCAGGAAACAATTTCTCAGTCTTTCCAGTGAATAGACTGCTCACGAAATCACGAAGTTCATTCATGTAATTGTCGTTTCTGAACATACTTCTCAGTTGAATTCAATGTTCCAACGAACCGAATATTTTTATCGGGGCGCACGAGTTTGAGCAGGCCTATCAAGGACTCCCTGAAAGAATGAATTGAACAAAGTAGAAATAAGTTCAACATGGGAGATATCTACAGCTCCAACTTACGTCATTAATGGGGATTCAGTATTTTCTCTTCTCTCTTTCTCAATCTCCTCGAGGTAGTTGAACTGGAGGAACTTCTCGAGGGAAATTCGTCTATTGCGAGAGAGTTCATTCCTCTCGCAATCATCCTTCTCTGATAAGATTCCTCGTAGCTTGTCAGAGAAAGCCGCGTAATAGTACGAGTTCACCAGTCCAGGCTTGCACTACATTTAATGTGTCATATTTAGTTGCGTGACCTTATTAATAAAATACAAATAGTCTCACCTCAAGATTGTGCAGCCAGCGCAGGAACGGAGTATTGCTAGCCATAATAACAGGTATAACACAGGTATAATGTATGTTTTAAATGGAGTGATGGAGAACAAATTGAGAAATGTGTTGGGAGTGACTCAATCACTGTTGAGAAGAGGGCCGATTCGATTGGCGAGAGAGAGGAGAGAGGGGAGAAAGAGTGAATGATAAGGTGAGGGAAAAGACAACATTATCTATGACACTGATGAAACATTTCGTCATTGTTCGTTTTGCTAATATGTTCTTCCCTTTCTCACGACATGAGATTAAGATACTTTTGAGGAACGGAAAATTCAATGATAGCGAAGGAAGGATGTGAAGAATGAACTATCAAAAAATATTGCAGTGGCCAGAGGGAAATTTCTCCCCGAGATGTAGGTAGATGGTATGCAGCAGTGTCAATAATGCTTTTTCAAATTGGTTAACAATCTCCTATTTTTGGCTACACACATTGTTATCGGCGCCGGAAACGTCTGAATAGGAAGTAAACAGATTGTGCAAATCGGCAAAGATCACCGACTCTGCCCTTAATTGGTGTCCCAATGACGAATCGACGTTGTAGGAAGTGGCAAAAAAATAAATCAAATTCCTCCATAGCATATCGTTGTGTATATTCATCAACACATTATTTCTCATCTGTGACTGGAAATAGAGGCAAAACTTATTGTACATAACTACCGTATACAACAATTCTACCCGAGTTATAATACAACAATTCTACCCGAGTGTATCTGGAAAATGGATCATATTTCAATTAGTACTCGTCTCTGTTCACACTCTGCGTGTCTTTGACCAGGGAGAAAGAGAGGCTGAAACGTAATCTCCTTCCAAGATGAGCTCGCTTGTCCAAGCAGGAAACCTCCAAAGATCGGAGAATAGGGGAGAAGCTCCTCCTTGTATCCCCTTCTTTTCCGATAGCATGCTCGAGAGAAGGGAACCGAAGTGAATCTG
This sequence comes from Pristionchus mayeri, assembly GCA_036245805.1. Lineage (NCBI taxonomy): Eukaryota > Metazoa > Nematoda > Chromadorea > Rhabditida > Neodiplogasteridae > Pristionchus > Pristionchus mayeri. The sequence goes on from BTRK01000006.1 coordinate 24,549,229, forward strand.
CATCTCAATGGGCATCACATCCGTCTTCTTCCTTCTTCTCTTACATTTCTATTCTTGTCAAGGTTAGATATGTGTACTATTAAATATGTCACAGAATTCGCAGCCTATCATTAATTTGCTGTGACTTTTGATTCAATAATTATAAATATTTGTGCAGGGTGCATGGACACGGGTGTGAACTGTGCCCAACTCTCCTCTCGTTGTTCATCTCCCCGATGGGAGAAAATACTCAATAGATACTGTCCACTCACTTGTGGAAGATGCAGAGGAGCCTCCAGTGAGTGAGAGAGAGAGAGAGACTCGGTCATCCCCCAGTTATCGTATAATCAGAAGTCTCCTCTTCAGTTTCCGACTGCACGGATCGTGCCTCCAACTGTTTTCTTCTCTCTCATCGTTGTTTCGATCCCATCTACTCCCCCATCATGAGTGAGAATTGTGGTGCGACGTGTGGGAAGTGCAGAGGGAGTCCCCATGGTGAGTCCCCCCCCCCTGCCCCCCCCCCCCCTTCGATGGCCTCGAGAGTGCAGGGGACTGCGACGATCTGGCGTTCAATTGTCCTCTGCTCGTCCATCGATGTGATCACCATCTATTCTCGACCATGATGAGGAGATACTGCAGAAAGACCTGCGCAGTATGTACGAGGTGAGGAGAGAGGGGGGGGGGGGGGGGGAGGGAGTGGGAGAGAAGGGAGAAAAAGGCTCAACTCCAGCCGCCGTACCAATTGCACCTCATGGTAGTTGTAAGAGAGATAGGAGAGAGTGGGGGAAGAGAGAGAGCGCAGACACTCTCTAGATCTACCATGAACTCGAGAAAACGAGTGAGAGCTCATGGTAGAGCGAGAGACAAGAGTTATGTCAGAGAGAACGAGACGACGAGAGAACTACTACTATGAGCTCATAGTAGCTGTTTTTCATGGTACAAAGTACCATGACCTCGGTGAGACTCGCCGGTGTGATCTACCACGTAGGCTTGGTCAAAGAACGAGCACATTCATTCTTCTCCTTGTATGTAGGTAAAGGGACTATGAAATCATTGTTTGGAGGGTCTCGAGGGTGCCTCATTTATGGAAGCTTTTATATATAACGAAAATAAATATTATTTTAATGTTATATTTTAAGGAATTAAAAATTAAGCAAAATATGCATAAAAAGTTAGAATATGATGCTGAATTTGTGATCGGGCATACTGTAATGCAGATCGTCTTACTTTTACCTATTATACGGCACTGTGGAGCCAACGTTTTTCGCGCGCGCTGCGATTTTGAATTTTCAAATGCTAATTATTGTTGTTTTTAATTATTAATAATTGCAATTTGATTGAAAAATTAGCCGCCCTCATCGGTATTGAGTAGGTTCTTATGTTTTTAGCGGGTTTGGCTCTGTCTGTTCGATGATACATGTATGCGCGTGAAGTTGTAATTGTCATCATCGTCTCATTTCATTATTTTGTTTATGTTTCTAATCTTATTCTTGGTCGTTCTTATTAAAATTGATGTCCCGCAATCCGTCTTTATAGACGTTTTCTCTTCTTTCGCATGCCGGCAGCAATTGGTGAATGCGTGCGCAAGCGACAAGACTAGCCTCTCTCTCTTAAACTCTTCTGCTACAACTCGAAACAAGCCGGTGAGTGCAGCATGCGTCTACTAGGCTTAATGATTTGTTCAGGCTCAAGTTCGTCCTAAGCATCTCGAGGAAGTATATCGTATCGCCTGAGTTCCGGAAGAAGGTTGGCACGAGGGAATTTTCGTAAGAGGGATTCCACTAGTGCAGGTCTGTCCTAACGATATTATTTTGCGTCAAATACTGTTGTGACTGTTGAATCAAAGCAAAGGAATCAAAGCAAGTGAGTCCCCATATTTCATCCTTTTCGAACGAAATACTTGAGAGGCTGAGCTGACCCGATTCGAGGACGATAGAGGGAGGTAGAGGACGCCATCTCTACAGGACAGCGCAAAGGTTTATTTATATATTCGTTCTCGATTTTTCAGTCGTATAAATGATGTTTGAACTAGTGTTTGAAACGGTTTATCCGCCCCTTGAGGGATATCTTTATTTGTAATGATATATGTCTGTCTAGGCAATATTGAGATAGAGGATTGTGAAGGCTTAGGCTTATTCTAACAAGGAATGGTCGCGAGGGTAAGATGGAGAAACGTAGAAGTTCTTAGAATTTGATTCTGTTTCGATCCCGGTATATCTCGTTCAAAAAACTCCGCCTTATACTCGCGACCATTCCTTGTACGCCTATTCTTGCTCCTTATTAATCTGTAATTATTTCGATAAATGATGTTTGAATGTAGTGTTTATCGGTTGTGTTCCGACCCCGACTGGGTTACCGTTATTACTAATGCTCTTTATTTAAGCTTAAGATCTCCGTGAGGATCATTTTATTGTGGCTGAGGTGAGTATGCTTCTTGTACTGGAATGTCGCTCCAATCCATCGCGAGTAGCCAGCCACGTAGCTTTTGTGGTCGGCAACGTAGTTTTCGTAGCCGGGACGTAGCTGCCACGAACGGACTACTAGGACTACGTGGCCGGCAACTCGCGATTCACGAGCGTATTCCCAGTCCCGCATTTTACGTATCATGGAAAGCATATTTATTTTAGAAACACGCGACCGATCATAGAGAAGGACGACGCGAGGACGGAAAGGGTGAAGAAAAGGACTAACGTGACTAACGGTCATTGACTAACGATCTGGACTCGAGCATTGTCCATCGTGCACTCTGCGAGTAATTCTAACTTTTACCCATGTTTAATGTTTAATCGGTCCCTCGTGAGTAACTTGAGGAAAATGACTCGTAGACTGGGTGTGCTCGAAAAATAGAGTAGAGTTGAGGATAAATTGAATAAACTTGCGAGTTACTCTCACCCCTTTCAAGCACCTGCGAGTGCCGAGTAATATAGTATAACAGCACCAATGACTACTTCTAGGACCCGAGAGTCCCGGCTGGCAGGCCGGCTTCACGAGGATGGAGAAGGAGAAGATTGTGAATGGGATGAGGTTAGTGATAGCCTTATATTATTGTTGAATATGCAATTGCCTATCAATGATTGCCACTGAATACTTCTCGTAAGAGAGTTATCTTAGCCACCAACTTCGAATTATTGGCAATGCATTTTTTTTAAAAACCCCTGCACCTGTCACTGTTCCTTTGACTTGATCTTATTCTACAATTACGGATAACTTACAACGCTCCTCCAATGCAACCCCTTTTTATGGATTATTAAAATAACATCTTATAGGTAGCCCGAGTGCTCCGTTCCGAGGAGGAGCGGCGACGGCGATCTTCGGAGAAGATTCTAACCGGTGCCAAGAGACTTCAAACCGGTCGACGAAGACTCCCTTCCCCACTCTATTCGTTATTGTTGCCCCATTTCTTGTGTTGAATAGTTAGAGTAGTCCTTTGTATTGTCTATTTCAAACCTCCTCTTTGCATCTCTTTCAGCCTAAAGTACTACAACTCCATCACCGGATGCTCTTCGATGATCGTCACTAAATTATTCTCTCTCTCTCTCTTCCTCTCTTGCGACGACGCTGCGACTCTTCCTCACATTATAATATATTCACTGATAATTTCACTGACTTTCACTTAATTGTGTTTCATGCCCGTTAATTGGTAGCAAGTCATTGCCCCATGGCAAGCTACCATCGCCTGACATCTCCGTTCCCTCATTTTCACTCTTCCTCTCTTTCTTCCCTGTGACCTCTTTTTCTCCCTCTCTCTCGGTCTATGGTCTTCCCTTCCCTTCTCTCTCCCCCTCTTCCTTTGATCTACCCCTGTCTCGAGCGATAAACATGTATCGATTTTCTGGCAAAGGTCATAGTACATTCTACCACGAGGGGCTTTGGTATCGCGGCAGAAAGCATTCCGAGAGTTTTGAAAACGGTTTTGAGAATTTTTATGGAAATCTCTATGCTTTTGGGAATCAGTCAAGTTTGGAAAAATGTCAAAAATTAGGAAATGTGTGTTCTGACTATTCCCATTTGAACAGGCATATTACTTGTCCCTTTCAAAATCGCTAGAAAATAACCTTGATTTAATTAATTGAAATATCAAAAATTTATGATATTAATATTTTTACAGCGACAGTTCGATGGGCACGAATGAGATCTTCGCGAGACCTGAGCAGAATGAGGGATTATCGCCCCTTACCACTACTTCTCCTACCTTCTTCCCCTATACTGTCACACCAGAAGGATCAATCAAAGAATTGGGAAGGATGGAGAAATTGATGGAGGGAGCAAATGGAATTGTTCAACTTATTCTCAGATGGAGGAGAAGACTCCAAAAGGCCACGAGAAAGAATTAATTTGAATTTATTTTATCTAACTACAAAATCGTTTGTCTGTAATCTCTCCATTCTCTCTGTATCTCAGTAATTAGGAATGATGTAATTTTGGTTGTTCTCTCTACTGGTCATCTTTCGGTTCTCTCGATAAGAAGCAATGAGAGGAATTCTCGAACCGATAGACGCATTTCGCAGATTCCTGAGATATGAATCACAGACACCTTGAAAGAATGACGTGAAACTACGTAGAACAAGAACACGAGCTGAATCTATCCAATGAGTAGTCGATGATGAAGAGTGAGTGAGTAGCTACTGTATCGAGTGGAGTGTTTGTGATGGACTCTTCTCACCCCAAACAGAAGTATCTCTCCTCTCTCTCCCTCCCTCGATCATGGCTATCATCCCCCAATCAGATCACTCTTGATCGGGAATACAAACATTCGCACCTCTCTTCTGTCCAGCCCTCCTCGAAATAGGCTCGAATCTCCAGAGTCACTCCAAATGCAAACACCTCGAGGCGAAAAACTGCAGGAATGGTCATTGATAGGGTGGAGACCTTGGGTCTATCACTCTTATCCCCCTTCCTTTGGCGGTCTTCTGTTATGGGATGAGGTCAGATTTACCCTATATCCGGGGGAACGGGGGGGGGGGGGGGGGGACACGCCCTCTTTATTATCCTCTCTCAGCTGTCTCAATGAGGGAGCATTCGCGCATTACCGTATCCCCTTCACCCTCCTATTCCGTTTATCAATCTAGTACTCAGTGTTTTGAAAGGGCTTTCGTTTCAAAAGAGAAGAGCTCTTTGCTTTGTTCATGGCTCCATTTACGCGTTGATGCCAGTCATGATTAGATTCCTTCTCTTCAATCATTTAGGAAGACTTCTAGGAAGACTATTAATTCCAGACCCACCGCTGATTATCAGCATCAAACTGCGATGATTAGGAATGCTTCACATCATCACGAGAATTCGAAATGTCTCGATATCTCTGGGGGATCTAGTTCTCAGTAGTGGCGTAGAAGGATGATTATGATCGAGATTAGGGAGATTTCCATTGTGGAGTAGAAAAAAGTGGGAATCACTATGGACACTATATCGAAACATTCTTATTGATCCTTTTCGGTGTTTTTTAGAGTTTATATAAAATGGATATAGGGCCTATTCCCAGTTATAACTTCATGATTGAGATCTGAGAAGGGGCATTGTAAACGTCTTCTGTAATTAACGCGCCTCGCCAATGTTTTTACCTTGTTTCTTTTTGCAGCATCAATGCGTCATATGAAGAAGGTCATTCAGATTTGATTTGTAAGGAAAAAATAGTCATGTTTATTCCGTTTTACACGTTGTAGAAATTTCGGATGCTTATCACAATAACTTTTCCAGTTTCGCGGATTTTTGAATTCAGCTACGAATTATTGCAAATAGATTGTTTATTCTCGGTATGATTCTAATCTGATCTCGATGTCCCAATTGACAGCTTCTCCTCTCCTCTTGATGCTGGCACTTCTCTCGTTTATCCATCGGATCAGCCATCCTATCACTCACGCCACTCACTGTCCAATCGTGTGCAAATACCCGATTGACGAAATGCCCTCAGGCATTTGTGATTCTCACTGCCTCTCCACATTACAGTATCTCCTGTATTTGGCTACTCTTGTATGGGGAATCCTGCCACGTGAAGTGTTAGTCAACCTCTCTCTCCTTATCTCGAGGATACGAACCCATAGGTAGAATAGTCTCGTCACTCATCATTATGGTAACGGTCTCCTTCCGTCTCCCTATCTCTCCCTTTTCTCTGCTTCTCTCTTCTCTCTCCATTCACACACTCTCTCATCATCACGAACCCTCACTGCATTCATCTACATATTTGCAATTGCTCTTCTCATTATAAAACGCTGCTTTTCTTCTCCAGTCAAGTTGTCTCCTTAATGAGTGATCCACTCAGATCGAGGGACTCCTCTCCTCAGACTGATCATCTCTCAGAGATGTATCATCCATCGCCATCCATGATGATTCCTTCCGTCCCATCCTATCGCCCTCCTCTCATTCCATATCCCCCTCCCCAGATGAGAGCAATGGTGAGTATACGGTAGGATGGAACACTATCCTGATGGTGTGAATTGAAGGATAGGAGAACATCGAGTGATGACGTGGAGGGATTCCTCTACTCCCTCGATTCGAATCAGATGACGCAGTCAAGTAAGCAGTTCACATTCTCCATACATTACAGTTCACATTCTCCTCTACAAACCTAGGGTCTTCTCCATCTAGTAAACCTTTCCTATTTCCTTTCGAATGCTCATCTCTCACTGCAGACTACAACGTTCACGAACACTTCCATTACTACTGCCCCCTCCCTCCTCCTCCTCCTCCTCCAGCCTGCATCCGTGACCTACCCGGGCCCTCCTCCGTCCCCTTCGCTACCGTACCCGGTCCATTCCCCTATCCTCCTCCTCTTCCGTCATATGCTGATCTTACGAATGCAAGGCATCAGCAGCCGCAGATTGAAATTCCCTTCGGAGAGGTTAGCTACTTCATTGTTCATTCAGTTGAAGTTGAGTGTTTCAGGCTCCGAAGATGGAGTTATCCTCGCCCGCCCCCTCCACTTCCAGTTCTGGATCATGGACATACGATAGCAGTCGATCAGAGGAGGGAAGTCCCTCTGTCGTCCTGTCGGGAGAACTGGAGAAACGAGTGAGCTTATCTTTCATAATGAGTGATGCGAACCGCGCCCTAATCATGAGCAAAATTGTGCAATTACAGCCATTTAACACTTGTCGAGAGCTCATTTTACATTCCAGTACCATGTCCCGAATTTGATGAAGAATTGTATTTTTATATGGTTGGATTGCGTGCAGGTGCATCATCCCCTCTCTGCCAGTCAGAAGAAACCCCGCCAGCATCGAAGATCAGCAGATCAACTCGCAGCAAGGAGGACTCATCGATGTGAATGGCCTGGTGAGAAGAGAACCTTTCAAAACTATCTGCTCCTCTCTTCCTCACTCACCCTCATCTTGCAGATTGTGACAAAGCGTACACGAAGTCATCCCATCTGCGAGCCCACTTCAGAGTCCACACTGGTACGAATACTCATTACATTAGATGATGAATTCATATACTTCCTTCCGTTCTCGCATCTCCACTCATTTAAATCTTCCCTTCCTAGACTGCGCTATATTCTCAACCAAACCCTTCTCTCTATTCTTCATTACCTAATCCATCTCAAACATCTTCTCTCTCGATCGGAAGTTCTCTTTAGTCTGATTGTATCGATCCACTGTCACTTCGAGTGGCTACTTCTCAAGTGCCCCTGACCTCAGATCAGAGCAACACTCTCTTTATCTCCAAGTTTGCACATAGTTCTCTGTAACTCGATACGCTCTGCCTCTGTCGGTTCTCTCCATTACCGTAATCCCTTCCGGAAGGAGGCGAGACTACCGTAAACAGAAGGGACAGCAAAAGGGGCCGACTGCCTCTCCCTCTACACAAATATTAGTGATAGTGCGCGAGAAGAGAAGAGATAGTGCGCCATTTTATGATTGGATTAGGGTACTTAGGGACAGATTGGGGAAGAGAGAGAAAGGGAGACTGTCTCTAAGGGAACGGACGAAATGGACTGAACCAAGGCCATGGAAGTGATAGGGGGAGGGAGTAAATGGTGGATATTCCTTTGAAGTGGGTCTTGGAAGGGAGAGATGGAATGGTCATCTCATTCAGGAGATAAGCCGTACGAGTGTGTCATCGAAGGATGCGGATGGAGGTTCATGAGGTGAGTGCAGCCTACAGAATCCATCGAGCAGAAGATTAATAAGCATCAGAACAATTAATCTGCAGATCGGACGAGTTGACTCGTCACCTCCGCAAGCACACGAATGCGAAGCCATTCAAGTGCGAGACGTGCCATCGATCATTCGCCCGCAGTGATCATCTCCATGTATGTGATGCATCTTGATTAGATCAGAAGGCAGTACTGATAGGAATTTATATGTATTAAATGGCTCTTCCCCTCGAGCGTAGCTTGTCCGTTTGTAGTTCTTATCTGTCTACGTGCCACATCGAAGATCCTCGCGATCGGAAGTTTTGTGCCTTGATTTTGTGATAGGAATGCTATGGATGATCGGCATGTTTATGACCGTGATTGTGACCGGAAGAAAGAAAGGAGAGAGAGACTACACTCAATAGTCACTCATTACAGTCACACGAACGTCGTCATGACCAATCGAGAAGAAATGGACAGCAGTGATTCATCGACTACCTCCTCTCATTCTACAACACTTTCAATTCGCCCATTCTCTTCACAACATCTTTTTTTATTCAAACCCTTCCGTTCCATTCAACTCTGCTGTACAAACTCTCATTTTCTCTGCCATCCGTCAATCCGAGGTGGCAATGAACTTTCTCTCACACCTCGAGTTGTTCAGCAAGAAGCCAATCGTTCTGCAGTTCATCAATGTTTTGAACCCCCCCCCCCCACTTTCGCTTTCCTTCTCAAGGAGTCCTCTCTCCACTCACCAAGAACTTGTACATACTCTAACTTATTTATACGTCAATAGTGCTGATGAATGAAGTCGTTCTAAGTTTTATACCTAAGTGTGATTATGTAAACTCGAAGGTGATTCATACACGAGATGGAGCTGGATCAATGAACCAAAAGCTGATCAAATTCAATTGATTCATATTCGACGAACTCTCGAAGGCCGTCTGAGATTGTGTTTGGATGGTTCTCAGTATCTCGCTTATCTCGGTGTTCTCTATAGAGTGGCAGAAACGATAGAATGTGAGATTGGAATGGTCATTCAAGGAGAGAGAGACGAACACTCTATTGCAAACTATCTCCTTCCTAGTTTATGGGAGCTAGTGAAGAATCACACGAATCTATCGGCTACTTTGAGTTATGAACAATGAATAGAAGATTATGCTGAGTGGGAGACTTTCACAGCACGAGTTGAGATAACTCTAAAAGGGGGGGGGGATTCCCCCTCTCTTCTCAGTATTATCCTGCCATCTTTCGTCCTTTTGATTGACTGGACTCATCTCCTTTCCTTCTCCAAACTGGTCGTTCATCGAGTGCGAATTACGGGCATAACAGAGAGAAAACTCGAGTCGGAGAGAGGGGAGGAGTTACCTACCCAAAAGCAGTTCATCTCTCATTTTCGCTCTATTTTTCACTGTGTGAGCGTGCGTCGACTTCTCCTAAGCATCAGAAGCAATGCACACTACGTTGCTCCTTGTAGTCGTCGTGCTCTCCACGATGCCTCAAGAGACTCTGCAGGTACTGTAAGTGGTGGGTTGTCGATCATAAAGTGATTGTGATTACAGTGTGCAACTAACGGTCTGTGTGGCTACTCCTCGTGCGGGGGCTATCAGGCTGCGCCTGCTGCCCCCTCCTGCGGCTGCAGCAGCTGCTGCAGGTACGTCACTACCATTTACATAATAATACTCATTTGAATAATTGCAGGCCATCCTACTCGTGTGGTTCGTATGGATGCTACAGAGCGAGAGCTCGCAGTTCGAAAACACTCGAGGTAGAGAAAAGAAGGGAATCAGAGCAATCGCTTTTGCTTTTTCATGTTATTCCAAACATTTCCAATTCTATTCCAATTGGCTCTCAATTTAGTAACCTATCTAAAACTGCGATCACTTTCTCAAGTGACTGATAGATGGGCGTGATCCTTCCTCTCTTTTTCTCTGAACAGTTTAGGCACAGAAAGTGATAGTTGGTACATTTGAGTGAGTGGAAGAAGATGAGATCATCGCAGGTTCGTCGTTTTCCCTCGAGAGGAGCAGCACTCGAAGCAGATAGGGAAATACTGAGAGAACGGTGAGAGGAGAGAGGATTCATTCATCCCTTGGTATCGATCAATCGAGTTACTCCCCATCACGAGCTGTTTACGAGTGTGCACTTACGAGGTTTTCAGCTAACGTGATCACATTCATGACACTCAGAAACAAGCAAAAAGATTCAAAATGATTCTGTGAGACACCAATAATTGAAATGCTCTGAAATGGGCCATTGGGGGCAAGATGGAGCAGTGTTTGTGTACCAGAAATTCGAATCGAAAGGACCTGAGTTCAACCCCTTGATTTGTTTCGCGCAATTCGCCGAAAATTTCATTATCGACTGAACGCTAAATTGCATGGGGTGGGAATCCGCCTTTTTGTAGACACCGGATGGCGAGAGAATAGAGGAGAGAACCTTCAATGGGTTGCAGATTGGTGGGAGAGAGGTCACACGATGTAGTCGACGAGCATCTGGAGAGACTCTCTGAGACTGCTGCATCACTCAGAAGAGGAAGGGAGGGAAGAAGAGTGGTGAGGACACCCTTCAGAGAATTAGATCACCCAAGAATATCACAGCGTGTATAGAGTGTCCATAGAAAGAAATAGATCGACTATAAAATACAGATTTTCACGTTTTACAATGCACAGAACTATTCAGCGATGTTCAGCAACAAGACAAGGATCAAATCTTTGGCTTTCCCTCTTCAGGACCCCAATCTCGCCTTCCACGAATGTTGCCTCGATAGGAAGTTGCCTGATGCCTGTCTTGCCCATTGTCACTTCGGTGCATTCACCAAGGATACGGTGAGAAACGTCGCCCATTTACACGAAGGGAAACGTCGCCCTTAATGCACCACTGTTTCAGCTGACTCGAATGTACTTCAAACAGGATGGATGTCCCCTTGAGGCCATGGCCGAACTTCAATTCTGTGCAGCACAAGGGAGAGATCATAGGTGAGGAAAGGACGGAGGAACCACGACTAGGGACTACTCTCATCTTGCCTTACCAATCATTCCTTGCTATTTCTCATGCTCATCTCCCAATTGTTCCTTGAGGGCGTGCTGTGCTCGCAACGGAGTCTCGACAACTCTCGCGGGGGAGAAATGTCTCCTCTTCTGTGATCAGACTCCCGGTGAGGAATACGGTACACGTTGAGATACAATAACCTATCTTGCAGGCCGTGTCACGAAGCTTGACCTATCGTACTCCCCTTGCTTCGATCGATTTGAATCGATGAAAGCTTGTTTCTGGCATGACATCACTTCCCTCTACCGCGCATAAACCATGCCCAGCACCTCCATTCTAAACTCATTCGAGTGCTTTACTACATCCATTATCACATAATTATTCCACACCGTATAAAGATCTCGTACTTTGTTTTTCTCTGTCAAAGTACACAACTTAGAGGGAATTAAAGAAAATGAGGAACTAAAAAATCGTGGATCAGATAAGTTGTTTACAGTTAGTGATACGCCGTTTGAGATCGATAAGAGAGATGTTGTGCTTCATTTCCACTGAAAATTACGTGTTTCTATCTAAATGCCGATAGTAAGATGATCTCGTGGGGATAATCATGTAACAAACACACAATACGAACAATAGCACGCAAGTGTTCATCGAGATTCTCTCCATGTTATCTCTTGCCAATGATCTCCCCCAGTATGTTCTTCCACACAATCCCCCTCTTCCATTTCCAATCATTCCCTCTCTCTCTTCTTTCCCAATAGCTGATTCAACACAATCCTCCCTTTCTTTTCACGTATTTCCATGCACCTTCCATCCATTTTTTTCGAACAAGACGTTACAATAAATCGCATCACTGTTGTATCCAGTCCATATCCCATGGGATCTTCTGGTTGAGAAATAAAGCTGTGAATTCTCCTCTTCTCCTCCTCCCTCTGGTCTCCTCCTCCTCTTAGATTCTCAACCCATTTTCTTCCTTCCGCGGACTTATCTCGAATTTCGCTCAGAGTGGTCTCTTATTAGTGCACAATCCCATTTGCCTTCTCTGAGAGGGAGACAAAAGGCTCCTTCCTTCTCTCCAACAATGGCATCCTCTGTAGTCACTCCTCTCATCGAATCTCAGAAGAAGAAGACAGCAAAACAGCTTCGAAATTCGGTCTCTCTCTCAGTCTCACGTCCCTCCTTCTTCATTCCCCACGGCAGCTCACACTGAACAGAACAACTTCTGATTTAGAACTAATTTGTTGTTTTCTGGTAACATCCGGTAGTGATTCGGTCCAGAATGGGGCCGAATCCAAGGAGAATGGGACCGCTCCCTCCTGTTTGTCCCTCCCCGTTCCTTCCCATTTGACGCAATTCTGTCTCTGCTGCAACGGGACCTAAGAATTCACTCGCTTTTCCTTTTTTGATTTTCATGTACATTATTTTTAATTCTTCATTGATATTTATGTATTGATATTACATCATGGCAGTCTTTACTGTTAATTTTAGGTTAAATCTAACCGCATGAAAATAGACATTCGGTAGTGAAACAAGGCGTGCGAGTGAGTTCCTCTGACCTCAATTGCCTTCTTCTTTCCTCCTTCTTCGTCCTCTCTCAATCAGTCCTTCTTAGTGGCCACTCTTCCTAATCTCATTCTCAATCCTTATCCGAATCTCCTCAACAGATTCCCTCTCTCCTCCTCCATTGTCTCTTATCTTGCTGTCATTCAACCTCGAATCTGTTTTCTCTCCTAAAGTCTTCATTATTTCACCGACTGTATCACTCCTCACTTCACACCTTTTGCTCTACTTCGTATCTCTGTATTCCTCCCTCCATCCATTATTCATCGCTCTCTCTCTATTGTTCCCTCTCCCTCTCCGGTATTGTCGACTGTGATTCAACGACCACTTCTTTCTCCCTCCAACTTACTTCTGGCTATGATCATTCCTCCATGTTATTCATTGATTCCTCATTTAAATGATCTTCTCTTAGGTGGATGTCCACTAGTTCTCCTCTCATCTCAGAGGAACTCTGCAAGTACCTCATCGTCTATCCCTTCCTTCCCCTCACAATCTCCAAGAGTTCTTCCCTCGTGAGTTCATCCAGCCTTCCTTTCCTTATCACAAACTGACCTCTTCCATCACTGCTTTTAACCATCAGATACGAATTGCCCGTGCTATCATTCCTCCTTTTATGGCGACTTGAGAGACAGATGATAAATCGTGCCCTGAGGGGAAGAATCCTCTTCCCTTTTAGAAGAACTTCCCCCAGATAGGGAAAATATTCTCATGAAATTTAGGCAATAGCAAGCTCATATCGACTACGCATGTGTCCAATGCTTTTTTTCAGATACTCTATGTAATCTCAATCGTTGCATGGATGACAAGGGAATGGAGGTCAGTATCATTACTCAAGCGGAATATTTTGATGGTTGTATTTCAGATTTCCTTCTTCGTCCATCGTAACATTGTCTCCAATATTCGATCTGATCTCAGTGGCCATTCTGCTAGTTACACTCTGGTTCACTCTTCAAAAGTTCTTCTGGCGCAAGTTGGTACGTTTTCTCTCTTCTCTTTTGCTCATCCATCAGAAGGAATTGCAGGAGATGGGAATGAACATATTCGGCCTTATCTTGTGCTCTTTCACAACCTTCCTTCTTCTGATCAATCATTCCTCCAATCTCTCCATGTATGACAACATTCTGGTGAGTTGACGCCTTTCTCTCTAGGCGCTTTCTCTCTAAATCAAATGAGAGATGTTGGTCTGATTCTGATTTCGCCCCTTTCCTTTCTCTCCTTCTCAGGCCATTGGAGGTCGCAGGTTCGATTCCTGCAATTGGCAATGTTTTGCCTGTTCGAAATTGAGAGTGGTGCTCTATTTTTCAGTACAATCACATCCTGCTGGTGGTTTCGTGGACATTCAACGTAGTCTGGTCGACATTCCACACTATGGACACTGTCTCTAAACTACTCATTCCGGGATGGGGAGAAGCTACTGAGGAACAGGAGATTGAGGCACTTGAGATGCACTTCTAGTCGGAAGAAGTCCCTTCCCACACACTGGTCCAAATCACTATCAGGGTTCGATTCGCTAGTATAATTGTTCACGAGTATCGTCCATGCCGTTCTAGTCGTGCCTTCTCCAATGATTTTTTTAAAAATAAATTAATTCGATTTCACGATGTGTTTAATTGAGTTGTACTCGAAAAAACGGAAAATTTACGGCAATTTCAGATGCTTAAAGAAGGAGTGTCAGCAAAGTTAAATTTTTGACGCTGTCATAACCATGACCTAGACAATCATCCAACGATCATAGCGCGAGCTAATAGGATAGGCAAAGGTCAATCGCATAGCTCAGTGGTAAAGCAGTCGCCGCGTAATCGGAAGTTTGCGGGTTCGAATCCCACCAGTTTTTGAAAAATCTTCTAGATATTTGAATTCCCGCACGTCCCTTCCCTTCAAGCCCTCCTTGGCATTCAGCCAACTAATGATAACTCGGTTCAAAATAGAGATACGCATTTGAAATTTTCAGAATCTCTTATGGTTGTACAAAGGTCGGTCATGGTTATGACAACGTCAAAATTTCAACTTTGCTGACAGTCCTTCTTTAAAGAAGAGGAAGAAGAGGAAACATACACAACCATCTAAGTTTTATACGCGACTTAGCAACTTTTGAAAAGAATCATTAGTTGGAATGACACTCAAAGGCGAAGAATGAAGAAAAGACGAGGAGGGTATAAAAAAAATAAACGAAACAACATTAATATTTCGAAAGCAAATGCGTAGGAACTAATGAAGATAAATTTAGATTACTGCTAGGAAAGACAGGGTGCGATGAGAAGACTCTCTTGAGGAACTATACAGTGAGATCAAACGATCATGGCAATACCGTTGAATGGAGTGCAAAGGAGTGATGGTCGATATTCTATGCAGCAGGAGCAACTGCAGGGGAATGGAGAAGACGTCGTCGATGAACTCGACGAGGAGGAGAACGAAAACGAAGAGATTGAGGAATTCCCTCTATCTGCAATCCATTCTTGATTGGGAGAGAGAGAGAATGAGATCAGGCTAAAACAAGCTTATTTCACTTTAGAAGAGAGATCAAAGTTGAAGAGTGTCGATTGGTGTGTAAAATGAACTTGTTTCGATACCGATCTGAATGAGGAATGGAATGGAATGACGTCTGACCGCAATGAGAATGATACAGAAGAAGATGAGGAGGACCATTAGAATCCTCATGGGGAGACTCCTGATGGAAGAGGAATTCGATTGGAGATGCCATAGGTTGAGAGTGGGAAAGGAGTATGAGTAGTAGGGATTCATTCTCGATGAGGAGAGAAGAAGGGGAAGAGGAGGGAGTGCAGAGATGAGGAGTCGATTGTACTGACACAGATTGGAAGGGAGGGAGGGGGAGGGAGGGAGGAGGGGAGGAGAGAGTGGAACAGCATGCAAACATGCCCTATTAGTGCACACTGCAAAGGCAATGAAATCATTCCCATTCAAAAAAACTCTGATCTTCACGAAACATTCATTTTTGCTCTTCAATTATGAACGCGTAAAAATAAAACAAGTCTACGCATGTCTAATCGTTTGTAGCTAAAATTGAACAGGTATACGAAACGGTGTTGCATTCCCAGTCTGATTTGCCTTCAAGTGAGCATGTTGGTCAACGACAGACAAGAGAGGAGACGAGTAATATGGACCATCGATGGACATCCGTTGTAAGAGAAGTCCGAAATGAAGATGAGGTCGAATTGGAGTCTGAGATGACGAAGGGATGGAATACTGAATGGAGCGTATTCGCTCACATCGCTCCTCTTCAGTCCCTCTCCATCTTGTATTTTTGTTTTCAGAAGTCTTCCGAGAGATTGCATGAAGTCGAGACCCCCTTTGACAAACTGTTCAAAGTGCTTCAATCGGAATACCCTTCTGATGGTTGATGTGCCTGGGGCATAGTAACTTTCTTTTAAGTCGGTGGGGCCGTAAATTAAAAACTGCCTAAAATCTGGCTCTTGAAATTTCGAAACTTCAAAAAATCATATATTCATTCAAATTTACGTAAAAAAGTCGATCGAAAAAGCAAAATAACCGCCTTGTCTAGTAGAATAATTTCGATGTTGACGATAAATCTGTAGAAAAACAATGAAATGCCGTAATTTACAAAAAAAAGTGTTTTAGGGGTCGAAAAAATGCATAAAAATGCATGTCCTGAAAAAAATTATCACTTTTACCTGTGAGATTATTTCAGATTCGAATTCTACGTCCTTTTTTACCCCGGGGAAAGTTGGAATCGTAAAAATTGCGAACACACTTTTTTTGCTTTTTTGCTGTTTACGTGCCGGATCTCGTGTTTTTTGAGAAATGTTCACGATATTTTTGATTGTAGATACTGTTTTCTGCCTCCAATTGCCAGACAAATTTGGTCCAGAAGTCATGCTGAACTATAAACACGTAGAAATTCTAAATATACAAAATTGCAAAATTTTTGAAATTTTGATTTTTTCGACCATTTCGACCGAAAAAATCGACATTTCAAAAATTTTGTAATTTTGCATATTTTGAAATTGGGCACGTGTATATGCTCCAGTACTTCTGTGCCAAATTTGGAGGCAATTGGAGGCAGCAAACAGTATCTACAATCAAAAATATCGTGAACATTTCTCAAAAAACACGAGATCCGGCACGTAAACAGCAAAAAAGCAAAAAAAGTGTGTTCGCAATTTTTATGAGACCAAATTTCCCCGGGACAAAAAAGGGACGTAGAATTCGAATCTGAAATAATCTCACAGGTAAAAGTGATAAGTTTTTTCAGGACATGCATTTTTCCTACCCCAAAAAACAATTTTTTTGTAAATTACGGCATTTCATTGTTTTTCTACAGATTTATCGTCAACATCGAAATTATTCTACTAGATAAGGCGGTCATTTTGCTTTTTTGATCGACTTTTTTATTTTTTTGAATTTTTTTTTTGAAAGATTTTTTGAATTTTCAAAATTTCCAGAGCCGGGTTTTAGGCAGTTTTGAATTTACGGCCCCACCGACTTAACTGAAAGTTACTATGCCCCAGGCACATCAACCACCAGAAGGGCATTCAGATTGAAGCACTTTAAACAGTTTGTCAAATGCCACCTGCGATCATCTGCTGCTGATCGATGCTCAGTCATCAGATCCTCGAACTGCTTCAGATCCTGCTGGAATTCGTAGAGATGATGTTGAAGTTGGATATGGATATGAGAGGGGACTGCAGAGAGGACGGGAGTGAAGGAAGTGGATGGAAGACTGAGAGGGGAATGATGATGAAGGAAAGAAAGGACTTCTACCTTTTACTGTCATCCAGTACAGTGACTATGATGGGGATGGCAGAGACAATGGATAATGCTGGTGTGGAATCAATGAGAGGAGTGGATTGAGTTGATGGAGAATAGTCCATCCATGAGGGTCTCAATCAATTGATCTGAATGAACAATAGAGAAATACGGGAACTCTATTGATGGAGGAGCAGCTGATGAAGAAGGAGAGAAGTGAAGAATGTCTCCATTGGGAGGAATAGGAGGAGAAGGGAGAGATCTGAAGAGGATTCGAGTAGAGAGAATGGATGATGCAAACCTTGCATAGACTGCCAAGGAGAGAATGAGTAGAGAGAGAGACGTCATAATGATGAGTAGGAGAATGCGAACGAATAGCCATGATTGATTATCCAGTTTTATACTAGTCGTGATCGGTAATTGCTCTTCCTGCCTCTTTCGAGACTGATCCAATAAATGAAGAGTCACGAATATTTCTCTTTTATCTCTCCGATATCAGAGCATTAATTATCCACAACACCAATTGCGAATCTTCAAAGTTGTGAGAGTGGATGAATCATATGCATTTATCATAATATCTCTTCAAATGTACAAATAGAGCCGAGAGTGGGCGTTGAACTACCGTCTGGCAAAGAAATTGAAGGAAGGATCGGGACGGATCGGAGTCTAAATGAACAAGATCATGCCTGCACTTGAAGAGTCGTAGACAAGTAATTTCTCACATCGCTGACTTGCAGTCCCTCAGCCCCTGGCCTCACTCGATTCATCGTCGATGGAAGAGTCGTGCCGAATCTGGAATGAATCTCTCTTCGATGATGTCGTCGTTCTATGAGTCAATCGATTAGTTTGAACAGCCGAATCGGACAAGGAATGACTCGGTCAAGGGAAGAGTCTATCTATTCTACACACCCCTCGTGATATAGAGTGATAGAGAAAAGTCTCACCGACGGGTGAATCGAGGTTTTCGTGTTCGCCGTCCTCCTTTCCCCTGAAGGAAACAGTGATTATGAAGAGAGTAAACATTAACTTACCCCTCCCCTTCTTCTTCCTCCTCCTTTTCTCCTCTCTCCATGATTCCTTCCGTAATGATCGAAGTCACTGCTGAAAGACTCATTTTTTACAACACCATAATTAAGACCATGCTGACTTCTCTTCCGAATCTTCGTCCGAGTCGAACGATGAGACTGAGACGAGAAGAAGGAAGAAGAATAGCATCAGAATGGAAAGGAGCTTCATCGTAGACAATTGTTGTGAGTATGATGGTTCTCTGTCTACGGCTATCCTCCCCCTCTTTTATGATCCTCTCCAGGATGACACTACTCGTCTCTCCCTGTTTGATCAGTCCACTTCCTTCCCTCAGCGTGAACACGAACAGACGAGTCATCACAATAATACTGCCAATTTGAAGAGAAGTGAATGGTACTCACACCAGTCGAAGTGCAATCTCATCCGACTAAAAGAAGTCCGTGTGAACTTGTCATAATCTCCGTGTCGAGTGTCGCTTCAGTTTCTCTCTCTCATGAGGGAACAGTCCCGTCCTTGAAACCCTCACTGCTCTACCCTTCAGTACCTACTCTCTATTCATCCAACACTCTCTCACCTCTTCTCTCCTTCTCCCACCTCTCTCAATCACAAGCAGCTGTACAGCCTGTAGTGGGCTAATATCAAAAGCAAACGATTATATCTGTTTTCGCCCTTTGATCCTTTGATCTACTCAATCGATTGCTTCTCCTCTCTCGTAATTAGGGATAGGTTCTCTTGATATACTCACTGAACCGTGCCGGTTTCCCTCCCGTAATTGCAGTCCCAATTGTTCGCCTGCCCCTTTCATTCCCTCCAGTGCCATCATTCAATCGATTCTTTAGTCTACCAATCGGTTCGAGATGAGGCTCATTCTCCATTCTTTCACAGAGATAGTGAAATTTACGAGGTTGCGCCAATTGAGAACCTCCATTTTATTGCTCCAGTTCTCACAAAATCTCACTACTGATGGAGTTGCCAGATTAAATCTTGGTTGGTCATTCCTCTCCATGGTTCTTCCCCTTATCAACCCTTAGATCTCTTCAGTTGTTTCTTCTCGATTCCTCTCCTTTCACCTTCTCCTCTCCCTTCCCTCACACACTAATCCATTGATGGATCTGTCACTGATATTCGTATCATCAGCTCATCTCTTCCTTTCTCGCCAATCTTCCACTTATTATTTCTTCCCCTTCTTATCTTTCCTCTCTCAATGCCCTTAACTTCTTCCCACTTCTTATCACAATTCGTCCCTTCGAATTCATTCTGTCCTCTTTGACCATCGCGATGCGGTTGTGCGAGGCGGTCCATTAATCCAAAAATGGCTGAGATGCAGGATGGAGGGAGAAGCAAAAGAGTGCGCACGCTTCCTCCTTCTCTCCTTCTCTCTCCTTCTTTGTCCTCTCTCCTCTTCTTCCCTTTCTCATTCCTCCCTCGCGACTTAACTGTCTCTATCCACTACTCTTCACCTTTTCTTCTTTCTTTCTTAATCAGTAACTGTCTCTCATTGCCCTTCGTTCTCATGGGAATTGGAAAGATCTGAGAGATAAGGGGCGAAATGTAGGAGGAGAGACTAAGCCAATGGGGAAGCATCCACTTATTCCATTAGACCAAATCATCAGAATCTTTTACCCTTCATTTCTTTCCTGTTCGTCTATATTCATATAAATGCTTCGATTCGTACACATTTCCTCCGTTTGTATGAGTATTTATAAACAAAAACTTTATTACTTTTTGTGTTTCTCGAAATTTCCTGTGAATAATGCAAATCTATTGCTCAATCAGCCAGAAGATTAATCTGATTAGAATCAAGCTTCGATAGTGATTGGAGTGACAGCTCTAATCAATTGAATCGAACGATTACACGAGAGAATGCTCCATTTGTGAACTTTCGTTTCTTGAACGCCTTTAAACTCAGCTTCGGTTCTTTCCATCGCCGTTCCCGCTTTTTCTTTTGTGAATCGCAAAACAGGAAAAAGAAGAGAGGGAGCCAATGCTTAGACCGATTCAATTACAAAAAAGAGAAGCCAGTGAAGGAAGAGGAAGAAATAGGTCTCAGGTGGTCTCTCTCTCTCTCTCTCTCTCTCTCTCTCTCTCTCTCTCTCTCTCTCCCTTCAGATTGCATCCGTACCTTCATCTACCTCTCCTCCATCCTCGTAATTCGACTCTCTCTTGTTGTTCCCTTCTCCAGCTCGTAGACTGCATATTTCTTCTCTCTCTTCAGTGCAATCACACTGCGAGTTCCACCTGAGTCTTCTGTACGATTCACGCCACTTTTCTCCGCTTTACTTCCCCTTAACTATCTAGAGAATGAATAACAATAAATAATGATGATATCATATGGTGAACCGAATTTCCCCCGATTCCTCTTCGGTCTCCGAATATTCTGTGACAACTCATGAATAATTCGCAGTGTATGTCATATCACACTCGTTATTTCGTCATGGTTTATTCAAACTGCGACCATTCGGAGTCTCTCTACACTTCTCCCATTGTACTGCATGAATTAATCAGTATGCACCAGCATGGTCACAATTCCGTCTCACTCCATCTTTGAGTTGATCTTTGATCCTCCTTACTACTCAGTCCTTTCCCCTTCTGTATTCTGCCTGAGAAGAACTCTTCTTATTTGCTCATGTCCGACTTTTGTTCTTCTTCTTCCTCTCTGTTCTCTGTTCTCTCCTCGATTCCTCCACTCTCTCTCTCTTTCTCTCCATCAATTTCAACGAGAGACTCGATACCTCAAAGTGGATGCACACTTTCTTCTCTCTCAATAACAGTGTCCGCGAGGGAAATTGGCTGTGTATCTTGCGAAAAATGACGACAACTTCCATTGTTTCTTCGTTCCATCAAGCGTGAAACTCTCCGTGTCTTCAATCATTCCTCCTTCATATGCAGAGAAAAAGAGCGCAACTTTGTTTCTTCCTCGGAATTCCCATCTATTTCATCCACCTCAGTCCTTCTCTCTCTCTCTCTCTCACTCGAGTACGAGCAGTAATTGCATCCACTTTCTACCTCCCTCATGCAAAGTCCTTTTTTCTCATTTCCGGGCAAATCTCGAGTTGATCTAGAAATATCGTTCGAGTTCCGGCGTTCATCAATCTCTAGTCTGAATGAGCAATGAGAGTCTTGTGTCTGGTAGACGAAAAGAAGAGAGAAGGAAGAGATGCCCCAAATGGACAGAGGGGGGGGGAGGGGGGGGGGGAATTC
Organism: Pristionchus mayeri; assembly: GCA_036245805.1. Lineage (NCBI taxonomy): Eukaryota > Metazoa > Nematoda > Chromadorea > Rhabditida > Neodiplogasteridae > Pristionchus > Pristionchus mayeri. The sequence continues at coordinate 24,570,779 of BTRK01000006.1, forward strand.
CCCAATGAGAGGGTGGTGGTCGTGTTTCAGTGGTAGTCAATAGTACGATGGGCGGAAGCAATGCCCTTCCCCCCTTCCTTGTTCCTTCCTCTCTCATCCACTAACTTCTCGCTGTTCTCTTCCATAAATCAGGCTTGTTTTGACCGTCCGAAAAACTAGTCGACAGAGAGGAGAAAGTCGCCTCGGGCTATTTATTCCTCTTAGTCCTTCACTCAATCAGTATACTTTTCCTTCTGTTCAGTTTACAATCATTTCACCCTTTGATTGAATATCCGAGAAAGAATAAGTGTGAGTATTTTCTTCTTGGAAGTAGTGAATTCATTAGCAGTCTTCTCTTGTCTTTGCCTCACTTCTCCCTCCATTCCTCCATTCTCTCACTCCAATCGAACAAAGGAAGTGTCCGCCATGCCCACTCCGGAAGAGAACCACGACCTCTCTTTCTACTTCTTTGATTAGACAACGAGATTACCACGCCAATGATGTTCTTTTTTCGTTTCCCTATTTTGTTTCACTCATCTTTTGTATTCTTTGAATAGAATATTTTTATCAATTTGTGTAACTATTCTATCTATTTGATCTCTTCACTTTCTTCATTCATCGCTATCTCGAACTCGTGAGTCGATGAGTACTTGAAGAGTGCGAACTGAAAAATCGGAAGCTTCGCACAGGACGAGGAATCCCGTTGGATTTGTTAGCACAGTTCACTTTCCCCTCCTCTCTCTCTTACAGTTCCATTTCGATCGTCCGCTTCTTTCCAAGCTATTCGCGATAATTTCACGATTAAAAAATATTTCTGTTAGGCGCCGGCGGCGCATTGCTGGCGCCTTCTCTGAGATGGAAGAAGCGACGAGGAATCTCCTCCCTCTCGTAGTGGATAACGTCCCCCCTCTAGTATTCATTGAAGCACGGTAACCAACACTTTATAACCACTTCTTCTAATTGAATCATTATTATTTACTGAAGCATGAATTTCGGGGAATTTATACTCAAACGGGAAAAGTCTTTAGAACTTTAGATATAAAAAAAGTCTAGATCGTGACTAAAAAGTGATATTGAACGTGTAAAATTAAAAGCCATTAACTGAGTCGAGTGAATTGCAGACTTCTGGGGACGACTTCGAATGCGTTCATCTCTCAATTGGGATTGAGTGTCGACTCGGCAGAGTGCAGTGTAGCATTCATGAGTGAGTCTCTTTTGCCATCACTACTCTCGTATCTCTTTCTTTATTTGACCATTTTCCCGTTTATGAAGAAATGTCTTTTATATTCCTCTCTCTGCTAAATCTCTGCAAATTCTTTCGTCCATATTCGACTATTTACCCGGGGGAGGGCCTTCTTTTGAACAGCACAATGGGCGGGAAATGACGTTTGTCGCCATTTTCCCACTTGGGGACTATACAACACTTTTCGTTGGAGACAGAAGCTTGGTCACGAGAGAGAGGGACAGGGAGCGAGAGGAGAGAATCTTCCTTGGAAGACCCATACCCATCCATATCTTAGCAGACATGCATGTAGAAAAATGTGTCGCCCTCCTCAAGAGAAATGAAGGCGATGTTTTGAGAGGAGGAGAGGCCCACACACTTCCATTTTTTTGCCTATCCCATGGCAGAAATGAGGAAGGGAAGGGAAGGAATGCACTAACTCATCTGATGACTCTCCCTCTCTTATCCATTTGTCTCCCATCTCCACATTGCAACATGATTAATCGGGCTCTGTCGGGATTCGAAAGGGTTGCATTCAGTCCCTCTCACAGAGTGTAACGAATTCCCGGATGCCCTTTGTACTGCCTCAAATCGAAAATGAGAGTGGCAATCAATGAGATGATCCTCCTATTGACGGGATATTCTGTTACCAAACCCCCCTTTTGACAATCGATGAGATCAGGGAGGCTGTTGCATAATCTTCCCTCTCCTTAAAGGGTCAAGTGTTTTCGCGCGCGGAAAGGAGGAAACAGTAAGGTCCCACTCGCAAAATTGAGAAATTAGAATGTATTGATCTTTTCTTCCTCAAAAATTGAAATGTTTTATGATATCACGAGAGTGATGGAACTGAATGTGTTTACTTGCAATTCATCTAGCTTCTAATTGGAAAAAAATGAAAGAGTAGGTTCTCTTTTTCTCGTTCTTCCCATCAGTATTTGCACTGTATCCGAGTATTCTCTGACGCAATCGGGAGAGTTGATAGTAGAGGGGAGAAGTTCCTTCCACAATTAATCTAGAGAGACTTCCAATTCCCGCATCAATTGACGTTCTCTGAGTGGCAACTTCGAGGGTCGAAGGATGCCGACTTTTCATCGTGTAATCTGATAAGTCCCAGGGGTGAAGCCTCTCCCCGATCTCCATTCTCTCTCGTACTCTTTGTTTCTCTGTCCTCTCTCCATCTCTCGTACTCTCTTCTCTCTCTGCTCTCTTCCAATCTCTCCCTCTCTCACCTTCTGAAATGCGATCTGCTTACCACAGAAGAAACGTGCGATTGATGAGAGAACGGGAAAGAGAGAATAGCGAGAAAGGAGGAGAACACAGAAAGGAGAATGCCATCAGTTGATCCGCATCCAAACAACGGATCACAGAGGGAAATACGTGCAAATTAATTCCCCAGCAAATTAGGAGAAATAAGCGTAATTCATTCGATTGGTCTCTTCTTGATTCTCTCGAATGGAATTCAGCATGAGCTCCAACGTAATCTTCTCTCTTCTCCCTTTGGACGGAACATTTGCGAACTTCCTTGCTCCTTCACCCCTTCAAAATGCGTCCCCTCCCCTCCCTCCTCCTCTCTTCCACTTCTCCTCCTCTCTTTCTCTCCCCACCCTCTCTGATCCATGCACTCTCTCATTCCTTCTCTTTTGCCACTCACTCAGTGAGCATAGTCCTCTCTACCTCTTCTCAGTCCGGGACATGCCCTGTCTCGACCCCATCCGATTACGGTAGAATACGGTAGATCACTCCATCGATCAATATGGGAACGGCGGCAGAGATCAATGTGAATCTCCATGAATCGGAAGTGGTTCTCTCAGTGTTCTGGCCTACTGCAGTCGTCCCCCTCCTCACAGGTGATCCACTCCTATTGCTCATCTTGTCACTCCTTTTCTCTGAATTCATTGATTTCCTGCCCGCTCGCTATTTGAATCCCGATCATTGCGACCTTCTCCATTGTCTTTTTTATCTGGTCGTCCCTTGATTCGCGTGCTCTTTCTCTCTCTTTCTCATTCTCAATTCCATCTCTGATCCTTCGGGCAATCAAGAGTTCTTCCATTCGAATATCGACCAATTATATGAATGCTCTTTCCTGTAAAATGAAGCGTAAACTGAGAATTTGTGTTCCTTGAGGAACATACGAGACAGATTTCATTCGTTAGTACCACTTTCAAGCTTCTCTCGAAACGGTTTGCCTCACATCTCTTCCAATTACTATTTGCATAGTTGGAGAGTGAAGTGAGGGTCATTGGACACACATTTCAAGGAAGTTTGAGGGCAAACTGACCGAATTACATCATTGCGAGAGGAAGAGGTCTAGATGTATTTTACTTGCCCTCCACAGCGGAAGTCCATGAGGATTGATGCAGAACGATCCTCGGATAGATCTTCTCTCAGAGGACGGCCATTCCCTTTAATCTCCTTCTCTTCTTTATTATCTCTTATTCTCTTTATCACTCCTTTCTTCTCTTTCCCTCGCAGTTCAAAGGGCCCTCAAATTTATGCAGCCACCTGATATGAGTGAAAGTAGCCGGAAGGCACTCCTTCCGATATCTCCCCTCTCTCTCCCTCTCTCTCTGCACTCTCTCGAATCACTACACTCTCTCGCCTTCCCTCATTGCTCTCTCCTCCTCGACTTACACACTCCTTTATTATCCATTCACCAGTCGTTCAGTTATGATGGATTGATAAAATTGGAGATAGAGGCTGGAAAGATTGAGGAAACAGAGAGAGAAGGAGGGGCGAGAGAGCATTCGAATCGAAGAGAGCACGTATAAAAAGCCCTGATTCAATAGTTGGTTATGAGTTGTGCAGTGTGAATCAGCTACAAAAGGGAAGAAAGTGATTGAAGAGGGACGAAGATGTAGGAGACGACGTGAGGGAATCGAGTAGTGTACACTAGTGAACCAATCCAACGAATGGGAAGGAGCATTGTTATGATGAAACATTCTTGCTATACTAGCCACATGTTTTTGGTTTCACTCCCTCGATTCTTGTCACTCATCATCTTCAAGCGCCTGTCCGACTTTTTTCACTTGATATCTCACACGCTACCTCAACTCACAAACTCTCTCCTCGATCTCTGATTTCTGGAACGGCACTTCCTTCTCTACAATGAAGTATTAGTGTAGATTGATCGATGGCATTCCTTCCCTTGTCTGAGACCTCCAAGGGTGGACAAAGTAGTCATAGATTAGCACAATTAGAGGAGTAATGTCCTGCTGACTTTGGTGGGATAGGCAGATGATCTGTAGTGGATGATCCTTGATGAGATCTCCATAAGATGGTTATAAAAAGGGGCCAGCTGCCATCTGTTTTCCTCCCATTCTTCGATAACAAAGTTGTTAGCGAGTAATTCGAGGAGAATTTGATGATCTACTGATGGTCTCTTACTCCTCTGCAAGAATAGAAACAACGAAAATCGTTCATTCACGGAAGATAAATGGAATAATGTCCAGCTTTCGATAGTGGACAACGCATTCGATATAATCACGTCTGATTCCAGCCCGTACTTCCGGTCTCCTTCTGGTCACTGGGGCGGGATGGTACGCTGCCTATCGGATATGCACAAGACTACTAGGTAATACATATTTATATTAACCTTTTTCAAATAATAGTATTTACCAAATACGCAGTGATACATCTTTTGATTTTTTATCTCTCAAAATCGAAAATGGATAATGAGTGATTCTCACAATTATTAATGCTCTATCCTATTCGAGATAATCGGCAGATCCCTTACAGTTCTTCCTCATTGCCATTCTCTTGTAGGCAATCGATTCGTCTCAGTCATCGTAGATGGATCTCAATGCAATCAATTGTCCGCAGCAGAGAGGAGGTTACTGTATCCATCGGTAGGTCACTCCTCCCTCTCCTCCCTCGCTGAACTCGTAGATGATGATGAGTTATTATGACTGATGGACGACAGACTCCACTTCCACCCGATATTTATCAGTGATCGAGTCGTCAGTTGTTTGAGAGAGAGAGAGATCGAATAAACGCGAAAGAGTTAGAGAGACGAGAGAGAGAAGAGTTTGATGTTGAACAGGCGGGGTCCCTTCGGTCCTCATGAACTTTGTCGTAATGGGAAAAGAGAGTTATATACACATTCAATTATAGGATCCGATTCGGGAAGAGAACGAGGAGGAAAGTGAGGAGAGAAGACAAGAGAGAGAAGAGGAAGGTCAGAGGGATGGCGTCCAACCTCGGGACTCCTTATTTTACCAGTTGATTACATTGCAGGAGACAGAGTGAGTGAGAGTGAGTGGAGGAGTCGAGTCAACCACAGTCGATCGCCCTCGGAGGTAGAGACTAGTCAAATATGTTGATTCAATCCTGATTCCCTGAACTGAATTGTGTTAAGCCATTCCCATCCACTTTATCTCTAGTATTGCATATACTCTTTCAGTTCTCGATCTCGCGAGTTCGTCGATCGATGAGAGCCCGTGGTCTTCTCTCCATTGGATCACGAAGAGATTCGAGATCGGGAGTTATTCGAAGGTTCCTTCCCATTATTCAGCTGAGGGAGAGATGAGATAAAGAATGCTAAAATATACGTCTATTCAGAGAGGGTGCAACGGGGGAATTATCCCCCTCTGGGTCAATCGATCGACCCGATATTCTACCGAGTGGAGTCCATCCTCGAATCAGACAGATCAGTGGAAGCAGTCTGGGAGCAGCCAGGTTACTCTTTCCCTCCAATTATCCCTCTCTCACAACTCGATCATAACTGATTGAAATCATTAAACTGGTGGCATCCAATGGTCTTTCAGACTGCGTACTCGCTCTTCTTCTCGTTGTTCCGATGCCTCGGCCACTCTCAATATCGTGTGGGAGAACAATCAGCAACAGTGGGACGATGAATTCGCAGAGGGAAACAACGGTGAGAAGAGGGAGGAGATGGAGGGGGGGGGGGTGGACTATCTAACGAAAATCTTGCTTAGACATATTCCAAAATAGATTACTTTTAAAGCTTAGAAATGGAAAAAAGGCCTATTGGGCTGTTCAATACTTGCGAAACAGATCTCGGCATTTTTTAAAAATTTGTAATGATCTTTATATCTTAGTGTTCAACTGGCATAGGCCACCTCCAGGCCCTACTACTTTTCTCATTAATTCATCCCTTCAGCTCTGGCTACTTCTCCATCAATGGGCGATCTCTGTTCTATCTTCGACGATGTTCTCAGTATGAGATCGGGCTACTCAGCAGTTCCTTCTCGAATGGGAGAACAGAGGAATAGAAACGACTCGGGAAGCATCGATCTCAGTGGTCAGTTCCAGATTTTCCTTCCTCTTGTCGGTTTTCGAAAATATCGATTGACTTGGACGAACGAGTATTTGGTATAAAAATCGTTCTTCCCTGTTAAATTTGAAAAAAACGGGAATAAATTAAAAATTGCTGAATCGAATTATTTTACGACCGTTATATGGGTGGCACAGATACTGAATATCTTCCAGGCATTGCGTGTCGCTTCGATCGACCAAGCACGTCGACTCCCAGTGTTTCCGGACCACCCATCGAGGTATGATTTGTATTTTAATTTAGTTTAAAACATTCGAAGTAAGTAGTCTATGATCTCTCTCTCTCTCCCTCTACATCTGCACTAAAGCAACGAGATAAAAGTGATTGTTGAGGACGCGGAAGATCTGCGAATCCACGAGATTCCCTGCATGAGAGACAGTTCCTACATGTACAGAAGTGTCGTCGTGGCTGGGTTTGTGACACTTCCATTCCTCATCCCTTCCTAACCAGTTGAACGATTCTATTTTGGGGATTAATTCTCAGCTGCACTTATCGATTCACATCTCATAATTCCCGGTCCCTCTAATCTCAATTCAGAACTCATTCAAACGCACGCGTAGGGAAAAGGCCATTAATATTTTTATCAGCTGCATATAGAAATGAGTCCTACATATAATTTTTTCCGAGTATCATCTGCTTAGACGCGAAGTTGGTATACCTATTATGGGGAAAGGTGGAAAGGGAACAAGCAGATGAAATCTGTCCGATCTGCAGAAGTGAAATGGGAGACTCCGATGGATTGTCCACTACCAGTCGATTGAGCAGTCGATTCAGAAGGGAGAAGACACAGAGCAATGGGTGAGAACTACCATGGGAGCGAAAGGGGGATTTCGATTGACTAATGTATGAGAGACCATCCACAGAAAGAAGTATTCATCGAATACTCATCAATTGCAGTCTGTGGAATGTCTCATCGTCGTCTCGGAATGATCCCCAGATGCCATCGACGTCATCTTCGAAGAGAGAAGAAGGAAGGAGGAGTAGGATGGAGACAAGTCACGATAGCGGACTCGCCATGATGAAGAGTCAGAGCAGTAAAGCTGCTAGGTTTGCAATCAATCATCTTCACTCCATCCATATCACTGGGAATACGAAATATAACGCTAGTTAAAAATTAGAATTATTCATGTATTGGAAAGCTCGAAAAAAAATTAGAATTATTCATCTATTGGAAAGCTCCATGAAAAGATAGTAGGTAGAAACTGAAAACTGTTCCTCTTTTGAATGAGTGACTAGATAGTGATAATTTTCATTTCAGCAGCATCGGAAAACGGTCGACGACGATGTTCGACTCCGTCATCGATGACGTCGATCTTTCCTTCTCTGGAGACGAGGAGAATGACGTCATCGTTGAGAAGTGAGTCGGGACTAGTGCTGATGCAATCGATTAGTAATCTAATAGTGTGTATATGTGATATTAGAAATAGAACATAGCAGTCAGCAGTATCCGCTAAACATATCATATCAATCTCTGCGAATTCCCCTTAACATTTACTTCCTCAAGTTATTTTTCGCTCGCCTAATGGATTTCACCTTTACCGTTTTCTCAGAAGTTGATGCCCCTTATTTTTCTCTTTGGGTCCGCTCATATCTATTACGTAGGGAAGAAGCAGTGTAATTTGTTTCCGGATGGAAATGTCAAACTCCCAATCGACAGATGACACAACTCCGCTTTATAGAGACTAGCAGACTGACGTCATAGTTGAGGTGTGAGTCAGAATTAGTGATGATGCAAACGAGGATTCTTTTCATTAGACAATAAAAATTCCAAAATATTTCCTCATCTAGGGTTCTCGTGCACTGAAATCATATATTTTTCAAACTTTTTGGATTTAATTGGCGACCCCTTGGATGTGAACATTTGCAAAGGATTGCTCCCTGGAATAGATGGTTCACTGGAGCCTCAATACCGACATCTGGTTACCCGAATAGAATTAAATTTCCGCCGGAAATACTTTAGATTGAGGAAATGCGCTAAAAGTAGAACGCAGATCGCCCACTCATATTTAAAAGCAACCGGAAGGGAAGAAAGTCGACGTAATGGAGGAAAAAGAAAGTATTAATGGACTGTGTTCTATATTCAAATGATTGACTAGAGTTTACTACGGTAGCTTGATGATTCTCCTGAGTAGCGAAGGCCTTTGAAAGATACATTTCTTCATTTTTTAGCAGAGTAACTGTAATTAGAGTTATTCCACATGGATAGAAGTCGGATTATGTGAAAAGTTTGTTCGGTTCATGATCATTCTGACAGAACAGTATGAATGAAATGGTAGTCTGCACTCTTCCTCCATCCTTGCACATTCAACATCCCATTTCAAGTCCCCAGGCAGAATTTGGCATCATTAGTGTGAGAATTGAGAGTATTGCAGATCAGTACAAATCCCCTTTTTCCAGTCATGCGATGGATTCATAAAGGGCTATCGGTTAATGTGACGATTTAAAAGAGCAGCCAATCTTAAACTATTGCCTCTCCTTTTATCCAGGATCAATCCCGAAAAATGAACGTAGTGCCGCTAACAATAAGTCTTCTTTGAATCTCATTTCTACGAAAGTGAGAGAAAGAGGAAGATGAAGAGTCGTTGATCAGATGGGTAGCTGATGTGGTCATCTTGAGAACCCGAGTGGAAAGAAATATCTCATTCAAACATTTTTGTTATCGTTTTGACTGAATCGATGTAAGCATACTATGGCAACACTTATTATTTGCGTATCCAGCGGATATTTCGCTTTATAGAGACTAGCAGACTGACGTCATAGTTGAGGTGTGAGTCAGAATTAGTGATGATGCAAACGAGGATTCTTTTAATTAGACAATAAAAATTCCAAAATATTTCCTCATCTAGGGTTCTCTTGCACCGAAATCATATCGTAACTTTTCGAATTTAATTTGCGACCCCTTGGATGTGAACGTTTGAATAGAATTGCTCCCTGGAATAGGTGGTACTCTGGAGGCTCAATATCGACCTCTGGTTGCTCAAATAGAATTTAACTTCCGCCGGAAATACGAAGTGGGAGATCGCCCACTCATATTTAGAAGCAATCGAAGGGGAAGAAAGTTGACGTCATCGAAGGAAGAAAGTATCACTAGACTGAGTTCGATATTTGGATGATTGCTGATGGTAGCTTCCAGATACTAACATACAGTTATTGTAGATGAGTCGCTCTGATACTGTAGAGAAACCTGCCCATCCAATCTGATCACATGAGAAAATAGGAGCAGTGAATGTCATTTATTGATGTTCAGGACCACGCTGAGAATACGATCGACCACTGACGTCTCCTTTTCTCTTACCCAGAATGATGACAATATGAGAACGGCTATACCAACCAACGACATCCCATTATCTAATCATGAAAACTCGTGATCAAAGTGGTCTTTGTTCGCGTAATAGACGTATCTAAGTGTTCATGCTTATTGGTCAGTTACTAAATGACAGAAGTATCCAAAACAGGGATATTGATCGTCCACAGTGAACATTCTCATATTTGACCGTCAAGGGCGATGTAAGTGGGGATTTCCCCCTTGGTCTTCGTAATCTTTGAGAAGTGGAGCTCAGCCGGATTTTCAGAGGGACGTCGTTCATTTTGCGTGAAGTCAAGCCAATATCAGAAATTGTTCCTAGGATTTGCAGTCTACGTAGGTCCAGAAATAGAAGTTAATTACGAAATATTTTAGTCTTTGATCTATAATTCACATCCTAGACAGTTTCCTCCATTCTTTGCTCCATTCATCCAGCTTTTCAGAAACTTAACTTGTTGTTATGTTGCTTCCATAATGCTACGAATGCAAAAAGAGGATTGAAAAGTACACAATTAACAATGCAAGGAACATTGTGAATTCTAGATGAGAGGAAGAAAAGGATCTTGAGAGTAATTTCGGTTCCTTTATTGTCTCCGACGCCTAGTGCTCGTGGAGCTGAATGGACTAGTACCTATCAAGATCATATTACATAATATTACAGTAGTATTTTGTCGGTAAATGCTCAAAATCTAAACTATAACATACATGATTGAACTTTCATATGCTCAATTATGCGTCTTCAATTTTAGTAGAATACCGATACAGCTCCCCGCACTAAACCGAAATGTAATAAGTTATTTTCCTATGCACGATGATAGGATGATTGAAATGGAGATTGGAAAGAGAATGATTGGTATTGCAGAGAATCTTCAGTTCGTCCCTCTCGTCCCTCCACTTCGACCCTCTCCGTCGCCCCTTCCACTACGAGTCTCGAATGGGATGACGATGCTGAAATGAGAGTGGAGAGAACCAAAGAGGTCAGCATACACTCCACAACTCCTTCTTGATAGATAGATGCGCATGAAAATGAGAAGAGGGTTCCAGACAGTGCTCGTTTCTGACTAATAATTTCCCCCGTAAATGGTATATCATATCTATTCTTGACATCAACAGGATTCATGACGTTCTTGGTTGACTGATGTGAGGGAATGGACTGTGAGTGTGATCTGAAGTCCCCATTGTATCCCTTCGGAGGGATGCACAACACACATTCTGACGTAGCCGAGAATCACATCGAATCAGAAGAAAGAGACAGAAATAGCCACCATTTAGGAGATTATAATAAGGTTACGCTGTCCACTAATGGGAATGGCTGATACCACAAATAAGAGATGATCCCATCCATCGGAAGGAAGATCTTCTTCTTCCTTCTACCGTACCATCCAGTGTGACTCATTTCGAGAGACAATGCCAATCCAGCAGTGATCGCTATACCAATCTAACTCCAATTCCGTAAATGCTGCCCCCACAAAAAGAGAGAAATTCACTTGTACATTGAGTCACTCAAAAGTGCCAAAAAGTGCATTGGGCGGCCATTGAGTGAGACTGGGAAAACTAATTGGTTTTAGTCCTTCCCTTCTCATTTCCGCCTCTTTCTTTTGTCCTTTCGGGCATAGGTGAGAGCCCTTTACAGTCCTTACAACGGGGGAAGAGGGCCCTTCCGATGGAATCTGTCACCATTTAGTCCATTACAGTGTGTCCTCAGTAGACAACTATCTCCCTCCTGAGTGTAATGCCCTCCCCCCTCATCAATTCGAGTCTCTTCTACATGATATGGTGAAACAATTGTGCCTGAATTGAGGGGTAGTAGAGGCATTCCTCTGAATCACCAAAGTCAGAACTGCAGTCTGCCTAGTCCTGGTCTCTCTCCATATCGAAAAGAGACGTTTTTGAAAACTCCCGTTAGGTGGTAGCCAATCAATCGAGAACCTCAGTAGAGGTTTCGATTCACTCAGTAACTCTTGGTTCAATAACACGATGACGAAATGTGAATGCCGTAAGATAGAGCTATCAATGAATAAATGAACAATTCTACACGGAGAAGTTAACATACTCAAAAGGGAAATTAATGCCGGGTGTATGCAGATATATCATAATGGCATTGCAGGTGATTTTTCCCCTGGAGCGGGTTCGGATTGGATCGTGGTCTCCTTCTGACTCTCGAGATCTCATGGTCTTCGGCAAGGAGAGATTCTCCCCCAAAAGTGGCCAATTCAAGGTATTCAATCTAGTTGAATCGCCCAATATCGGTAGAAGACGCTGTTTTCCTGATAACATAAGAATAGGTAGATAGTACGACGGAAGGGGCATAACTCATTACCCTAGGATTGAACTCTCTCTCTATTCTTACGTCATCACTCGAATCAGCCGTCGATGCGTGAGATCCCCCACATAACACGCAACGAATACAAGTATTTCGGGATTCCTCGAATTCCCATCCCAAAAATAGGCCTGATTTGTGATTGGATGTGGGTGGTCATTAGATATACGTGCTTGCCCAATCCCTTCTATCTCTTATCGCTTCGGTTTACTGCACGATTTGGTGAGAATCTCATGAGTCCCTCGAATGCTGCTTAGTCATTCTAGGCACGTTGGATAGTAGTGGTCTCTTCGTGCGTGCAGATGCATTTAGTGGAGGAAAGAGTAGAGGAGGGAGATTCCCCCATTCCTTCGATTCCTCCTTCTACACAATCAAATTTATATTAGTAACTCAAGTGATGAGAGCAGCTAGATCACCCTCCATGTGGCTCCTCATATCGTGCTCATTTTGCAATTCCACATTGAATCTCCTTTCCGAGTGAACTTCTATTTCTCCCCTTTCTTCTCATTGTCCACTTTCCACGTAACTTGTTGCCCAGTAATAAAAGGGGAAAAGATTGGCGACCACCGACCCAATTCGACTCTCGTTTCTTATTTGGATGCTCCTAATAGCTCGACGATATCGTATGACTCCACCGGAACGAGGAGGGAGGGAGGGGGGCAACTTTCGCCCGTATCCCCTCTTTTCACCCTCCGTTGTTTTGGCTCTCAAAGAAAGGTTCGTGGAGAGGGGTGCTCTGCTCTGTTTTCTCTCCTGGTCTGACCACGCGACTCCCCCAAATACTACCTATAAATTCGAGCCAATCACACAACTTGTGTTCGGCATAACTTTCATTTGATATCAGTTAGAGGGGGGGGGGGGCTTCCGTTGACATCCATTCCACACCTACACAATAGTTGTGCATTCCAAATGTTTTGGGTGCGGGAGCTCATTGGCCTTCAATCTTTCTCGATCTTTGCATGAATAAAAGGAACGAGGGCGAGTTTCGTTTCCCACTCCTCCTTCTCCATTCCATAATTCATGGGAAACCTTCATCTGCTCGGATTTTTCCTGTCCTATTACACCTATATTTAGCAATCGGAATTCAGTCTCTTTCCGGAATTGGAAAAAGAGGCACTAAAAATAGCGCTCGTATTGCATTGATCAAACCGGTGTTGCAACTCTTGCAAGGGGAGAAGGAGGGAGAGTGATGGGGGGGGGGGGGGGGGGGGGAGGGGGGATCAGGGGTGACCGACCCTTCTCTCCTCCCTCTAAACAACAAGTGATTTCACTTATCCTCCAGCTTAAAAGTATCTCAATTGAATTCGCGGCTTTCCAAACTTGAGAGAGATTTTCTCATTTAAATGTCGTCCGTCTGAGTAGAAACGAGCTTTTCATCCTTGGGAAGATTGAAGTGACGCCATCTAACATAAGGAGTATTCTGACATGAGAGTAGTTTCTTCTCTAGAGACTAGGTTATAGAGGTACTGGAAGGGGTCGTCTCATTTGGAGAAGGAGACAGACTTGGAGCAATAACTCGTTCCATAGGAGTAAGATGCTGTCGTCACCTTAGTTCTCTTCTTCGATGGGATACTTTGATCTGTGTAGTCGTAGAAAGAGAGAAGGAGCGAAGAGCGAAGAGATTAATACCAGAGCACCACTGAGGACAAGAGAGACTCAGTGCACGGCGAATAAGAGTTATCAAAGAGAAGATAGAGGAAAGTGGCATTCGACAGAGCGAAGTTAGAATAGTATTGGTAGAAGAATAGTAATGATTGCAGGCTCTATCTGATCTCTACTCTCGTCTTCGTCTTCGTCGAATGGGTCGTCTAGAGGGATCATCAGACCTGCACTCCCTCCTCCTTTCATCCATCTATCATCAAGTGCCCCTCCATCGATCGACTCCCGATAACACACTCGAGGTAAGACGACGATCCCTCTTCTTCTGAACCCCCATTCACCTCTTTTCTGCAGACCGAGTGACAAACCATCCATTACACGATGGACTCTTGTCTTTCCCAATTGTTCATCGAGGGTTTAATTGTTCCGTATCATAATAGTGCAAGTCATAATAATATATCTGTTCGAACACGCAAATGATGATAACTGCCAAAGATGGTTTGAGGTGAAGGCTACGTATGATGAATACAGTAATCCTTCTTTCGCATGGCATTCATTCAATCATTCGATCCCTTGCCATTTATGCTAATAGTACCGTTGATAACGGGAGTGGGAAGAGAGATAGGCATCTAATTAATCCCCCTCCCGTCCTACCGTTCCCATTCTCCCCTCTCCCCATTCATCGGTACTCTGTAGGAAACGACTCTTTAACATTACAGCTTCATTCTATATTCCTTTTGCAATGTGAATAAGCTGAAACAATTGCAAGGGAAGGGAAAGGGAGAGATCAGTAGGGAGAAGAATGAATGCAGTGTAGATGAAGGATGCTTAAGCTCGATGAACGGGGCTAGTGTGTACGGAGTGAAGGGAGGGAGACCGGGTTTCGTGTACTACGATATGTCGTAGTACAGAATGACTCGAATGTAGAGAAGGTCTCGTAACAACGATGGGGCACGGAGGGAAAGGGAGGGAGGGGGAGGAGGGGGGGGGGTACTATCGGGAGAATACTCTGTGGTCAACGGTGAGATCAATGCAGAACAAGAGGTCGGAAGATAACAAAGAAAAGGGGATGAGATCTGCGAGTGAGGGGACATTCAAGGAAGGGCCGGCCTTGCGAAGGAACGGTGAAGGCTACTGATGAGAGGGAGACAGACTACGGTCACCGTCGGATCGAGAAGGGAAGAAGAGAAGAAACGAAGAGGGGAAGGAGGAGTTCCTTCTCACTGACGGAGATGGCCGAGGAAGCCGGAGAAGGTACTTTCACGGTTGCAGCTGCAATGATTACGTCATTCGGATAGGAGGAGGGGGAGGGGGAGAGGGGGGAGGGAGGGGGAGAGGATACTTACCGGTCCGTGGAGCAGAAGCATCTGAACATGTACTCGGGAGCGGGGCCGAATACAGGGGAGATGGCAGAGAAGTCGTACTTCTGAATAGAGAAGAATGAATGTGGGAGAGAGGAACGGGGGAAGGGGGAGGGGGATACTGACCTCGAAGATGCACATGGCGAGTACTCCGTAGTGGGCACTCGACTGGGCGAAGGTGGCATCGAAGCCAGAAGTGTTCTCCGTGGTGTCAGAGACACCCGAGAGACGACCTCGTCCACTGTCCGATCCGAAGGGAATCAGGGAACAGTACTTGAAGTCGGGAGAAGATCTCTCATGGGTGTTTCCCTGCAAAAGAACAACGTTGAAGACCATTCCCACCATTCACAATGTCCCCATCCAGCCACTAACAGAAGAGACAGAGGATTAGGATGCTACCCTTGCCGTCATGGCTCAATAGTTCACGAAAGCACCCCCAGCATCAACCGCTTGATCATAATGATGAAATGGCGAGAAATTGAAGCAACGAGTAAGGAGAGGGGGGATGAGGGATGGATGAGTCCAAATAACGAATGGCTTACCTGTTCATCATTCTCGTAGCAGATGAGGGCATGAACAGCAGAGAGAAGGCAGAGAGAGAGAAGGAGAGAGAGGGATCCACGAGAGAGAGACATCCTTCACGAGTACTGTAGAGAAGGGAGTACGGTAGGGAGAGAGAGGCAGAAGCACGCGTGTGGCTATCACAGAGGATAGAGGACTGAGTGAGGAGGAAGGGACACGAGCTGGCCACGCCCCCTCCCATCCCCCTGACTCCGCCCCCTGCCGCGCCTTTCACCTTGCGAGAGAGAGAGAGAGGAGGGAGGGGGAGAGGGGGGAGGGAGGGGGGGGGAGAAGATGAACATGATGAACGATGAAGCGATTCAGCTATTATTGGCATTGCAGAATAGAGATATTCATCTGATAGAATGGAAGAAAGTGAGATGTCCTCATGATGGGAGAGGATCACGAGAATAATTCGAATTAGGAAAGAGGAGAGGATAATTGAGAAAGGGAGAAGGAGTTAGCGAATGGAGAGATCAAAGAACAAATAAAGGAGAGCGCCAGTATCTCAGAACTGAAGAGAATCCTAAGTTGGGAGAAGGCAGAGCTGCATGGAAATGAGATGATGAAAAGAATGAGAAATACCGCCCTTCTCGCCCCTTTATACCCGTGCATCATTGACTCCGCCCCAGGCTACTCTACGTTTCAAGGGGTGGAGTTATCCCTTATCAGATGAAACTCCGCCCAATTATTGATCGCAGATATAGATGGAGCATCAGCGGGCAT
Source organism: Pristionchus mayeri (assembly GCA_036245805.1). NCBI lineage: Eukaryota > Metazoa > Nematoda > Chromadorea > Rhabditida > Neodiplogasteridae > Pristionchus > Pristionchus mayeri. Next base: position 24,587,144 of record BTRK01000006.1, read on the forward strand.
CGAAAAACGACCATGACTGATAGTGAGAGTGGATGGAGAGATGAAATGGTAGAAGGGATGATGTGATTGGAGGGCAGTATCTAGACAATGGCCATCTCTCCTTACCCCTCTACCCATCTACCATCAATTCCATATCTAACTATAGTATACTCATTCGTGTGAATGATGCGAAATGAGCGTGCCTCGGTGTGAAATGTGTCTGTCTTCGATTGCATAGGAGGAGATGCACCCATCTGATAAGAGGGATGATAACATAGTGCCGTAGGCATTTAAATGCCTCCATTGTCAAAGACGGTTACTGATCGGAGAGAAGCATTGGTCTAGAATAAGAGATGGAACGACAGTGGACCTCCTTTCACTCCACTTTTCGCACCTTTCTATCGAAGTGGAAAGGACGTCGTCCGTGTTGAGTTCCTTCCAGTCCGTTGCTCGTCTCGTCACAGGGAAGGACAGTCTCATTCCCCCCTCCCACTCGATGGGGATGGACTGCCCCCCCCCCCCCCTAGTCAGACAGAGGGAACCTTCCAAACTGTCGTACGATTTTGACGGAAATTTGAGAGGTGGCATACCAAAGAATAGCCAGAGATAGGAATGACGCCTTAGAAGAATGATCTCAATACGACGAAATAAGAGACAATAAGAGACGGCCATTTGAGTCCGTAGTTTTCAGAGGTCGCGTTTTCCTAAATGGATCTCGTGATAGAGCAAAAGAGAACTAGAAACTGGAGATTTTTTGAACTTTCTGGACTACAGATCCAAGCCAATCCCTCATATCTTCAATCTTTCTTCGCTCCTTTCATATCTTACAGACTGTTTGGGAGCCTGAGACCGTACGAAGTTTTGGAGGAAGATCGATTGAGAGTCCTCGTACGGAACATGGAGGACTGGCGCATGCCAAGTCTTTTCACCCACAGGGTTACACCATTTTGTATGGTGGCCACCTTTTTGCTCTTCACTCAACGATCTCTGACGAGGGTTGGCTAATAAGAGAAGTGATGAGTTCCGAGTAGACGGAAAGGGGCTACAATCATCTCGATCTGCTGTCTACGGTAGTCTACTGAAGAGTGGATGAGTAAGCAGGCACTAATCCCCTCTGTCCCTGACGAAAAGATTGCACAGTCGTTAATCGGAGAGGCGAGTGAAAGAGAGAGAGAGAGGAGAGAGAATGAGAAGGAGGAGAGAGCATTCTCATTCGAGAGACCAAAGCGCGCTAAAAGTGCACACAAGCGCGGCGCGCTTTCGTGTGATGAAACTGCGCGCTCGCTCGTGTGGAAGAATCATAGTTTGTAGAGGGGAAAGAAAGAGGGATTGGCCACTGGATGGACCCACCCTCACACATAATGCACACCCCAGTTAGTCTATTTCGTGATCGGAAATTCGATTAGTGTCCTCCCCCATCAATCTGGCATTGAAATAGTGAAGAGAAGCGTGTGAATGGATCACTCTCAATGACTTCACTCATTCTGCAAGTAGTAAAAGAAGGATGATGAGCACACGTTTGATCTCTTCCGTGTCTTTCCCTTCTCTCTCATTCTCTTCTCTCTCAGATGATGCTCATTCGATTCCGCCTTGTGCAAAATTGCGTTATCACTATGCAGGAATGAGAGGAGAGACGCGTAATTTTCGGGATAGCGTGCGATTAATGAGGAGAAGTGGAAGAAGGATAATGAGCACGTCTCCGAATAGACATTAGATGGCGATTACTGTAGTCTGGAAGAGGAATGAGTGCATTCAAGCAGAATACGAGACCATTCGAAACCTACGCCAGTCTAACGGAGTGGAAATGAGAGCAATTCCGTCGACATCTCTATTTCACCTTCTTTCGTACTCTGTCTGGCTGGTGAAAATGTGGCCGATGTTAGGTAGGCATTTGGTGCGGAAACATCCAGTCTCAACATCTTCGTTCGTGTGGATGGAGTGAACGTGAGGAACGAGCGAATCTCTCCCTTTCCTTGTCCATTCAAGAGGTCACACTTCACTTCAACGACGACGACGTCACCAAGTCGCACTTTCCGCATGGAATCCACTATAAACGACGAAGAAGAATGAGGGAAAAGGGGAATCATTCTTTGATCTATTCAATCTTCATTTGCACTCTCATCTCTCGTCGATGTTGGCAGACTATTTGACCGGGTTGATCACCACAGAGAGGGAGAGGGGGGAGGGAGGGGGACTTCTGCACGGGGGTCACAGATAGCGAGATGACTCATTCATTCACTCCATGCTCTCCTTTCCATTTCATCGCCAGGGGCGCAAACCGTGCGATAAAGAGAGAGAAATCACGGGAAAGAGCGAGGTGACGTCATCGAATCAGCGATCAATTTGTATCACCAGAGATCACTCCTTTTCCTCCCTTATCAAATAGAGTTGTTGATAGAAACAGTATGAACAAACAAAAGGGGAAAACTGTCGGCTCTAAAGTCGATTTTCGTAGATTTCCTCTTCTACATATATTCGCAGATAGACTGGGGGAGAACTGAAGACTATTCATACTCTCCTTTCAATCGTAGGTCGACTTCTGGTCATGCTCTTTCCGTGTCGAAATAGCTCATGTCTCTATACTTAGAATGACACTCACGATATTGCAAGAAAATGGGGAATTCGCGTGGAGAATTCGGCCATTCCAATGGTTGAATGCATTGAAAACCAGCCATTCGGAAAGGTTTACCGCAACCGCGATAGATAGAGAACTGTTCATTGAGAGAGTGAGAAAGGGAGAGAGACAAACAGACTCGTCTGCGAATTAAGGACGCCGCCATATTTTGTAGTAGTGTACTTTCAATAGTTGACATCGTGCCCATTTCTTGTCAGGCATTCACCTTCCCTTCTCGAGTTCCTCCGATTGCACTTTCTCTCTCTGTTCCATCATGGCACTGTTGTGGTGTCAGCAGACACGTTGGTTCCCTCCAATCCACCAGACAAGGAATCCCTAGTGGATTCAGTCGACTATTGAGACATGTGTCCAGGAAGGATTAAAGGATGAGAGACACATTGAAATAGAGGAATGACTGATATCATTCAATAAACTCATTAGTGTAAGGGATTTCCGTGAAAACAGATGGGTCAGTTCGATCACATCACTTTCACCGGGTGCATGAATAAATAGCCTTATCACTAGATATCATCTTGCCCTTTCAATGAGTCAGAGGGAACGAGGAGACCTCCCATTATCTTCCCCTTTGCAGAGACTCCGTCGATGTCTCTCCAGCTACAATTGTCTGAAGGGATGGAGGACGGAGGAGGCATTCCATCTACTGGAGAGACTCCGATCAACCGCCTTCAAGGTATTCATCCTATACCATCTCAAGAAGATGCACCTGAATTATATTCCCATTTGGTTACATTATTTATACAGCAATTTTCCATGGAAAATTGTTCCCTTTTCAAAGCGAAGATAATTTCCATGCGTGTCAGAATCAGATCTCGTGTTCGTATATCCCTCGCCTTCCCCCGCAAAACAATCAACGCTACAACGAACTCTCGCTGACTTTTGTAGGAACCGCGTGTGTTTATCTCTCGTGAACGCCCTTAGGACGGTGAGAGACTCCCCCGTATGCCAGAAGTGGAATGGCACCCAAGTTGATAAAAATGGGAAAGTGAAATTAGGGGGGATGAATGAGGTGAGAAGTGAACAAGCATTGGAGTAATTAGACTGATTGGCAGATACTACAAGGAGAGGAAAGGGGTATCGTGGCTCTTTGAAAAACAAGCTTTCGCATTCCTGTAGAAGTGAGAGGAAGGAAGATAATGGAAAGGAATGGAATATCAGTGAATGTTCGAGAATTCGCCAACCAACGCTGGCCCATTTACTCACTTTTACTCTTCCCCTTCGTGTAATGTTGCATCCTAGTTCTCTACATTGAATTTCAAACTGTAAGGCATCACTAGACGGAATGGACTGTTAGCTGTTGTTATCGTTTTGATTTGAGAGATTGGTTGGATGATCAGAGTAATAACACTTCAAAAGAAGAGAGGAGGTAAACATAATCAACACTTGAACAGATTGATGATACTCATGCGTGACCAAAGGTGTTTCTTGGATTTGGATTGGAGATCCCAGAATAATTCAAATTTTGTTAATGCCTTTCTTAGTCGTAGTCGTAATTATTCTGATGCAAATTGTAAGAGCAGTGTTTCAATTATGAGTTCTCTCATGTTGCCCATCGTCTTCTATTAGAAGCCGTTAGATTGTGTCACAACATTAGAGTTTATTCCAATAATATTCACATTTAATTGTTCCTGATAATTGTTGTTCCTGTTCCTGATGATCATTTAAAGTTCGGGATTCGCCATGATTCAATCTAATCCCAAAAATCATAGCGGAAGTGTCTAAGTGCGTAGAGAGAGAGTACAAATCCGAAACCATTTCTAAATGCGAATCACTGCGCTTACGTCCCTTCCTAGAAATAACTTGGATATTCCGAAGTCAGCGATGCGTGAGAAATTGCGGAATCTCTGTTGAGGAATAGAAACTATTTCTAGATTATCGAGATTGAAATATCTGAGAAAGGGAAGAATTCAAGGGGGAGATTCATAATTGCAGGACTGCTCACCCGATTCTTCGTCCTCTTCTGATGCAGTGAAGGGAATGAAATTACTTATGTCACTCACTGCATGCGAACTATTCGAACGAAAGATGGCTGGCTCCCGGAACGAAGACTGGCTTACGGTAGAACGACCCGACGAGGCCATCGATCGGATCAATAACAAGGAGTATTTCGACGAGGTACGGTATCCCTCTGATCGTCTATTGGCATAGAGTCTCGTGAATAGTCTAGACATTCAATAGACTCCATGAATGGAGAATTGAGCTTTTTGCTAGTTCGGCCGAACTAAAATTATCAAAATATCATAATATGTGCTCTCCATTTATTCCCCCCCACAGACAGGAAATGTTTGCTCCAATGGGAACCTCAAACGTGTCTGAATCTCAATCAGAAAACGTCAGGAAATGGAAAGATTAGGAAGTGAACGGCCGATATTAGTCCCGTCTGCGAGATTTAGAGGGAAGAACTATTCGAGAAATGGATGTCATCAATATTAAAATTGATCTAGAAGGTACCACCTGCGAAGTGAAAGGACTAGGTGGTTGAGCAGAGAGGTTTGGAGATCAGTCATCGAAGCACAATGACCAGTATCGTCTCAGAATAGCATTATTCAATAATCTAATTTATCACAAAGTCATCTAATTACTGGTTAACCAATGCCTCATCTTTCTGCGAACTTTCCACTAATCAACTACGACTGCCCGTCTCGTGACTGCTGTGATAAGAATAGAAAGAGGAGACGAGGGTACGGTAATCCTTCTCCATTTATCGCTCTCTTTGTCAAAGAGGTTTCCATCCATTCATCTAGGGATTAAATTGCTGCTTTCGCAGAGGAATTTCGAAAAGGCTACAATTTATTTATCGAGCAGAAAATATCAAAAGTGCAGATCAAGAGATGAATCGCTGTTTATTTTCTTCAAATCCATGAAAAGTACTTATCGGAAGCGGGTCTCACTTCAACTATAAATCTTCACCCCCTTTTACTTTCTAAAACAGCTTGTGCTTCGAGATATCACGCCTTTCACGAGAGAATCGAGCTAGAATCGCAATTATTGGGAATGGAAGGAAAATCTTGAAATTGGTTCTGACTAGTTTTGGGCACCTTGAGGTATTCCTAGTAGTTCACCAAAGTCTTATTTTGCATACTTCGTTTTCAAGCACCCAGCATGAGGTCGGAGATCGGCACCTCCTCCTTTCACGGCGAATATCTCATTTCTCGTGTAAGATAATCGAACTTTGCACTCTGAGTGACCCGCACTAATTTTTCGAGCTCTATCGACCCATTCAAACCGTTTCCCCTAAAAGTAAATTTCAACCATGCTACATTCACGACAGATTTTCTCGAAAATGTAGGCAAAGGAGCAGCTCAAAATATCACAGTACATGCAGCGCATCAAGAGCTTTAGAATGAATGGCTTGCGCCGAAAATACGATCTCATTGGTGAGACTTGTGCCGATTATAGATTTCCTTATCATTTGAACTTTATTTTCAACAGAAATAAATAGTGAAAACGATCATTCTTGATCGCTCTCTCCGATGAGAGCGGTGTGAGGGTAAATTATTCTGTTGAAAATAAAGTTCAAATGATAAGGAAATCTAAAATCGGCACAAGTCTCACCAATGAGATCGTATTTTCGGCGCAAGCCATTCATTCTAAAGCTCTTGATGCGCTGCATGTACTGTGAAATTTTGAGCTGCTCCTTTGCCTACATTTTCGAGAAAATCTGCAATGAATGTAGCATGGTTAAAATTTACATTTAGGAGAAACGGTTTCGATGGGTCGATAGAGCTCGAAAAATTAGTGGGGGTCACTCAGAGTGCAAAGTTCGATTATCTTACACGAGAAATAAGATATTCGCCGTGAAAGGAGGCGGTGCCGATCTCCGACCTGATGCTGGGTGCTTGAAAATGAAGTATGCAAAATAAGACTTTGGGGGACTACTAGGAATACCTCAAGGTGCCCAAAACTAGTCAGAACCAATTTCAAGATTTTCCTTCCATTCCGTGTTTCAGCTCGAATCTCTCGTGGGAGGCGTGATATCGTGGTAATGGGGCTTCCTCATTCGTCTTAGTCTTTACTAAATTGGAACTGAAGTTGGGATAAACCATTCGACAATTCCATTCAATGTTGCTTCCCTTGGTATAAACTGGGAGAAAGAAAAGTGTAGTGATAGGCGGAAATTGGACGGCTTCAAGTTCGTCGCATTGCGTGTGACCATATCTATCTAGAAGAGACGGGGGCGAATCAGGAAATTGGGGAGAGAAGAGACGTCCGCTGATGTGGAATTCCACTTCTCTTACGCAGATGGAAAATGATTTGAGGGGCGTTGAATAAACACCCACAGGATTAGACATAGATATCCTATCAGTTCGCTCCCGTGTCTCTGTGTGAAAATACGGAAAGGTAAGAATCTATTTTCAAGGATACATAATAGTGGCATAAGCATATCTGTTCCCAATCGGAAGAAGGGGGTCAACTGAATGATGAATCATACTGCATTCCTGGTCATATTTCATCACGCTCTTCCATCCATTCGCGAACATTCCACAGGTGGAAATGAAGAGGAGAGAGAGATAAGGGGATATCGAGAGAGAGACTATGAGATATCTCAGTTCTTTCGATGGAGTGATAATGAGAGAGGGAAGACTGGAATTCCAGAGATGCCATTGAGTGAGGGTGTGAATGAGAGGGTGAGAGGGACAACTGACCCATCGGGAATTGAGTCACTCCATCAAATACATGACCAGGGGGTAAGAGGGATCAACGGGATAAATACACGCAAAATGAAAAACAACCTTAGGATTCAACTAGAATTGAGGTGAAACTTGAGACCATTTTGCGCAAGGCTCTCAGTTTCAAATTTGTAGAGGCTATTCCAGGAACTCCAAAGGTTTTATTCATTCTTGAAATGAGAAAAATTTGCGGGGGTCGAATTGGGGATTATGCATAGCGAAGGCTCATTTCTAATCCAAAACGCATCCCTATTATAGGGCACAAAATGAGAAAATGACGAATCTATTTAGTCTCGTCTCTCTTGCCGCATTTTAATCAAATTTGACGCTTATTTTACCAATGAGCGATGAATTAGCAATGGGAGGCTTGTAAAAAGTGATCGTTCGTCTCTCTCATTGTTATCTCAAAGGATAGGATCGAAGATATTACGGAAGATAGTTGGGAAATAAGTGGAATTTTGTTTAGAATCTGCATGTATTATCATACCCTAGACCGGAAACGTTAAAAGAAGAGCGGAAATTACGATTAGACAGAACGTGGAAAGGGAATCTAATTCGAGCGAAGTCTCGAAGGGAAATGGCAACTGCGATTTGATGGACGCGTCAACTATGAAATCGGAATGCTCCGTGTCTCCATCCCACGCAATTCGAAGAGTCCACAGACACGACCTCGTGAACATTCATCTTTATCCTTCTGCTGAAGAATCCTCTCTTTTCTTCTGCAGTCAACGATTTATCACGCATCCGAAAAAAACCTGGCCAATTTCACTCTTTCATAAATGAACCGCAGTAGTGAGCATTCTGAGAGTGAGATGGAAGGGCAGAGAAAGCATTGAAGAGTGCATCGATGCACGTCAAGAATCGTGATGAAAGTAGCAGACAAACAAGATCTGATTCATGAAGTCGCGAGTTGCCCTCCCTATTTGAGGAGCACATCCAGAGGGATCAGTCTGACCTTGGCATGAAGGGAGGGGGAGGGAGGGGAGTACTTGTAGTGCACTCTCAATTGGACGAACGGGCTAATCACTACACTCAAAGGAAAAGCAAATAGAAAGCGGTAATAGTCGCGAGTGCGACCGAAGGAAGAGAGGGAAGAGAAGGGGGAAGGGGACTGGTGAGTGCTGCTCGTGATACCTTGTCTAGATATCAGCCATGGGCTGCTTATGGTAACCGCCTGTTATTTACGTGCGAGAATTAGATTGGATTTAATTGAGTTTATATGAACTTTCGGTGCAATTGCAAAGAGATCATAGATCCGAACATTCTTGGATGCATTTCCTCCCTTCTCGATGACCAGATTGAGGAGGAAAGGAGATGATTCCCATCATCAGAGCATCAGATTACCAGGGGGTTTTGATCTATTTGTATGGATGGACCAAGATGGAAGGTCTCCCTTCCGTTAGTTCCTCTGGATTGGATTGGCTGCGTGGTGCGTAGGTCGAGAGACTCAGAGGCCGTCGTCTTCTGCTCTTCTTTCCGTGCACATTCAGATTCAATTTCATCCTAAGGGGGAATGATGCCATCGAGAGAGGAGAATGGAAGTTAATGAAGGAGAAGAAAAGGGAATCTAATGAGAAAAGAATGAAACGTCCAGATATTCACGAGTACTCACACCAAGTTCCACGAGATCTCAGGGGTTTCCATGAAGTAAAGGATGAATTGCAGATGGAATGGCGATTGGCAGCTGAATCCTTCTCGATTCGCATCGAAAGGTTCTCCTTCCTCACTCCAGTCGGTGCCCCTGCCTGTCTCTCTTCCTCTGTCTTCTCCCCTAGTCGAAGAGATCCCGGCAATCTTCGATCCCTTCCCTATCTCTCTCCAGGTTCACTCGGAGGAGAACTCACTCTCCCCCTCTCCAGAATTGTCCCCTTGTACTCAGTGCCTGATGACTAGTGTAGTGGCCTCTCTTGACCTCCCTATCGATTCGAACCTATCCTGTTACCCTCACTTGTTTCCCTCCTGCTCAACTATTTCTTTCTTGTTTATACACTAATATTCGACTAATTCCTCCTCGGGTTTCACTCAGTTTTCAATATTGCGCAATTCATCCTCCCTGTCAATAGTATTCCTCCCGTGCTCTTCCCTTCTCTATTGCCTTCTACTGTTCCCATCGAGTGAATTCTCTTCCCTCGGTTGAAAACCCTCCCATTCAGATTGGCTCGAATCAATCGGAATCTTGGACCCGGGAGGGGTCCACTCACCCTTTATCCCTTTAGCGAGTAGATCATAGGTATTTAGGGTTATAGACAATTTTCCGCACATTCAAAATCTGTTGTTAGCTTGTTAGTGTGTGTAAAATTCTGTTACAATGTATCGTGCTTCTCGAAGACAATAAAGAAGACAATAATTCTCGAAGACAATATTTTAAAAAGAAAGGTTGAGCTGCAGCACTTTCATATTCACAAAAATCGAGAAGAATAAATGCGAGACAGGATATTGAATGGAATGATAGCACCGCAAGAGAGAACGAGGATGGTCTTTGAAGTTGCATAACATATTAGGAAGATAAAGTATTCAACAACGATAATTTTGAAATAGCTTCTTCGACTCTTCCCGTTCCAACAAACACTTCGGCTATTATTGAAAGAGGAAGCATGGGGAAAATCAATGCACGCGAATCAAAGAGCACTCGTGTGCCATAAAAAGTGTTCTGCGAAAATGGAATAATGATCTAATTAATAGCTGATCAGATGAGAAACAGCTTCTTCTTCTCTCTCTAAACTTTCCGCTAATCAACTACGACTGGTCGTCTCGTGACTGCTGTTATTAGAACAGAAAGAAGAAAAGGGGTTACGGTAAGCCTTCTCATTAGTCGTATAGTCTTTGTCTAAGAGAAACCCATACCCCTATCGAGGGATCTAATTCCTCCTGGAGTGATCGGTGCTATAATATTTCACGTAAATTGCGTAAAGACTTGATGCAAAATAATCTCTGGTCTGATTCCACCATTAGTTCATGAACATGTACATTAGTAGTGGAAAGAGGTCTCCTCGTTTCCCATGCTTAGAGACCGCAAGCTCCGCCCACTGAGGGGATAGAGAACCCCTCAAAACATGGATCGAGGGACTACGCCTCGAATTCTGAACCAAATTGGGTGATCTAAACTGATTTCGGTAGCTATTTGGTTGCTTAACAAATGGCCTCTGGAGCAGCTTGTTCGGACAACTCTAATTAGGTCAGCATACGCTAATTAAGTACGTGGATAGGGGTTTAACAGTGTTCTAGTGTACTTGCACAGCTGCTCCACTCGCTCCTTGTAATATAACCCTATTCATTAAGATTAAGCAGAAAAAAATAAAAATTACAAAAGCTCATTGTTAAAAATTATAATTAAAAATTAGAAAAAACTGCAACACCTTTACACCCGCTGAGTTTCGAACCTTAGGCAATCGGGCACAAGAGTAAGCGCTCTATCACTACACCAAGAGATCAGTTGCTTTCGCCCATCAACGAGTACTACAACATCTTGCTGTTTGTCGCATTCTCCCCCTATCCCGATTTCGTGGAGTACGAGCGTTAGGTTTTCAGAAAATAATTCGCTTCAAAGTTTAGATATCGCACAAATTCAAAAAGCATGGTCTTATTCATGCCCATAGGGACACACTAGGCACAAAAAGATAGTCATGTGACTATTTTGGCAGAACGCTTGCGGTCTCTTCCCATGCTCTCTAATTTTTCTGCTGATGGAGAGCGCACTGGATTAGAGGAGAGTCTATTTCAGTATTAGTGCCACTAATAGGAATGTGAGAGAGTATGTGAGACGAGGAGAGGTATTATTAGTGGCACTATTAGAACCATTATTAACGTACATGTTGATGAACTAATGATGGAATCAGACCAGAGACGGGCAAAACAAGGGTTGAATCTCTGCTTTTTCCAAAGATCTTCACATCATTTAACTTCTGGAATATCTTGCACTTTGAAATGTTCTTGTAATTTATCATCCATTTTTTCGCATTGACACATCCGGACAAAGGTGTAGTTTTGTGCTGAAACTTGGGACTTCAAATTTCTGTGCAATGCACGTAAAACATGGGGGCGAATCAGGAAATTGAGTAGAGAAGAGACGTGCGCTAATGTGATGTTGCACCTCTCTTACGCAAATGGATGATGATTTGAGGGACGTCAGAGAAAGTTGCCAATTCGGATGGATTCCACGTTCATTATCGTACTGAACAAAATAGAATGTGTTTCACCCTAGGAAACGACATTATTGATTGAAATACGTTATATCAGTGAATGGGTTGATTCACTTATCTTCTTCGATTATTAAGTATTGAAGGAGCGAGTGATCGTGAAGGAACGATCACTCGCTGAAGGAATTGAAGGAACGATCACTCGCTCCTTCAATTGTGTTCCATTCTGGAATAGTTTCCATTTGTGGTTTAAAGTTACCCAACAAGGACGAAATTGACCCATTATTTTTTGTCCTCCATCGAATAGCCGATGGTTGAATTAGTATAGAATGAATATTAAAAAATGCTAAAAATCAATAATAGCCTCAAGGGAAAGCCGGAAATGATCAGCGTAATCCCGCGCTCTCTCACTTTTGCCTACTCTCTCGTACACGCGACGGGATCAGGGTGAGATCAGGGTTTCGTCCTTGTTGGGTAACGTTAATTGAGCAGTCGAAAGATCGGTCGATCGAGGGTTCAAGGCTCGCAAGGGCAGAATCGCACGATCTCGGCGAAATCGGACTGCTCTCCACTGAGAGGGATATCGATCGTACAATCTCCGGATTGATCTGATGAAGAAGCAACTCATATTTCGAAAGGAAGTGAAAGAGCAAAATCCCGATACTACCGGTTCAGAGGAGATGGGAAGGGTCACTGCCTCGAAACTCTGGTGTCCCTTCTAAAAGGACTGGCCCGCTGTGATTCTACTAGCAATTCCTGTGAGGAGATTGAGTTCCCTGCCTACTTACTTAGATCCAGATCCATCTTCAACGGCCGGTGCCGCGTGGGTCACGTGGGTCCCTGCCTACTTCCTAGGTGGAATCTGCCAGTTGACGTGCGACATCGAACTCTCCGATGGCACAGTAATCTGTGGAACCAGACTGTCCTCTCTCTCTCTCTGTTAGTTCAACTCAAAAAGATGGGAATAATCTGAAAAGAAAATCATTTAAACTAGTCGGTCAAGGTATCCTTCAGATGGGTTTGGAGAATCAATCGTCCACCTACATCGGCCTTCGCATCTTCGAGGACGGAGTCTTCTGCCCCCTTTACAATTAGTCGTCTTTTCTCACTTTCGCATCTCTCTTCCCACTCTCACCAACCCCTTCAAATTATAATCTTTCCAATTTTATATACACTTATCATGTCCTGGTTGACATAGTTATCAATCTCTTCATAGAGTACTTCATCTGGTCATATAAGATAAACGTAATTTTCCAGGAAAATAATAATCTAGAAGTAAGTACTTTACACTTAAAGCAATGCAAAATAATATGTATATATCTATAAATACAAATAATTGAACATAAAAACAAATTAGAACACAAAACGTAGGGACCACCATCTGCAAATTAAAATGCTTAAAACCGGGAAAAGGTTGTGCAAGGAGCGTCATTTCCTAATCGCCCGGCAATTTAAATTAGTGTGGTGAAATTGGTTTTTTCGCTTTAAAAATATTTCTGGTAGGTGCCCCTTTCCAATTTTTAGGGAATGCGAAAAGCAGGTTGCAAGGATGATTCTGAAAAAGAAATCAAAAAAATCCAATTTACCGAAAAAATTCTCTATGCCCTTGAAATTTGCAATATTCTGTATTAATTAGATAGAAATCGTTCTAAGGGGTGCCCCTCTCCAATTCGCAGTTGAACTGTTCTACGGCATCAATTACTTAATTGGACAAAAAATAGAGAAATCCAATTTACCGAATTATAGAAAAGTCATGATGATCTTTTTGAAGAGTTAGTGCTCAGTAGCTAATATTTAAGTGATTTTAAGGTTTTCTTTAATTTTGCACACTCTAACGAGCACAGAGAGAATAAACTATGCTTTCAAAAGGTGGAATAATTACATATTTAAGAATATGTTGCAAAGCTACAGTATACCGTTGTTGATAGTCCTGAAAATCTAGTATCACTTGCTCTAAATTACTTTTAATTATATCAATTATTGGTCCTACGTGTGAGTTCTATAGAATATAACAAAAGAAACTAAAAATAAAATAGTTCGAAATCTTGAAAAATTTATACGATGAACTGGTGCGACCCAGCGAACCGCTGGGTCGCTTGCACCACACCACTATGGGCGGGGCCTAGAGAAACGTCCTGATACTCGCTAAAATTAGCATTTAATGAATTTCTAGTGACGCTATCCTTTTTCAACGCCCTCGATTACCCTATTGCACACTATTTTAGAATTTTAGAAAATTGTTGAAGATTTGAGTGGAAGTCCCTACACAAAACGATTCGAAAATCAGTGTAAAAATATGACTCACGCTGTGCTCCAACTCTAATCGGCATACGGTATTCGAGTGAACCCAAACCAAATTTTTAAAAGTAACTGTATTTATTAAAAACTGCTTTATTATTTTGTTGTTTTCACTTCTAAACGTTTCACTATCGCCGATAGAGTAGGTTTGCACTGCGAAAATATTATGAATCCTGTTTAAAATAGCTAACTCCGCCATCTCTATGCGCACCGCTGTGTCGAGTTCTCTCGAGTTAAATAGATTTTGTTTGTTTGCGTTTTTTCGCATTTTGCTTTTGGTTATTTGACAGGATATTCTTACAGTTGATGGCGACGGTTCGGATGCAATTCGATCATGAGGAGGAAGAGGAGGAGTTTCCTGGAAGGCCTGAAAATAATCGGTACGTTTTTTTCAATCGGGCCTTCTTTTATGGTTCTGCTAGAATGCGCTATATTTATGGTTGTTGCAGTAGGATTAATGATTTAGCAAATGATTTGAACACTGACGATTAAATTAGAAGCAATGTGCTTTGGGCATGCTATAGTATTCTAATCATAGCATACGATTATCCAGTCCACAGTGTGTCAGGTTGAGTATATACATGTACCAATTGATTTTGCTGATCACAATTGCTCCATTTTCAGAGGCACTGATTGGATCTACGCACTGGAATTAGGAAATTTCATCTCTAAAGACGAGAAGGATGACTACAGAGACATCTCCTCTAGAGCTAACTGGACTCTCTCCAGCTGCAAAGTTGGTTAGTTATTTTGTATTGTTTATACATGGCTGTATTGAATGTTGTTTCAAATTGATAATGCATGCAGACGGTGATGGCTTCGGTATCAACGAATTGCTCTCGGATAACGTGGATTCGTACTGGCAGAGTGACGGACCCCAGCCACACACAATCACTGTGGAGTTCCCGAGAAAGGTACGGTTTTCTTATGATCATCTACTCTTGCAGTAAGTTATTATTTGCGTTTGGATTGTTTTTCCTATATTATGTTCATAAATGTACATGCAGACAGACATCTCGTTCCTCGCCATCTTCCTCGACTACAAAAGCGACGAGTCCTACACACCCAACAAGTAATGACTCCATTTCCACTTACGAAAAGAAACTCGGTTCCAGTTTTATCGGCATCATTGAGACGATCCCGATGAATATCAGGATAGGTGAGATAGATATACGATTATCTTCTTAAGATTGCTCGTTCGATTGGGTTCTTCCGTTATGCATCTAGACGATGAATTCGAGCAATCTTTCAACGAACCCGTCGGATGGCAGGCTTGTTTTTTCATCATTTTTTCTCTTGATTAATCAACATTTTTATTATTGAAAATTGTAATTACTTATTTTGAAGAGTAAGGTGTTTGGTTCACAATTGCCAATATTTTAAGATGATAAAATGCTGTGCAGATCATGGACCTCCGTCGGGGGTCGCACGCGAAAAGGGCGTTTGTACTACAGTTGCAAGTGGTGCAGAATCACCAGAATGGAAGAGACACTCACATACGGTGAGATCATCTACCCCCTTCACTCTCACCTTATTTTGCTGAACTCTAAATACTTCCTTTTTTCATTAATGACTAGATTACTGATACTAATTTTTGAAAATTTCTTAGATGATCTTTGCCTATTTTGTTGGAGTATGATAATGCGTGGTTGCAGCCACATGCGTGTGATTGGCCCCTCCCGCTCGAGATTCGACTCTGTCGCCAGAGCACTCGTCACTCCTCTGGTTATTATTCTGCTTATTCAAAAATATACATTATTCCATTTGTGGAATAGTTCTTGCCCATATGTAATGGGGTCTGCAGTCGGAAAGGCGTGCTACCAGAGGGAGGTAGACCAAACGTAGGAGCGCCATTGAAGTCAACTTTAAGACCCCACCCGTTTGGAACTCCGATCCATCCGGGAAATGCGTTGTTTTCTCCTCCGCGTTCCGCATATATTGAGAATAAAATTAACTAAATCTCGCCACCACACCACTTGCTACGCTTTCTGATCTCACAGTAATTCAAATTATTTTAGTAATTCATGAAAGATGAAGAATATGAGCCCGTTCCCGCAAGAGCCGAACAAATCTTGGCGCACCAAATTTTCGAAAAGTTGCGAAAAGGGGTTATCGAAGATGCTGACCATTGTGGTCAACTTAATTTTGTACCATTTCGACCGGTTAAGCCAGGCTGCACATGGGCTGCACCTAGACTTCTGTCCATAACTTGGTAATCGAATTATGAAACGATTTTAAAATTGTACATATCACAGATAGTTTCCCTACGAAACCGTAGGCATCAAAATATCACATGCTTTTTCTTGACACAATTATAATTTCGACGATCTCGAATATAATGCAGAAACCAAAGCAACGAACTATATGGTGAGATGTGCCGTGCCCTGGGGATCATTTTTCGTATACTATGTGTGGGGTTTAAGTTAGACATATTTTTGCTACATCCATTTTTGTGATGCATTTATCACCTTTATGCCGAGAAGTCTGTGGCTGACAGTGAGAAATGAATCTCATTCCTTTGTTCTGCTTCCATTGAACGAGTCCGATAATTAAATTATCCTCATTTCCCACTGTCAGCCACATACTTCTCGCCGTATAAGTGATAAATGCATCACAAAAATGGATGTAGCAAAAATATGTCTAGCTTAAACCCCACACATAGTATACGAAAAATGATCCCTATGGCACAGCGCATCTCACCATATAGTTCGTGGCTTTGGTTTCTGCCTTATATTCGAGATCGTCGAAATTATAATTTTTTTAGGAAAAATAATGTGATATTTTGATGCCTACGGTTTCGTAGTGACAATATCTATCATCTGTGCAATTTTCAAGTCGTTTCATAAATCGATGGCCAAGTTATGGGCAGAAGTCTAGGTGCAGCCCATGTGCTGCCTGGGTTAACAGGTCGAAATGGTGCAAAATGAAGTTGACCACAATGATCAGTACCTTCGATAACCCTTTTCGCAACTTTTCGAAAATTCGGTTTGCCAAACCCTCTAACATTTTGTTCGACTCTTACACGAACGGGCTCATATTATATTTTATCGCTGGAACCTTAACGGGTTTCGACGTGACGTCGCCGGGAATCACAGTGTTTCTGAGTTAAAATTATTGTACGGCCTGACGACCTCCTTCCCCCCCCCCCCCGGCCGCCAGGCTATCAGACCCTAACCCTCAAAATATAAAGTGACCCCCCATTTTCCAAATATCATGTGACCCCTAACAGCCAAAACATCATGCGACCCCCCTAAATTACAATGTATAATTGTACCTGTTGACCCAATAATTTGTTTGAATATATATTTTATTCGTCATGCAAATATTTATCGACGTAGGACAATGCGTTGAACTATTCAGAATCCTTAACAATATTTGTACACATGCCTAATGCACGATACTTGTAGATCGATCCGATGGATTTCGCTGGGGACGAGAATGGAGATCCCGGTGAGTTTTGTCTGTAGTAAGAGCTGGGGGGGGGGCAATGTTCCAAATAAACGAAGCGGTCTGAAACCTGGTGGATGATGTAATGAGTGGTGTACACTTCCACCCAAATTTTAATACAATAGCTCAACTTTTTGACCCGCCGATAAGTGTCAATATCGAACTACATATATGTTACAAATTATTCAAATTAAAATCGAATGATTCCTAAATCTACACTTTTGTTGCAGTACTCAATGGAAATCGTCCTCCGATGGATGCTCCCATTATGCCTCTTCTAACGAAGAAACTTAGGTCGATGAAAGTGATACGATAGATAACTGCATCGATTGATACGCGTATGGTTATCGCCTTTAGTATTCACTAATTGCTATATGTTTTCTTCGATATACCTTGATCTCACATTTTGCGGTAGTTGAGGGTAAGGATTGTACACTTTTTTTGCCAATAAACTACAATATTTATTGTTTCTCCACATTTCATCTCTAGAGTTCCTACAGGCCCCACAATTAAAAAATATATATTTTCAAAGTTCTAAGAATAGTTTTTACACAGAGTTAGAAATATCGACCTCTATGCACTAGGGATGGGAATACGGTTCGGATAGTGGATTATCCATTAGCAAATGGACGCGCGTCGCGGCGATTTCGATTATCCACTATCCATACTAAAAGAGGTTTGGATTATCCGAACAGAACGGACTATCCGGATAGTTCGGATTATCCGTTTGATCGCGCGCCATGCGTCGCTTAAAAATGGATAATCCTTATACATTTGGCCATCCCTACTATGTACAGATGTTCACCGTAGGACCTTATACGGCTTAAGGTAAGTTCTCTCAAATAGCCACTCGTAAGCTTTTGATCTTATGTCTTCAAATGTGCTTTAAATAATGCCATAAGTTATCAACATTCGATATGATACTAATAACCAATATTGAGTGTTCGGGAAGGTTGAGAGGGTGGCTACCGTAATCAGTGAATGTAGCGAGCGAACCGTTGAGCAAGGCAGCGATAGATGATGGATATGGTTGGATGCTTATCCTTCTCAGTTCTCACGTTCACTAAACTGCTTCGACTGAGACGGAGGAGGTGGTAATTACATTGGCAGTTTGCAGGCATGAGACAGTGATCAGTCTATTCACTTTCATTCTTCATCTGTGGTAGTTGGAAGGCTGTCCTCAAAAATGGGAAAATTTATTGAGGAATTTTTTCCGATTCGGAACTTTGTGCACCTGAGGTGTTTTCTTGAGCAGATTAATCAATTTCCATTCGCATCCTTTTATCTCCCATTTCCTACTGAAGGTTCCCACCAGTAGATGAACATTTATGATTTGTATATCTAATGGGAAGTTATTTGTCTGCTCTTCTTCCTCTTCCTCCTTCTCTCATCCTTCTTCTCCTCGATCAGAGAGGTTCTCCAGAATGGAAAACACGCTAGTATCTCCCCCCCCCCCCTCTCCCCCCTCTCCCTCCCTCTCTCTCTCCATTTCCTCTGATAGAGTGGGGAGTCCCTCAGACTTCCCAAATATCCCATCCATCACACCGGTATTATTGCATCGTCTCTTCACTTTTCCTCCCCTCTTCCCATCTTCGTATTTTCTTCTGTGATTAGTACTCGACGGATTCCTTCGACTCTACACATATAAGTTCACTCGCAGTTGGGTGAAAACAAGGGTTCGCATACCTCCATTTCTCAGTCAGTCAATGTTATCTCAACCTACATTATCATTTTTTTCCTGTTCTAATGGGAGAAGGCCCAACTTGGTATTCCTCCGGTATTGAGCTCTCGTTCCTGATGACTGCATGCTGAACCACTGCAGTTACAATGAATGGATTAGTTTGAAGAATGAATCATCTCAATCTTTTTTTTTCCTTTTTTTCGCCCTTTCTCGATTTCCGCTGCTCTTAGACTTCCCTTAGGTCATTTATCAACTGAGTGTTATTTATCTCACCCTTTCTCCTGATTACACACAACTCACTCCACTCACTTCAATCTCGCTGCTCCTTTCCCTCTCTCTAGCTACAATATCGTTCTTGCTCCTAATTTATCACTGCACGATGTCCATACTCAGGATGACGTTGACACTTCTCTCCTTTCCATTTGATCTCTGTACCTTGTTGTTATCTCTCGAACTGTCTCGGCTTCCTTCCTTTCATCTATTTTATCCCTCACAGTCTACATCCCTCCATTCTCAAGTGTTTTCCTTCCCATTCTTCTTTCAAATGCTTCAGAAGGTTGATCGCCAGTGGGAATTCAGATCATTTTGGTATATTTATGTCAGCTAGGACATTCTGGGAAATATCGACTTCGTCTGAATGCTTTGCAGTAGAATATGCGTGGATGGCAGTCTATCATTCCCGTCCTTCCCCTTCATCCTAATGAATCATCTGTGACAAGGCGATGCATTCCCATAGATAGAGAAGCATTCGTAGGAGTGGAAGGAAGAACGAGTGCTCGTCCATTCCTTTCTATCCTCGATTAACACAGAGAATACCATCTTTTCTTCTGGCTCAACAATTGTGATACAATTCAGACGTGGTCGGAAACCAACCAAAATTTTGTTGTGGAATCAGTGAGCGAATGTTAAGGGAATTATGGAGAAAAGGATCGAGCTAATTTCATACACCCCTAATCCTCGTATTTTTCTTCTGGTTCTTCGTCTGGTTTCCGAATTAGGAACTGTGCATTCAGTGGGAATCTTGCATCCACCAGTCTCTCCCTTCGTTCCTTCTCTTCCTTCGATGCATCTCATCCTCTCTCTCACCTTCGACGCTTGTGATCTGGGAGGGAATGGACGAGTATCGTGCATCATTCCCTCTTTCTGCTTTGTTTCTCAAGTAAACAGGAGTGACAAATGACCTCCGTTCTTTCGACGCTTCTTGCACATTCGTGATTGATGTAGTCAGTGTTTGAGTGCCTCTTCCCTACGATTGAAGTCCTCCCTGACCCCTTCCACTCCATCTATCTCTATCACTGAGTCCCTCTCTATCCTTCCAACACTTGTCAAGAGAAAGAGAGAGAGAGAGAGAGAGAGTAGTGGATTCACACCCACTAGGTTCACTTTTAACTCTTGTTTCACCTCCCAAATTCCACTCGAAGATCCTTCTCTGCATCTTTCGATTCCACAATTGCTCTACCTTCCTAGTGAATAATCTGCACTTTGTGCTCCCAATTCGATTCTTCTGGAAAAATGGGTTTTCAACGTGTTAATCATCGTTGATTATATCGATGCCTGCCAGTAGATCTTTCTCCATGCTGATTCTTCCCCATCGATTCTCTCCTCATCTTCAATGGACGTCTTCGATCACAGGCCCTTTCTGTCTCTTCGTCCTCTTCGTGTTACTCTATCCTACGGTTGTTCCTTCTCTCCCATCATTCTCCCATGACTCCATAATGGATTGTTGACTGGGTGAGTCGACCGAGATTCCGAAAAGTAATCCATCGCTATTTGCTCGGCCCTTCCTCTTTCTCTCTGTGCTTGATTACAATACTTCGCTCCTCCATGGATGCAGTGGAAGAGTGACTGGAAGGAGAGGGGTCGAAGGTGAGTGGATGAGGGAGAGTCCCCCCTCCCCCCCCTCCTCTCATCTCAACTCCCTTCTCTGCTCCTCTCTAATTTGTTTCCTTTAGTAGATGCCTGTGGAGATAGATCCATTGTCTTCCCCTTGACATCTCCAATCTCTTCGTGTTCTTCTCCTCCTCCGAGGGACTCGAGCTGTCCAGTATTGTTTGAGTATCTCGCTGTCTGGTAGGGCACAAACTCCCACGAAGAGAAAGAACACCGAAGGGCTACCAACCAACACACATCTTGACATACTCGATTCTCTATAATTTACTATGGGGGGGGGGGAATATTTCAGCGTCTGGGATCTTCCAATTCTTTCCCAGACTTGACTGTTCTTCTGATCAAATCTCCATTTTTGATGAGCTCAGCTCCTTCTTTTTTCGGTCTCTCTTCTATTCTCTTCCATTCCATCCAATTCCCTTCCATTCTTCGACTCCTCCGATACTCAATTTGATTCCTCTCAGTTCACAAGTGTGTACTTCACCGCTCCTTTTCTCTTTCCGGCGTCAATTTTGGGATATCCCTTACTGGAGGAGAGGAGATTCCCTCTTCTATTCTTCCTTCCCTTTAATCTGCATTCACAGAAAGGAGAACATTTAAGAGCAAGAGTTATTAGTGGACGAGATCGAAATGCAGCGAAATTCGGTGTAGCAAAAGTAGTTCCTTGTATAGGGGAAGGGGGGGGGGGGCAAATTCGACTCGTGCTTCTTTGCTCCCATCGTTAGTCTCCAAATTCGATGCCAATCCAGAGGAATTCCAAACTAATCATCCTTTCTTCTCTCTCTCCTCATCTCTTCTCCGTAGGAAGATAAACGTCCACTGTGAAGGGCGATTATCATTCTCATCCCCCTGCGAATATAATATTATGTCCTGAATATTTCACTGATGACTCTGTCATTCGAACGAAAATCCGCTCGTTTCTCAATTTTTTTCACATATTAGATCAAGCAATTTACTGGCGACACGAATTATGATAACTGAAACGTGTTTTGTTTTTAAAAAAATACGAAGAAGAGTGGCAACCCCACCTAGTGACTTCTCATGGTTGGCCAACTTGTCGCGCTCAGCTCTTGCGCCCTATCTGATTCAGATACAACTAAGGGGTTGACTAGTTGTTTACTTGGAAACTCATACCAGAGTAGCCCATAACTATCCGTGATTCCAGATTGATTTTAGAGTATGAGTTCTGGAATGAGTCTCTTCCCTCCCTAGTTCCTTTCTTCTTCAGTAGCTCTCCATCGATACGATTATCCTAGCAGGAGGGAGAGATCTCCTTCCCCCAATCGGCCTTTCCTGTCTAGGGAAGCGAACGTTTATCTCGAGAGAAAAGAAAAGAGGCAGTTATTAGAGTAGAGAGAGGGCGATCTCTTACTCTCAATCTCGTCATTGTTTCCATTGAAATGAGATACTCTCATCATCTGATTCTTGAATGCCGTGAGGTTTCAACCCATAGTGTCAAGTAGTCTTCCACCTCCACTTCCTCTTTATTTCATCCTTCATTTATCAAAGGATAATTGAACTCCGTGACTCGTGTTTCCCTCTCTATATTAGTGCACACATTGGACAGTTACACATAATGGTAACAATTGCTGTATATTTTCCCTTTCTGACGATAATGAGAAAAATAGAACATCCTCGCTCTTTGAAAAAAAGGAAAGGGACGTGATTTGGTCAATTTGAATCTTACGATTCCTGAAAGGACGTTCAAGGAGGAACCGTTGAACAAAACGTGTTCTTCGTTTAGTTAATACGCTCAATGATATTTAGGAATAATAGATAGAAGAGTTAAAAGGAGGAAATTGACATATTTAGATCTCTTTGAGCGATGAAAGTTGCAAAGCGACAGCGACAGAGGGTATAATCACCGTTAGCTCTCCGTCGGCTGCTTTGTACATCCTTAGTTCGAATGAGATAAGGGGGGAGATAAGTCACGAATAGAGGTCTGAGTGGAATCATCCCCTCTGAATGCCCATCTAATGATCGCTTTCTCATTTCTCATGACGTCCCTCCTTTTTGTCTCTCGAATATCGAAAAGAGTTCGCACAGCAAAATTGAATGCGAGGAGCGTGTAAGATGTGCCTAGTTATTTAATTCGCTCTCTTTTATTCCCATTATTTCCCTCCTCCTCAGAATCTGCTCACTTTCCCGTATATCTCTTATTTTCTCTCACTATCGACGATATCGTAAATTAAAACTACTGAATTCTCTGAAGTATCTAGATGCACTCTATTTCTCCTTCTCATCGAAGACTCCCCTCAGCACCTCTTCTAGTATCAACACTCCAATCAAACTTTAGCTGTGCCCGAGTCAATTTATTCATTGCAGGTCTGAAAAGTGGAATTTGACGGGTCAAATGGATGGGTATTCCTGCTCTCCTTACGTCTCTCTCCTCCTTTTATTGTTTCAGACGCTTCCAATCCTCAGATTGCTTTCCCGTCGTTTTCCCTTCTTAATCGTAGACATTCCCAACTCGTCACATTCCTTTGATCATTCAGAATCTGCGTGACCTTAGGAGCTAAGTGGCCTCTCTCGGGAATGTTTTCAGTTCGATCCTCAATGGAATCTCTCTCTCTCTCTCTCTCCCGATCTCTGACTCTTTCTCAATTCCAAACATTTCCTCGCTAGTCCTCCTTTCAAACGTGCTCTTCTCCTTTCCTTCCCCAGTTATTATTGTTCCTTTTGTGAGCAATTGATTGCGACAAGCCAATTTATGGACTCACAAAAGTCAAAACACGGACGCTCACTACGATTTCTGATTTTCACTGTGAGAAACGATGAGATACAAGCAGAACTGTCCCATTCCCGTCTCTCCATTAGGCTTTCTCAGAACTTCCCACTCCTTCGTAGATGAATGAGGTGGGACAGGAGTGAGGAATGGTCGAGACTCCCCCTATCTTGTCTCCCCTTCTTCAGACTGATCAGTGCTAATGGCAATTGCCTCGTCCTCGTAGTTCCTCAAGGGGAGTTTCTGTGACTTCGTGTGAACTGTCACTCAACTGCCTCCTTGATATCTCCCTCTCTCTTCTCCTTCTATAGACAGATCTCACTTCGACACTTCTCCTCTGTCTTCTCTCTCCTATTCAGATTCCGCTCGTTCCAAATCGTGTTTCGAGGGCGGAAATGTGCTAGTCCCCATCACAGTCCACACTCCCCACTCCCATCCCATTCCTACTACATCCATGTCTCTATTCACTTCTTTACATTGATATCCTCTTTCCGTGCTAGGCTGCCAACTGTATGCCACAAGGAAACATTTTCTCTTCTATCTAAATTTATGTGGAAGAGCAATGAATTGTACTTTCATTATATGGGGTTTCGTAGTAACCATATTGAATATTGTTGTTGGAGCAATGAGTCTTCTTGGCTGCACTGTTCCGAGAAGGGTCAGACTCTCTCTCTCTCTCTCATTCGTCGATCTCCTTCACGAAATGCAATCTCACCTCAAGTTCTCTTCGGCACTTCAATTCGAGAGGCGTGAAATACAAAAATGGATGGAGATTGCCGCCTCGAGTGTGTACGTCGACGTCTTCTCCTCCCGAAGAAGAAAAGCCAATTCGCAATATGAAATAATAATGATGGTATGGGTGGATCTCTCGTGATCTCGAGTGTTTTCCTTCGTGATCTACCAGACTCTCGACGTCTCTCTCCGCCCTTCCTCTCCCATTCTCAACCTATTCTATGGGTCTACCTGGAATGTGATGTGATGTTATTCTGTCTCGGGTTTGGTATCTCTTCCCTCCACAGGAATGGGCCAATCCAGTCATTCCACCACAGAGAAAGAGGCCATTGTTATGTCTCAGCTTCGTCGAGGTTCGCACAGAGACCGAAACCGAGCTACTCAATCTCCACCCTCACTTCCCATCTCAAACCACTACAGTATTTTCTCCCAATGGTGCTCATTACCGTATTCCCATTGCACCATGGGGGCGCACCCCTTTCCGGTCATCTCCTCTCCTTCCGTTGTACTGTAGTTGTGTGGAGATACTCTCTTCTCCCATATCTTCCTCTTCCTCTTCCTACCTTTCTCATTGCTTTTTCCTCGTTTCTGCTGCAGTTGCAGTCGAAGGAATGGGGATACGGTAGTCGAAGGAATGGGGATACGGTAGTCGAAGGAATGGGGATACGGTAGTCGTATGTACTGTGGTCCATTGTGTCACGTCATTTCCCTGTAGTCGGAACGATTACGTAGCCTTCCACTCTGCATTGTTTCAGAATGTGAGGGGAGAGATAATAACTGCCTCCTTTCACTCAAATTTTGCTTTCTCTCTTGCTCTTTCAACTCCGAAATACACGTTTGTGAGTGGCCATTTCAACTGGGAAAGTGGTGGGGAAGAGGGCAGTGAATGGTCTTCCCTCTCTTGACTCCCTCTGATTGCATCCTCATCGTGCACCATCGATGACCTCGAAACATGGGATGGATTGACTTCTCGATTCATTCTCTTCCTCTTTGCTCATTCATTCGACCATTTCCTTATCCGTACTCACCTCGACTCTTCTTTGTTGTGAAACAAAACCTTCACTTCCTCCTCTTCGTTTATCCTCTCGCGATGGTCATCGTACTGACCAGGACTCCTATCGAGAAGCAATTGGTTGTACGAAGGAACCAACCAAGCAACGGCGATATCATAGGAAGTCCCTCTCCCTACCCATGGAGTCTTTTGCAAACGCCACTACCCTTCCCTCTTTCACTTTTATTTCTCACTCGTTATTTTTCCAATTTAAAAAAAAATCAGTTTTACCAAATATTTTTATTGGAGTCAGTATTATCTTTGCCCCACTGGAGAGATGAGATTTAATAGCGTCTCGTAAGCCTCTCGATGATCTCTTCTCTCGATGGATAATGACCATTTTTCGGACGAGTCCTTCCCCTTCCCTCCACCCTCTCACTATCCTCCTCCATTTATCCTCCACGAGTTCATAGTGGCTATGGTCTCTCTCTACCTTCGCTCTCTCCATTTCCTCCTTATCTTTCCTATCTCTTTCCTCATCATCTACCCCTTCACTCTCCTCTTCTTCATTCTTCTACCATCCTCCAATTTTGCACCAATCGATGCATACTTTCTATATTCTGCATTCACGTTCTTCTCCCTTTTCCACGACTGAGAGTATCAGTTTGTATTCCATGTCTGTCGAGGTATTTGTTGATAGAGGTAGAAGCTAGTGGGAAGTCTCTCCATCCTTCTCTCTTCACTCCATTGTGTTCGAGTCTCTATTCCAGTCACTCTCCTCCTCTTCTCTATGCCCTTTACCCCCATCCTTTTCTGCATCAACTTCCAAAATCTTCTGATCATCTCTTTCGCCAGCGGCAATGAGTCCATATTAGTATTTGAATGGTTCTTGCCCCCTCGGGGTCTGCCACTCCTCCATCTCACTCAATCACCTCCGATACCATCGTTCGTCCATTGGAAGACTGCCAATTGATGTCTTCCTCTCTCTTCATTTCGCATCCTCTCATCTCCTCCTCTCTTAGAGAGAAGACTCTTCTCTTTCAAAATCACCCGAGTGTATAATACCCAATTTTTAGGTTGCCTTCAATAGACTCTCTTCACTGTCCCTCCTTCTCCGGTCTCATTCATTGCTCCTCCATTCATGGTTGTAAGTGACTCCGTTCCACTTGATATTCCCCCTCCATTACTTGGTATCTTCAATCCCTTTCCCGAACATCACGAGTTTTCTTCTCCTTCTAATTGTCTCTCAATCGTTTCTTCCTTCATGAATGCACTCGTTTCTCTCGGTTCGTCGCCCCTCTGACTCCATTCATCCGATAGCCATAACCTCATTATTCCAAAAGCCTTTGAACATGGGGAAAGGCGGACGTGTAGAATCCTTTAGTGGTATTATCACCACTATGAAAGATCAAAAACCAGACTGAATATTGGCTGAACAGTTCTCCTCTCCACCTGTTCGCTGCAGGTGGAGAGAAGGGGAGAGAATGTGATGGTAGATGGATGGAGATGGAAGGATTGCTGCGGATGCAGAATCAGTGTCGTCTCTCATCACTCCATCCGAATTCCCAACTGACCATTGCTTCCCCCCACCCTCACCTCTTCTATTCTTATGTCTGTTTATTGGATGGAATATAGCCAGGGAGGTATAATTGTGTGTCTCGAGACTCCCCACCTTCGTTCCTTCCCTTCTGCATCAGAGCATAACAGGAAGGAGAGGGGCTTGTCTGGAGGTCACCCATTCTCTTCTTCTCACTCTCATAACACCTCCATCCACTGTTTCTTCATCCCTCTTCGTCTATTCTATTCTCATAATGGTCGATTAGAATGGGATAATAATGGTGCAGCTGCTTCTGATTACTCCCCCTCTCTTCTCCCACGTGTCTATCACTCCATCATTCATTCTGCAGAGAGAGAGAGAGGGTTCGTATTCCTCGAGAACCTTCCTCCAGTCTCTCAACCACATCTTTGTAGTCGACTGTTCACTCTAGCATCTGCTCAGGCGATTTATTCGTTGAATACACTGAGAATTAATCGGAATCGACCCTTTCGTCGATCAGATTCAGATTGATGATCGCATCTTCATTTCCTTCGTCCTTATTTTCCATCGATCGATCCATGTCTTTCTGTATCCATCGTCATTCCCACAGTGTGAAATGGGAATGGAACTCGTCTTTCCCTGTGACAGTCTAAAGGACACTTCTCTCACTCACGATTCCTCTCCCCTCATTCGTCCCCTTCCTTCTCGGCACTCCTCCAGACTTGCTATTTTGTGCATCTCCAGCCTCCATTCTCCCCTTCCACTTTTGTGCGCATTTCCACTCTTTTGCTTCGTTTTTTGACGAAATGCGAACGCATCGGATGAATGAGCAGAGTTGAGGAAGAGAGAGGAAGAGAGAGGACAGGGAGGAGATCGGAGGAGTGGATCAACCAAGATTGAAGGCTTACTACTCTCATTCGAGATGGATGTGCCTGAGAGAAGGAAAGGAAAAAGGCGAGGTCGGAGAGACCCCCCCCCCCTTCCCCCCACCTTCCCCTTCCACCTCCAGAATTCCCTTCCATTGTTCTTCCAAGATGAAGTCTTGCACCTTCCCCTCATTATCATCCAGAGTCTCTCAATTGCTCCATCCCTCACCTTTTGGGATTCGTCTCTTCGAGTGAGGGGATATGGAATGTGAAGGAGGCTGTCCGCCCTATTTCATACTCGAGCTGCTCCTTCTACAGACGAGTCCTTCTTCCTTCCCTATTTCCCGGATCTCTCCTCTCTATATTCGACGGCTCCTTCCTCTTCTGCTTTCCATTATTCTCCTTGGATACGGTAACGAATCGTTGCCCATCCCAAATCCGCTCTCCCTAATGCGAGAAATCATGCATTTGTGTACGTTAGGAAAATCTAGAAAATAACCACGTTGCCGTGTCTCGTAATACGGTACTACTTCTCGGTTCGGTGATTCAATCGAATGGAACCAATCGTATCCTAATCAACTCATTGTTCATTTGCGCTACCAGTCATTGTGGTTGCCATCAGTGTTTAAACTAGAATATATTAATCTCCACAGATTCGCAAATATTCTATAGTTACTCTCCCTTCTTCTTAGGTCATCCTCCTTATTTTCCATAATCTTCATCATATCTCATCATCCTTTTCTATGTTTTCGGAAGTGTTCGTGAATTTTTGAGCGGCCTCTTTTCTTCTGCGCGAAATGTGTGACAAACAGGGAAGGGAAGAAGTCTCGTTCCGATTCACTGTCTGGAGTAAAGAGAGAGGGAGAGGAGGGCACAACTGCATGTTCACATCCTGTCCACTTCTCCTCTGACCACATCGAATACTGAACTGCCAACTCTCTCTCTCTCCCATTCAAACCCTTCCATTCCACTCCCAATTCGTCATCGTGTTTGCCTTCGACGTCGTCCAGTCCAAAGATCGACACTCCTTATTTTATGGTTTCGCTCGTTTGAACCTCACGACCTTTACCTCCCTTTCAATCTTCCCTTGCAGCGTTTTCATTCATGATCGGCCGACAGCCATAGTCAGCTCGCAGCAGCCGCAGCCAGAGAATGGAAGCGGCGGTGCGGCTGATTGCCGGCTCGTCAACGACGACGGTCCCGGATATGCATCTGGAGACTCCCATCGACGCGACCACAATGGAGCACAATTGGTGAGGAGAAGGAGATGAGAAGGGAAAGCAATGATCATTTGAGGTTCGGATTGGGACTAGTGCTCATCCCTCTTGTTACCATCGTTGGAAATGCACTCGTTATCGCCTCTGTACTCCGATTCCGAGCTCTCCAATCAGCCATCAATTTCCTGATCCTCGGTGAGCCCCCCCCCCCTCCCCCCTTCTCCCCCTCCAATGACTCTCTAACAGGACTCGCAGTGGCTGATCTACTCGTTGCCCTCTTCGTCATGCCCTTCGCAGTCTATGTGCACGTGAGTCTCGGTCTCTTCCCCACTTCATTCCTCCATTCACTAATGTGATCTTTGGTCTTTTCTATCCTAGTACATCCCTCCCTTTCGAGACTCTCGACCTTCTCGTCACCTTCCGATTGTGTGCATATGCGTGAAATTGGTCTGTTTTGGCAGTTTTGGGGGTAATCGAGGGTAGTAGAAGGAGGAGAAGGTAGAGATGGATGGGGAGGGAAGGGCTATCTCCTCCAGAGGGGCCAGTGAATTGACAGCCTTTACTGGGACTGCAATAAAGAGGAGAATGAGAGAAGGGAAGGAGTGTTGCGAGAGAGGAGAGAATCCTTCAGAGAGTCAGCAATCAGTGAGAGAGGAAGTAGCTCATTCACTAGCTCATCCTCGTTCACTCTGCACGTGACTTCTCCCTCCCTCCATTCAGCTCAATCCACTCGAATACTCTTCAACCCGCACCAAAAACAGAATGGGGTTGATAGTGAATGCATTGCGGAAGTGGGGAAAGATTCATCAGTGTTCATTCCTCATTCTTTCTCCTCTCTCTGTCCTTCTCTCCCTCAGGTGAAATAGGGAATGGGCCGTAGATCGAAAGGCGTCCAATCGGAAGAATTGAAGAGATCCATGAGAAATGCACTGAGAGATGAGAAAATAGAGGGGAAGGAGAATGAGGACACAGTGAGAATGAGTGGAGTGACCAATGATGAAGAGGAGACAACAATGAGATGAGAACCCCCCCCCCCCCCCCCCCCCGAGAGGAAGAGGAAGGGGAAGAGAGTGTTGCAGGTGATGAATGGCCAGTGGCTGATTGGTGACTTCACGTGTGATCTGTACATGGCCTGTGACGTCGCCTGTTCCACTGCCTCCATCCTCCTTCTCGCCGTGATCTCTTTCGATAGGCAAGTCAACCCTTTCCACTTACAGACCTCAACTGGATATACTAACTGTAGATCCATCCAATTTTATGTCTGAAACAAATTTTGAAAAAAAAGTCATGGCTCTTTCTAGTGTGATTTTTTACCTGCAAGGGTTGCTGAATCCTTTGCTCCCCTTTTCTCTTCCCTTCTAGGAATGGGAGAGGAGGGGGAGGGGAGGGGGGAGGGGAGGAGGGGAGGAGGGGCGATATTCGTGGTGCCTCTCACTCACACGTACCGGATTCACGCCCCATCTCACAGGGGGATTTGAAATGCCGACGTGAAAGGGAGAATAGGAAAGGGATTATCACCGTTCATTTCAGATATCGAGCAGTCTCCAAACCGATTCAATACTCTCGTCAATCTCAGAATATCCAGAGGGTTGGAGTGATCATCATCGTAGTATGGGGAATATCCATCGTTGTCGCCAGTCCAATGGTCATTGGTTAGTTCCCCTCGTGAGGAATTGAGAAGGAGGACGACTTAGGAGTCAACGAACGACCTCTGAATGCTCCCCATGACGAATGCAGATTCTACAATGCCCAATTCTCTCTCGGGAGTTCAGTGGTGAGCATTCCATACTCCTTCCTATCCCTTCTCTTTCCTCCCTTCAGGTCTCTTTCCTCATCCCTTGCTTCCTCGTCATCTTCGTGTACGCACGAATCGTCGTCGCGTTGAAGAAGCGAGAGAAGGTACGGTCACAGACTGCGACTCTATCGACGACTGACTTTCTTCTTCCAGGCAGCAAAGTTGCGTCGCTTAGCTAACATGGCAGCGTGTTCTCCTCGAGATGGGTCAGCAGTGTGTGGAGACAAGTGAGTGAAAGGAGAGGGGAAGGGATTCGAAGGGGGAGATTGCAGTAATACGAGGAGGGGAGGAACGAGCTCCGATTGTGAAGAAGCAGGAAGAATTGTTGCCGGTCCAGGTACGAATACCGTATCCATAATGTCGTTTCGAGACTCGCCAATCATTGATCAACTGCCGTTTCCTCTCAATATTTCTGATATTCTGCTTGGAGAAGCTTACTCTGTCGCTATGCAGTTCCAATGTCGATCCGCAGTCTCTCGTCCATATTGTCTCTCTCTCTCTCTCACTGATTAATCGTCCCTTCCGTCCCTCTGTCTCCATCCACGTTCATTGCAGTTCCCGAGTGATTCCCCCTGTAGTTCCCCTCCCCTCCTCTCTTCCCCTCACAGCACAGTGGACTCCCTCTAGGAGTCTCTCCCTTTCAGTAGTCAACGTCATGATGCTGGCCCTTCCCTCGATGACCTCCAGAATGCGTCAATACGAGAGACATCGGAAGGCGTTGGAAGCAGCAGGTGATGAGGATGAAGAGGGGGCAGTCGAATGGATTCCCCCCTCCGATGATCTCACTCCTCCTCCTTCTCATCCTGTCACTCCTGCCCGTCTCCGTCGATTGTTGGCCCGTGGAAAGACGAAAGGGAGATGGTCTCTCGTCCCGAGTACGTTAGCCGTTCCCCTTCTCTGTCTGTGTAAGAGATGCCCACGCACTCCCTCATCCCACTGCTTACGTTTCACCGTTGTGTGCGAATGTTTTTGTCGAGTGAGAAAGATCGCCTGCTCCCTGCACACTCGCCACACCACTGATCATCACACCACAAGGCAGGAAAGTAGCATGGTAGAGCACGGATGCCACTCACTTCAGCCCATTGCTCCTCGCTTTTCTCTCTTCTGTTCTAACCTCTTCCTTTCCTCTGCGTGATCGATCTAATCGTCTAACCTTAGAGAACGAATGCGATAGATGAAAGAGCGAGAATAGAAAGCCATTCCGAGAAGAGGGAAATCTCTAGGGAAACAGAATCTGCAATGGGAACTCACTCGAGAAGTTTGAGTTCTTCGTGTTTCCGAAGACAAATTGGAAGATACCACAAGGAATTCGCCCCTTTTGTTGCCCGACATAAGAAAAAGAAGGGACGGGGACTTAGAAAGGGGCACTAAATAAGGTGAGAAAGGAGTGGTCATCGATAGATACAGTACATTAGTACCGACAGGTGGGGGAAATGAACGGTGCAGGGAAAATGTAATAAGGAATGAGAGAGTAGAATGGTAGATGCGTAAGAGACTAGATGAGGAAATGCTTCGAATGGCATGTATTCTTCTCCCGCCTCGGAATGATCTCTCAGTGACAGCATGATAGGAAGGAGAAGGGAGGATGAAGGATGATGGAATGATTACAGAGGAACATGAGTTCGGAGGATCATCAACTCCTCGATCCTCCATTGATAGTCTGAGTGATGGAGGACAAATGGTCACCAATGATTTCGTCAGTGAGGGATATACAACACAGAGCAGGTGAGGATATGGAGGGAAGGGAAGGAGAGTGAGATGATTGAGGAGATCATCTGAATTGGGAGATCTTCCTTCTACTTCCATCAGTGAGAAGAATACGAAGATGAAGAAGAGTGGGAAGAAGTTCATGTACGTTTCACTACCACTTCGTTTATGCAAGGGGGGGAGGGGGGGGGGGCAATCCTTAGTGAATAGATATTATTTATCTAGTTGTTCTTGGATTTCAGCCATCTTCGTAGTTCTCGACGTCAGCGACGAAATTCGTTCACTTACAATGGAGAACACAAGGAAGATGAGAATGGAGGGTGAGAAGGAAGGAATGAGAGAGAGAAGGAATATGATGCAGGACGAGGATATTACCATCAATCCTACGACAACTCTCTAGAAGGAGTCCCAGACTATTCCGACAATCCAAATCACCCGTTGTCATTGAGAATAAATCGATCAATGCGCGGAGAGATGACTCACCTGGTGAGAACCATTATTATAGATCGATGGTCCTTGATCTTTGATCTTTGAGAGCACGAGCGACCACAGACAGCACTGACAGAGACGGAGACGATCTCAGCCTCTCTCCCTAGGTATCGTGAATGGATGAGGAGAACTGAGGAGGAGGAGGAGGACGAGGAAGACTGGAGGTACGGTGGATCGGAGAGGAGAGAGATTACAGTTGACGAGAAAGATATCTTCTATTCATTCTCCAGTTTCCACACTTTCTCTCACTTATTTCATCTGCAGCAGTCGATCAGATTCACCTATTCAGTTGCCTAGTGATGACTAAAGAGAGAGACAGATCCTCTCCATTCCTACTCCGAATCCCACCGTATCCCAGTGAATGCTTCGTGATCTTTGGTCTCTCATCCCGTGCTGTGAACTGCTTTCCTTCTCGATCTTGCTCGTGTAGTATGCATCTGCTCTTTGATCTCTTCCTTCTCCTATCACTACTCACTTTCCTCTTCCTTCTCTTTCCTTCGCACGCTTTCCGTGGTTGATTCATCCGAGTACTCAACCCAGTAGTTGTGTGAGAGTGAATTTGCCTGCTCCGCTTGTCATCTTTCGCACTATCGATTGGGTATTTCATTCCTTCAGATCCGAGGCAGAAGGGGCGACATCTACATTAATAGGGAACACCAACTTCTCCCGATCCACAACTGCCAACAGTACGTACTTTTACATAATTAAATTCTCCATACATAGAGGGGGTGGCATACCCTTGTAAAACTTTTTTGTTTTGTTATTTTTTTCAAAAACGAAGCAGGCTACGGTTTCGAAATTTGGTTTGGAACTGAGAATTAGGATGTATCCATATCGAAAAATTGGCAGTTCGAGCTGCAACTTGACTACGTTGATAAAGCACGGTTTCCTTACTGATTTAACTAACACTTTTGAAGCTAATCCGAATGAAAGATAGGACCTAAATTTCCATTTGGAAGAACTTTGGGCTCTAGGGGTCATTTGGACCCAAACTCCGATCTACTGAAGTCTTACTAAGAACATGTATTAAATAGCCCATTGTTGTATTCTAAATACCGTAATCCAGGTGGTGAGTTATTCGATTCGGGAGTGTGTCATGAGGGGACTGTCCATCACATGCGCACCTCCTTCATCATGGAGAATTGCCATGTTGCTGAACCGGAATGCTTCGATGAACTGGATGAGGAGGAGGAGGAAAGAGAACATCGCAAGGAGGTACTCTATCTCACTCGAGGAAACAAAAGAGTTATTGATTGTATTTCAGTCGCAGCCCACTGTAACCTTTTCGAATACAGTGCATAAGATGTCAGTGACGTCTCCTAGAGAGATGCAGTTGAAGTCTGAAGGTGAGAAGAGAATCGATAAGAAGTCGATAAGTTGAATGTTACTGTAGATTGATGAGATGGTTGCAGGAGAGAACAGGGCGAAACGGCGACAGAGCACAGCAGAAGAAGGAGCTGTCGCTAAAAAGATTATGACTCACTCCGCACTCCCAGGTGAGGAGAGAGAGAGAGGGGAGGAGGGGGGAGGGGGAGGAGAGGGAATGAGTGGATACAGGAGAGGACAGCAGTGGATCGGGCAGTGCACATCCACCAATATCCAGAACTACCAGCAATTCAACTGAAGGAGGTCAGAGATCAAAGATCGGAGGGGAATGCTGAGGGGAAGAAGGAGAGAGACGTCTTGTAGGAGTGTCACTCAAGAAGCAACTGTCCAAGAATGGGGGATTGGCAGTGAGATTGGTGAAGAAGACGATGAAACACGAACAGAGTTTGAAAAGAAAGGTTCGCCGGAACTTTTTCGAATCGATAAATCCTATCAAAGTCAGAAATATTTTCGAAATGAGATAGGGGAGCGAGATGGTCTCCTCATTTTCATCTAGATCGATCTTCTATAGACGATTTTTCTGTAGAGAAATGGTCTATATACCGACACTGATCGCAGTATAAGATCAAAGATTAATTCGACCTTTTAGGTTTCGAAGAATCAGCGGAAGGAAAAGAGAGCAACGAAGACCTTGGGAATCGTGGTGGGAATATTCCTCGTCTGCTGGGTTCCTTTCTTCATTCTCAATATCATCAACGCCGTACTGGTATTGATGAACAAGGTGGTCACACTAGGAAGAACTATCGGCAATTGCTTGTCTGCAGTCGCAAATGGACTTCGAGTTGTTCTTCTACTCTACCTGGTTGGGATACATGAATTCATTCATGAATCCAATCATCTACACTATCTTCAACACTGAATTCCGAAGGGCCTTCAAATCGATAATCTTCGGTCGTCAATCTGGCGGAGCTGGCCCTGGAAGAGTGGGGGTGCGAGTATGATCTACACCCACTACCGTATCTTCCTGAATTTTGTTTCTCCTATTTACGTGTACTTTCTTATGGGTCATTTTAATCACAAATGTTTGTGCTTTTACTGCGAATCAGGTTTGTTCCATCGATATATTTCTTATCTACAGTATGCCAAATAGCAATTGTCTCTCACAACTCGCTCAATTTCGGGTGTTCATAGTACGTGATCTCATTGGATGAAAACTCGGAGAGTTTTCTCTGAACCATATGCCATGTGATATTCACTTTCCTTCATCCTTCTTTGCCTCATTCAACTTATCGCTTTCGAGCCATCTTGCCTTCGATTAGCCTCATTTCGTATGCATGCTATAATCTAGGTCGTTGTGTGCTTAGATAACTAACATGATTAATTCATTCGGGTAATGAAAAACTATTCCTCTCTATCGCTTCTAGAGTTGATGTAATGAATAAATTATTTCCAAAATTTAAAGCAAAGTACAATATCTAAAGGGCCGATAAATTGCGTAGCCATACCTACAGAGGTGTTTTGAGAACATAGATATGGAAAAAAAATAAGGAAAGGACTTACTCGTCCGATAAGCCAAAAAATCAAAAGCGAGATACAGTAAGCGTGATTACGGTAACTCTCCGAATCATATTTCATCATTTACCGTCATTTAGGATTTTGTTGTTCGGAGAGCGGCTATCATAAATCCACCAAAGACAGAATACAAACAAGTACGAGTCATCACATTTGAACAATTAGCTTCCAAGGAAAAAGCGCAAATGTTTAGGCGGGACACAACTGTAAGACTTGCAGAATTTAGCGAGGTGGGCGGAGCAACGAGACGCGAATTATTCGAATTTTATTTTTTTTAAAGTCGCATTTTCGTTGTTGAATGCGTTATTAATCCTTTTTACGTGTGTATAACTTTTCATTTATCTTCTGCGTCCATTCACTTCTCTTTGCTCTCTGTTCCGCCAATGTTTGCTTTCTATTTATCTACCGAATGAGTTAGTACAACTTTGCTTCGCTTGGAACTTGATTTGAGCCGATAAGAAGGTCAATGGCCTTCGAATAGCGTCATATTTCTTTTCGAAAACGCGTGTTCAAAACGCTCGTCATCTCTTTTTTCGATCTTGCCGGCAAGCTGCCATAGTATGTTCTCATCCTCACAACTGTTCTTTCTCCGCTTCGCTTCTTCTCTGTTTCTCTTCCTTCTTCTCGTCCACGTCATACATCTCGTATCTTCCCATCTCCATTTCCTTTACATTATTATTCGGAGGGCTCACATATTTAGGAACTATTTGTTCAAGAGTCTTGTTAAATGGTATATCAAGCCGGATATCCTGAACGAGTTATGTTAGTTGAAAACTGAGATCGTGCGTAGATTCATCTTCACTCTCATTTGTTACACACACTGGACTCTGTCGGACTGCGAGTTTTTCCACATCCTATCTAACAGTCTTTCAACTGCTCGGTTTACTTTGATTGCGTCACTGAATCTGTCTCTGACATTGGAACTCTTTTCAATGCAGGAATTATCAGATATTTCATCAGCTATATTATTTTAACGCCATGTATGGACGCATTTCCTGTTGACCGCGTGAAGTGGGCGTTATCTCTTATATCATTTGACAATCCTAGTGGTATGAAAGCATGTGGTGGTTGCCAATCAAGTTCGGTCTTCTCGCTCACTTCATCGTTGCCTCTATTCTCCTGTGCATTCACAATTTGAGATAATTTCTCTGTTTCAATGGTTTGATGTTTAAACACTCCCTTTCAATCTATTGCACACACCGATTCATGATAGTGAGCGAATTAGTGAGCAGCGTCCATAAAATGTGCACTTCCGTTTCCATTAGTGGTCACGTTAATCGAAGTTCGGTAAAAGTTTTTTTCTTCGATTGACGTTAACGTTCAGCGTGAGTATCATGGTTGAGGATGGCAAATAGAGTGAATGTTGGAGATGAATCTCTATCGTCTCTTCCACCCTCCTTCATCGTCGTCGTCTCTCCTTCTCTTCCTTCTTTTTTCCCTTTTCGCGACGCCGACGCAAGAGGGTTTAAAGTTCCCTGAGAATTAGAGGAACTTCTCCAGATGTTTTACATTTCTTCTCGCTATACAGCTCTAAATATTAGGTTGGTCATAAAGTTTTGCGCGATTTCGGACCCCAAGTTTGAGTTCGTATATTTTCTTTTGCTCAAATCGCCACTTGTTGTCCTGACGATGATATATAGGTACATGTTCGACATTTAGAATAATATTGTTGAACTATTCCAAGTATCTCTACTATGCGAGAAATCAAGATCTGCGTAGCTTTGAATTTTTCAGAGAAAAAAAGATTTTATATAAAGTTGATGTACTTCGCAGATAAATTTTTAGGTGGAGACTCACAAAGTTTATTAAAAAGCACTAGGCGTGCACTATCTAGTTTCAAAAAGAGAGACCTGTCGAATTCGAAATGGGCTTCGTAGAGGTCAATGAAACACGGGCACTTAGAAAAATAAGATTTTTATCAAGCAAATCACCTGTTTAGAGGATTGACGCGGGTGACCTCTACCTATGGGCGCTGTAATCACTACTTACATGGTTCTCTATTATATCAATATTTAAGATATTGACTTTACTTTCTCATCTAAAAAAGTGAAATTTGTATCTCAATTATTTTACTATTTAAACGTCGAAAAACCTGACATGGAGGGTCGTCAATCACTGCTAACCCTAGAAAAAGTAGCGACCTCCACAATAATCCTAAAAAGTGAGTGATAGGGCAAGGGTTGTTCGTTAATTTTAACAGGAAAGTACCGTCCTTCAAACCACATGGCAAGCACAAAAAATCCTAAAGTGTGTATTTCGATGTTCCAAGTTGGGCACCTAAAATCCGAAGAACCACGTTCGTGAACGGAGAGCCTCCTTTGTCCCCCAAGGGAATTGTGACTTGTACAGGAAAAGGTAGTTTACAATCATGAATAATTGAAATCTCAAGAACTGTCGGTATAGATATAGTACTCCAAAACTTATCTTGACAAAGTGCCATTAAAACCCAAATTCGGATTACGCGCATATTTCTAATATGCCCTTTGTGGCTGGCCAGTCTCAACATCACCAGTACGATATATTCTCATCATACTTTACTACTGTGGTTTAGATTGGGTCCTATCTCCGTTCTAAATGAAAAGCAAATCCTTTGAAAAGTCAGGTCGTTGATCAACCACATGAAGTTTGGTGCATCGCCTTATTCTTTCCCTTGATCGGACAGATCTATGATAGTGTACTCTAAAGAGAGTATAAAAGCCCCTATCTACCACTAAAAGATCTACGTTGATTGGACAACAACGAACGATTGTAGATGCCAGAATGCACTTTAGTCGAAATCGCGCAAAACTTTATGACCAACCTGATACATGTTTTGTTCTCACTACCAGTGCTCATTATCGTACCTACAATTTGTTAAATTGTTTCTCTCCTGACTCCGAGGGTGATGTACGTTTCCTTCGTTTTCTCTCCCTTACCTGCTATATTGTGGATTGGTTCTCATCAATCATCGTCTCCATTTGCAGTACTTGCGATGTCTTCGAATGGTGTGGCGAAGCGCGGCCGCGTGGC
The DNA here is from genome assembly GCA_036245805.1 of Pristionchus mayeri. Classification (NCBI taxonomy): domain Eukaryota; kingdom Metazoa; phylum Nematoda; class Chromadorea; order Rhabditida; family Neodiplogasteridae; genus Pristionchus; species Pristionchus mayeri. Next base: position 24,625,840 of record BTRK01000006.1, read on the forward strand.
AGTGCTGCTGGGAGCACAGTGGGGAGACGAGGGCAAGGGCAAGATCATCGACTATCTCATCGACCATGACAAGGTACAACCATATCTACCCCTTTCTACCTCTTAGCGTATACAACCATACGCTAAGAGGTAGAAAGGGCAGTTAGTAGAGCACACTTTACGCCCATGCAACGTCTGTGTATGGAAAGAAATAGGGATAATCCGAAAGGATGTACTATTCGGCGATTTGATACTGTCATAGGGCGCTTATCGTTATCAGTGAGGTCGTAATGTCTCGCATCTGGCGGGCAGGTGAAAGGGCGCGAAGTGATAAGATAAGAACGGATCGGTCACTAATTCTTTGGCGAATAAAATGCGTTTAAACCGAATGAATTGGGGGGGGGGGTAGTCTGTTACCACCGTTCATTATTTATAATCAAAATGTCAATAAAGATCTCATTAAATTAGGTATGTAGCTCTCGAAAAATTGTAGTAAGGCGAGAATCGCAACGTGAAAATAGTTTTGTTGCAGCTGGACATCACTGCCCGCTGCCAGGGAGGAAACAATGCAGGCCACACTGTCGTCGTGAATGGAAGGAAGTACGACTTCCACCTCCTCCCATCGGGAATCATCTCGGACAAGTGAGGAATACCTATTCTAACTACTTCCTTTCATTTAGTTCCATCATTTGAATAGGGCTGTAGATCGGGGGATAGCAAGCTATGCTCGGCATCATTATCTACATGAACTTTTATTGATACTTAACACGCCGGCGCACTGGAATTAGTAGTTCAAGCGCTCAATTTTCGCAATATGTGCTAAATCGCACTTCGAAATATGCTTGTTGCATGTCGGCACAAAAGACGGAGTGGAATCACTGATGTGCACTCTGTTGCACCGTAAAATTAATTAAATTTGAGAAAAAACATTGCATTGAAGAAGTTCTGAAATTTCAAGATTTATGGCATCAACAATTAATAATGCTAGAATGAACGGCATTACTATAGAACATGGTACCACAATTATAGATGAACGACATGAAGTAGGTAAGGTAGAATAGGTTAGTCATCGACCCTTTCTTACCTAAATTTACAATAACAGTACCGTACCATCCACCTCTATTCCCTAACTTGAGATCTCTCCCTAATTGTTCCACTCGATAATTGTGGTACCACGTTCTATAGCAGTACCGAATGATATATTTGTGGCCTTTCATATCCTCTTTCTTTCTATAGAGAGAAGTTTTCAGTCCGTGATTTTTTCTTTCGACACTTTTTCCGTTAAAGTTACCCAACAAGGACGAAATTGACCCATTATTTTTTGTCCTCCATCGAATAGCCGATGGTTGAATTAGTACAGAATGAATATACAAAAATGCTAAAAATCAATAATAGCCTCAAGGGAAAGCCGGAAATGATAATCGTAATCCCACGCTCTCTCACTTTTGCATACTCTCTAGTACACGCGACGGGGTCAGGGTGAGATCAGGGTTTCGTCCTTGTTGGGTAACTTTAATGATTGATTTAAGGTGCATGAACATCGTTGGCAACGGTGTGGTCGTCAACGTCGAGGCCATGTTCAATGAGCTCACCCACAATGGAGTTGACTCGGAACCAGGATGGGAGAAGCGGTCAGTTCCCCGTTGCGTGCTTGGTTGATGGATGTTCTGCAGCCTGCTCATCTCGGCTGAGGCCCATCTCGTGTTCTCCGTGCATGCTGCAGTGGATGGAGCACAGGAGAACTCACTCGCTGCCAATGCGTACGTTGAGGGAGAGAGGGAGAGTAAAGGGATGGTGTGTTGCAGAAAGATCGGGACGACTAACAGAGGCATCGGGCCAACCTACTCATCCAAGTGCTTCAGAAATGGAGTCAGAGTGGCCGATCTAATGGGAGACACTCAGGCATTCGAGGAGAGGTCAGAGAGATGGGCAATCATTTGGGAATCTACTTTCACTCAATCAATCGATAATATATTCAAATAGTATTTAGATATCGTCGTCTCGTCTCGTACTACCGTAATCAGTTCCCCCATATCCAAGTGGACGAAGATGCCGAACTGGCCAAGTTCAAGGTCTGTGGGAGTTGAGAGTTTTAACTGACTTCATTTTGTTAGGTATTGTCCAATCAATTTCTTTGAGGAGCTTCGTGCGAAACTCGAGGAGAAGAAGTTGGTGGGAGACACTGTGGGATATCTGCATCAGTGAGTGACGACTTCGAACGGATCACTAACTAATGAACTGATAAATGCATCTAGTAGTTGTGCACATCCCTTTTCAACTCTCAACTAGTATCTCTATTGATTGCATTCATTGAAGGGCCATCCGCGAGGGAAAGAAGGTGCTCGTGGAGGGAGCGAATGGAGCCCTCCTCGATATCGATTTCGGTATGTTCCCCTCGTTTACTTGTATGCATATCTCAATCTCTCTTCTCTCTAGGTACCTACCCCTACTGCACTTCATCGAATGCGACGGTGGGAGGAGCCTGCACCGGACTGGGAATCCCGCCCACTCTCGTGGATCAGGTATCGTCGTAGTAGGAACCAGAATGCGTGATGAATGAGTGATGTCAGGTGATCGGAGTGGTGAAGGCGTACCAGACTCGAGTGGGCACTGGTCCCTTCCCCACCGAGTTGTTCGATGATGATGGAGCGAAGCTTCAGTCGATTGGACAGGAGGTCGGAGTGACTACCGGAAGAAAGAGGAGGTACGTCACTAGTATCACGTGCTTTATTCCCCCCCCCCCCCCTAAGGGCTTATTTTACGATATGTGTAATATGCAGATGTGGATGGCTGGATCTGTTCCTGCTCCGTCGCTCAGCCCAGATCAACGGATACACTCATATCGCCCTCACCAAGCTGGACATTCTCGATTCCTTCCCTGAACTGAAGGTGCTAATTCCACCATTTAAAGGGTGCTTTAGTTTTCAGGCATTTCTTATCTTATGCTTAATTGATATCAAATTGGTCCACTAAATGTGAGTAGGTAGTGATGGTTGAGGTGGCGGTTGGATACAAGATCGACGGAGTGCAATTGGCTGCTCCTCCCGCTCAAGCTTCTGCCTGGGACAAGATCGAAGTGGAGTATCTCTCCTTCGAGGGATGGATGGTCAGTCACTCAATATTGATTGTTATCCTACAGAGAAGCAGGGAGAGAGTGGTAGAAGGGGTCAATTGACTACTCTCGTCTCTTTCAGTCTACCACTGCGGGCGTGAACTCCTTCGACGAACTGCCAGAGAAGTGCAGAGTATACATCAAGTTCATCGAAGACTTCATCAAGGTTCCATTTACAGTTTGTTCGAAGGGCAGGTTACATTACTGTCCCTTTTCTTCTTTTACTCTGGTCCCTAGGAATAGATGTGATATTGTTCTATCTTGAGGTCCCCATCAAATGGATCGGAACTGGACAGGAGCGCGGAGCTCTCATCGTTCGAGAAATCTAATTGATAGACTTAGTCTTTGGCTACTGAACTGCCCTGAATCAGGACATATTGTCGTATCTCAGCGCATCCCCTCCTGTTTATTCACATTCTGCACTACTTTCTTCTTTTCCTTATATATAGTCTATGACTTCATTTTATTCTTAAATTTGGTCCAATTCACACGCACCTTGTTCTATCTCACACAGTATCACTCACAGACACGCGAATTGCTCAGTTTGATTGTTACCGATTGCGGTGCCCTCAGATTAGTTCGCACTCCGTTATTTCTTTCGCGCTAGTATTGTTTCACTGTACTAACGTCGTACCCTATTGTCGCTCAGGCTCAAGTGGTTTGAGTGTCGTCGTGATTCACTTTATTTTCCTTTAGTTTAGTTTCATCTGTTTGCATTTGCACAATTGTGGAATCGTCACTTAGTATAGTTGAGTTTTCGTTTATTGTTCCTGTATCACTCGCAGAATGAAGGATCTTAGCGAATTTATTCAGAGATTCATTTTTATACAGTGCGAGGTTGATCAAGGACCACAAGAATATCGTTGTATTATAGAGAATCCGGAATTCTCGATAGAGTGGGATGTTATATGTATGCCCCATTGAACTACCTACAACTGCAAGCATTTTCTGGTTGCCGGAAAGAGGTTCTGCTTCCGATTCTCATCGCAGTTAGTAGCTATTTAGCTAGCACCTGAACTTAGTGCTTCTTTAAATCAATTTACTATTTCAAACAAAATTATGATTTTGTTGAGCGGTCCTTTCTTCCTTCTTGACTTTTCTTCTTTTATATATTTTCCGTTCTCGTTTCTTAACATAATCCTTAATTAAGCAAGTTAACTGCGAATGGATGAATATATTTATAGATAGCTGGGTGAATTCTGATGAGTGATTGTGTGATCGAGACCGTGGAGGTCGATCAGCTGAGGAAGACTTACGAGAGGGAGGTCGACAAGGAGTATCTGGCCCTACTCGGTCAGCAATGTATATTCATTCATGCGGCACTTCTCTTGTTAATCTATTTGATTCCGATAAATGGCAAGTAGAAGGTGTATATTTCAGAGCGAAAACTACACTCAGTGAAGAATCCGAGTGGAAAAAAAGCGACGGGAAAGCAGTTCATATCAGACATTGCGAGTGTCAAAGACCATCAGGTTGGAGTAGGGGACGACGAGTGGGGAACTGGGGAGGGAAGAGGAGAGAAGTAAGAGAATATAATTGATGAGGTCGTTGCTCGCAGCTCTTCAATCTCCTCACTGCCGATTCTCCTCAGTCAAACAACTTCGACGACCACTTCGTTGATCAGGCAACTAGTTTTCCCTTCCTACTTATATGTAATGTAGATACCTGGCATTCATGTACATCCAAGTACTTATTCCTATGTACTTGGGTGTTTAGAAAATTGAAAAACTAGACTGGGTTTTTAGTTGTGTGTGGTTCTCGAATGGAGGTCTTTGTATCAGGTGATCCAGCCATCGCTCATTCAACGGAAGATCGCCCCGCAGACTTGTGCTGTGACTGCGAGCGAGAAGTTGAAACTAGTGAAGAACGACCACGTCCAGCGAATAGTAGATCTGTTGGAGGAGGAAGAGAAGAAGGAGGAGGAGAAATCAGAGGTAGTCTATTATCACCTCTGAGAGTCTTCTGAGAGATTGCATGAAAACGGAACCCCTGCGGCACCAGGAGCCCCGACTTTTAGCAGTATCCTCAAGATAATTATGCCGAAGTGTATTGGGGACGAGAAAACTTTTGGCAACCGGCTTTTAGGCATTTTCCGGTTCCGCTCCCGGCTCTAACATATATCAGCTTCCAGAAGAGCTACAATGGTGGCTTTGGGCTCAAAATGTTCGGAAAATTATTTCAAACAACTTTAGTGTTGAGACGAAATAGATACGAAATAGATACAGAAAACGGAAAATGCCTCGGATGGTCAAAATTCGATCTTTCACATCATAATTTCTCAAATTTGAACGATGTAAACTCAACATTTAGACATCACTTGACTCCTCATCTGTAGCCATTTTGGAGCATGCCTCGACGTGAATACCAATTGGTGGGCCAGGTCCCCTTCAATCTATTGGGGCTCTAGTTTTTTGACACCCAAAAACGCTCCGTAGACCGTGTCGGTAATATATAAATTCATTTTTTAAGTGAAATTTTGAGAGTTATGATTAGATATGGTTGTAAATAATGTTTTCCTAATATGATGGATCAAAGACATATGAAAAAGTGACAGTTTGAACAATTTTTCAAAAATCCAAAATTTTCAAATCACCAAATTTCAGAAATTTAGAAACGGTAAGAGGAGATTATTTTTATGTACAGTTTATGCAACAGATTACTAAAACATTGTTTACAACCGTATCCAATCAGAATTCTCAAAATTAACTTCAAAAATGAATTTAAATATTACCGACACGGTCTACGGAGCCTTTTTGGGTGTCAAAAAACTAGAGCCCCAATAGATTGAAGGGGACCTGGCCCACCAATTGTCATTCACATCGAGGCATGCTACAAAATGGCTACAGTTGAGGAGTCAAGTGATGTCTAAATGTTGAGTTTACATCGTTCAAATTTGAGAAATTATGATGTGAAAGATATGATTTTTCAAAAATATGGATATCTTCGAATTTTTCAACTGAATTTGATCGCTTATATAAGTATTTATAATAAAGCAGTAAGAAGTAGACAAATATACTTTGTATCGTGAAGAATAACAATTATGAATTTTTGAACGGATCGACTTTTCGATGATTTTCGCTTTTTTGGGCAAATTCCCAGGCACAATTGGCTCGGCTCAATTTTTTTCCTAATAGAGTAATGCACGTAGATTCTGAAAAATCTCGGTTTACACGAAATGGGGGAATGGAAAAATGGGGGGGTCCCCGAGCCGCTAGAATTTATTTTCTCATTTTGAAATCACTTTATCACATTTTTCGATGTGTTGTTCTTGTCGTACGATCTTGCTCTCAACAGGAAAGTTGTTTGAAATAATTTTCCGAACATTTTGAGCCCAAAACCACCATTGTAGCTCTTCTGGGAGCTGATATGTGATAGAGCCGGGAGCGGAACCGGAAAATGCCTAAAATCTGGTTCCAGAAAAAACGGCCAACGCCAAAAGTTTTCTCGTCCCCAATATACTTCGGCATAATTATCTTGTGGATACTGCTAAAAGTCAGGGCTCCTGGTGCCGGGGGCTCATGCAATCTCTCAGAAGACTCGTGTTATATCATTAAATTCTCTTCGAATGTAATCGCGATCGATTTACTGATCCATGGGTTATGAGCTTTATTAAATCATAAAACTTGGTGTAGGAAACTGAGCGTAAAACATAAAAATAAGTAATACAAAAGTGTGACGCCCCGATCTTTCAACAACAACAAAAAATGAAAAAAAGGTAATACGAGCTTCTCGACGTCACTATCATACGAGTTGACTTCATTTTGAACCATCTTGACTCTTTCAAATTACGGTTCGAACATCATGCAAAACACAGAGACAAGAGCTGTTTTTGTCGAGGAGTCTTGTGCTTCGTATTATCTATACCTATTTATATATAAGTCCGGATTGCGAAAAGATTACGAAACGTGTAGAGAGGGAGAAAGAGAGAGAGAGAGAGAGATCGTGCGTCAACAAGTTTCGAAACGAGTGATTGCGAAACCTAGATACTCCGCTAGTACGAGAGCCCCCGCCGAAGGCGGGGCACAACCGTGCTAGTTTTCATATATTATGATTAAATTAGAATATCTCGAAGTATATTTTCCAGATCTGAACTTCATACAGTTCTCCATTTGACGACCACGAATTTACCCTCAAGAATCCCATTTCCCGAGTTATTTTAGTGTGCCAATGATCAGGCCCCTGACACGTGGGCTCAGACCTTTACAAAATAGTCGGCACTGCTTAAAAATTGAATATGTGAGGGCGAGAAGAACGGTATTATATTCCATACAAATGAACGCGCATACTCAGGCAGCTCAGGAAATTTTGATTTTATCCGGCTCTGGCTGGACGTGGTCTTGTACAGAAAACCCTGCCGATGCAATGCATTAAGTAGCAACAAAATATGACGCATCTGGGCCGGGCACTAGGTCGGATGAGAACTGTTGCATCATGCCGCCCTCGATATATCAAAGGCGGCATGACGCAATCTCATTCAACCTTGTGCCCTGGCCCGTATCTCCCATAGTTTTTTGCGACTGGCGTGGGTTTTTCTGAGCCCATGTGTCCGCATTTCTCTTTTCTCAATTTCTCAATTTTTGTCTATATTTTTGCGAAAAAATGTTATATAGAGAAAAAAATATGATAACGCCTAATTGCGTTAATCACGAAGCATTTTTAAAACTATTTTTTTCTGAGAATATTTAGAATTTGGCATGGAAATGCTGTGAGCTCACAATTTTTAATCTCACAGTGGTATATGTCTAGGCTTTACTGTTAAAATCACTTATATTACGCGATTAACAATTTTTTTAAAATATTCCGATATTTTTTTGTTCAAAATATGTTTTCACAGCTACGCAATGATCGAGCTTTACGCAATAAGGATTATAAAGGGATTGAAGTAATGATTGAATCCATTTTGCAGGTTCTTCCCCAGGGAGAGTGGGCACGATTTGAGGAGTTGGAAGATAAGGAGAAGGTGGAGAAGATCAAGGAGGAATAGATCCTTGATCAGCCATTCCCCCCTCCCCTTCTATATTTTCCACTACTCGATGTCTAATTCGGCAGGAATGGAGTGGATGGAGAAGACATTCACTGCCTTTCCCCACTGCTTCTTCCAATTCTGCAGGAATGAACCACCAGTGAATGGTGAGTCGAGAAACGAAGAGGCGATTGATGACTTGCTCGATCATCTCTCCTCCGTAACTTCTGTAGATCATCTATTTTTTAAAATTGATCATGTTGGGTGTACTTGGCTGAGGGAGATGTGCGATTGCAGAGGGTCCGTCTATCCATAGGACGTGCTGCATCAACATCTACGGTGACGTGGTTCTGTTGTGTGACAGTGGAGATACGGTGACGGAGAGGAGACTCTATCTCAGAGTGAGTCTTCCTTCTCTCTCGTGGTAGAGAGTATCATCATTGAGGACTACCTTCCCCAGTCTTCCTCCGATGCGAGTACTCGTTCCATGCTTTCCTCATTGACTTTATCGGGCAGTAAGAGGAGTCTCGTGAGTTCCATCCCTCACATCCTTCCTTCCATTTCAATCGAGTTCGTTCGTGTCATAAATTGATTCTCGAGTAATCTAATCACGTGTATCTCTGCATCTTCTGGACTTTTCTATATACAGACTACGTTGCAGACTCAATCTCTCTCGGGTGGTTCCTCTAGTTCCTTCCATCCCAAGATGGCTCAGCTGGAAGTCGTCGCCATTGATGCTATCGTATGTCTCCTACACATTTCTCATTCTTTTTTCCTTTGATTCCTCATCTACTAGTAATGAGCTCCTTCCCTCCCCTCAATGCGTCTTCTCGTCATTCAGGAGGAGGCTCCTCATCGTCTTCCGGGGAGGCTTCTCGTTCTCACTTGCTGGGGGGAAACTTGCGAGTTGGGAACAACGAGCAAGTACCAATTGGCACTCTTCCGGATTGAGATGCACACTGGCAAGGCCTGTCTACTCTCCAAGGTGAGAGAGGAGGGGGGGGGGACCTCCTGTGTCTCAACCTATGAGGACGTCACGGTTAAACAGATACTGAATTTTCTACTAAATATAATGTGAACAATAATTGAGTATAATATTTTCGAAAAGTAATTCACATGTTGAAGATTGAACAGTGCTGGCATAGATCGAATAGTCATGCTGCGCAAATTTTTTTTTTTTGAGAAAAACGTGCCGCTTCCTGAAGATTCTGATTATTCTTGACGCCCTCTATCCTACGGTGTATCACTTTTCATCTTTTGCTCATCCCCGGGCAAAATAAACGTACCCGCAAATCATGACGTGAAAATCGGGTTTTGAGACTGCGTCACATTTTTCTCAGCGGCGGCACGTTTTCCCAGAACGGGGTCACGTTTGTATTTATTCATTTTACGGGGCCAATAATATGATGAAGAATATTCAAGGTATTTGCTAAGGGAGGGTACTTTTTTGACATGTCGATATCTACATGCTTTTCGATCTATGAGTGCTGGTGTCAATAAGAGTGGACCTTCTGTTTTCTGTAATACAACTTCTCTCTCATTGGCAGGAGTTCATTCCCCGTCCGGTTGCTCTCGTTCGATTCATCACTTATCGATGGACTAAGAAGGGGTCGATGGGCGTCCTCGTCTTCCCCTCAAATGAGAAGGCCGTCGTCTATCAGTTGGTGGTCAGCACGCATTCCCCATTCTTCAGCTCTTTTTTTCTATACATTCTCTTAATTATGGATGCGAAAAAATGTGTGTTTATCTATTAGGATGAGTTTTTTAGCCTGGTGAGGAAGGTTCGTTCTCCTTACTGCTCACGGCAGACATCAATAAGGAGTTTGTGGAATTATCTGAGGCACTCCCTGGGACGGCAGTTAAGATGGCCACTGAGACCATCGGGAGATTCAGGTGGGAAGAGAAGGGAGTGAAGAAGGTTGTGAGAATGGAGTGGAGAAGGAGATACTCTTTTAGATGGACTCTAGTGGGATTTGATAATGGTCATCTTCGTTTCTGGAGAACAACTTTGAAGGATAATAAAGTAGTATTGGTGTAAGTAAGATTGACAAGTTTATGTTGTCTTAACTTCTCAGTAAATCAATGCATTTTCATTGGAATCATAGGGATTCATAGCGACATTAAATTTCAGTTTTTTTCTAATCATTGCTTGTGTTACAGTAAGAGGATGCGATTCTTCGGTGCAGTTTCGGTGACGGATCTTTACCAGCCGTACAAGAATGATGACGTAGAGGAGGTGAACGAACTTATAACTACCCTGCTAAGATACCATCTTTCCCTTTTGAAGTGAATATTGTTCAAAGTTAACTGGTAGTGGTGGACTCTCCTTGATTGGTAGGGAGAGGAGGGTGAGCCGACAGTGCACGCCATCGTCAGTTCGACACTCGGACCCATCCTCATCTACAGAGTTGTGCAGTATGTAAGTATCATTTCGCATCATTTTAGAATTGCAAGTTTCGAAAAAAATGAAACGAAGCTTGCGATGTACAATGGAGTCCAAGAGCCCCTGATTTCCTTGTTGTAAATATCTAGAGGAAAACCCCATCATAACTTCAATTAATAGCGAGCTTACCACAAGAATTCAAATGAGAGTGCGAAAAAGGAAATAATGGGGATGGGCACTTTCAGCGCAACGACGATAGAGTGACGTGGGAACGACGGGCGATTCTGAGTACGTCGAGGAAGGAAGACACAGTGACGTGTGCTGCGAGGAAGGGCGACTATCTCTGCATCGGATTCTTCTCCCAGGTCACCCCCCCCCCTCCCCCAATTATCCCTTCCATTGGAATATTGGGGACTCCTTGTTGTAATCATATAGTGATCAGGTAATGAGACATTTCGATGAAATTAAGGGGGAAAATACTGTTTCGAAATTTTTTTTGAAATGTGAAAATATCGTCAAGCATATGCTCGCTCTTTGGAATTTTTCCAATTGTCTTCGAAATGTCCGTTTCCTAGATTAATTTTCCCAAATGGATTTTCCGAACTGTATGTTTTCGAAATATATTTTTAAAATATTTTTTCATCTAAATACCATAATGGAAGTGAAGATCACCCATTGCAGCACATGTACACGTACAATCTCAAATTGCTGCATGATCTTTCTCCCTCCGAGGAAGTTCTCCCTTTCCTCTCCGATGCCAAAGTGAATGCTCCCACGGCTGCCATCCAATTCCTCGTTCGTTTTTTTACTTCAAGAGTAAAATTCCCAATTGCATGCGACCTATGATTTAAAAAAAAGTAATCATACTGATCTTACAACCATCATCTGTTTAAGTTCCGATTTCCTTAAAAATCGCGCATATGCAGACGCATGCCAAAAATGTAAATTCTTTGAAACATTTTATGGGGGTTCTCGAGTATGGCGATGACGATGAACATACTCGTTTTGATCAAAAAATCCGTATTCGCCAGAGTCAAATGTGGTGATTTTCTAGAAGTGTGCCAATCCCCGCCCCTTCCACCTCTCTCATTATAACACGCGTCTTCTGAGAGATTGCATGAAATTGAGACCTCCCATATACAAACTGTTCAACGTGATTCACTCTCATCCCCACTTCGGTGGTGGATGCATCTATAGTCAAGAAATTAAAATTTAGCTTTGTGGAGCCGGGATTTGAAAAGTACTTAAAAGCCGGCTCTAAAAAATTTGAAAATTCAAAAGGTCATAAAATCCTTCAAAATTGAGTAGGAATCTCAGCAAACACAGAAAAATGATCCTTACAACGAGGAGAATAACTTTACTGTTGAGAAGACCACCGAGGAACGCATTTGAAATGCACTTTTTCTCAAAAAATCATTTTTTCGATTCCAAAATTGTCGTAAATTTCAGTTCCTGAAAAATTTTCTTCTTAACTTTAATGAGATCTCTACGGATTCGAATTCTACATACTTTTTTACTCCGGAAACACCTTTAAAATCGTAAATTTTCGCGTACATATTCCTCTTTTTTTCGAGGCAAACTTGTTGAACCTCGCCTTTTCCACCACACACATGCAACCTCATTTTCGCACATTGCGAAATTTTTACCTCCCATTGTTTTTAGATTACTTCTGATTCGTAATTGATGTCAACTGAATGTATTGAGTCACTTTATTTCCATTTTTAAAAAAAAGTTATTCCTCATTTTTCATCTTTTTTTTTCATTTTTTCGAAAAAAGTAAAATTTTCTCGAATGCTCTCCAAATCACTTGAGAGTGAACCAATGATGCCCCCTAACTATTCTCAGTGAATTATTTTAAGACTGAATTCGAAATCCGAATTCTACATCACTCGAAAAATTCGAAAAATTGAAAAATTAAGAATTGTGACTAATCTCATCGCATTTTCGTTGGAATACTGCCTCATATAGCACACCTATCCTTTTCAAATTAATTAAAGGTCAGGAAAAGAGACTCAAAATATTGATTTTAGTTGGATGGATGTTTTGAATCATTATAGCGTCTATCCTTTGTAACATGTAAATCTCAAAATATCGACAAAAAACTCTATTTTTTTGCACTTTTTGAGGGTTCGACGGATGACTTTTTTGCAACTCTCAATAGTGTGAGTCTGTTCACGACCTTTATTTAATTTGAAAAGTATACGTGTGCTATAAGAGGCAGTATTCCGACGAAAATTCGATGATATTCGTCACAATTCTTAATTTTTCAATTTTTCGAATTTTTCGAGTAGTGTAGAATTCGGATTTCGAATTCAGTCTTATAATGATTCACTGAGAATAGTTAGGGGGCATCATTTGTTAACTCTCAAGTGATTTGGAGAGCATTCGATAAAATTTTACTTTTTTTTGAAAAAATGAAAAAAAATGATAAAAAATGAGGAAAAAAAATGGAAATAAAGTGACTCAATACATTCAGTTTACATCAATTACGAATCAGAAGTAATCTAAAAACAATGGGAGGTAAAAATTTCGCAATGTGCGAAAATGAGGTTGCATGTGTGTGGTGGAAAAGGCGAGGTTCAACAAGTTTGCCTCGAAAAAAAGAGGAATATGTACGCGAAAATTTACGATTTTAAAGGTGTTTCCGGAGTAAAAAAGTATGTAGAATTCGAATCCGTAGAGATCTCATTAAAGTTAAGAAGAAAATTTTTCAGGAACTGAAATTTACGACAATTTTGGAATCGAAAAAATGATTTTTTGAGAAAAAGTGTATTTCAAATGCGTTTCTCGGTGGTCTTCGCAACAGTAAAGATGTTCTCCTCGTTGTAAGGATCATTTTTCTGTGTTTGCTGAGATTCCTACTCAATTTTGAAGGATTTTATGACCTTTTGAATTTTCAAAATTTTTAGAGCCGGCTTTTAGGTACTTTTCAAATCCCGGCTCCACAAAGCTAAATTTTAATTTCTTGACTATAGATGCATCCACCACCGAAGTGGGGATGAGATTGAAGCACTTTGAACAGTTTGTATATGGCCACCTGCGATATCTCAGAAGACGCGTGATAATTAAAGTCTGGCTTAGATCGTTCAGGCGATTTATTAGGCTTATATTGTTTGGGGATCTGCTTACACTACTTAGACTTTAGATTTCGTCTGTTTAATGTTAGGTGCTATTTTCACGCCCCTGTAGGGGAGGAACCAAATGGGACAGCCCTGTACGCTTCTAGGAAAGTTCAGATTCGAGAAAAAATATAAGAAAACTATGCTTGCGTAATCACAGTACAAATCTGTAACAGAAACCATTTTATCGTAATTGTAGGAGTGCATAGACCGTAGAAGTAAGCGGTCATGAAAGCATGAAAAAACATCGTTTCAGAGAATTGGCGTTTATGATATCACAGTATGTTTATGATATCACAGTAACAGCGAGGGCGCAAAAGCAAAAGCAATAGGGGCCTGTAATCGTAAACTGAAGTTAAGAATGCTAGCTTAGTAGCTTGAACGGATTTGTGCCTGGAGATGCAATCAAAAGTACGGTAGAATTTGCACCTAAACTAACTTATTAACTTACTTAATTATCGTGGCCATGGAAAAAATCTCCGTGCTATATCTGCTTAGCTCGCCCAGCAGTGCTTTTGTGTAGCAACCCCCTCTCCACATAGCTTGCCTCGAGGCAGGGATGTCGCACAAAATGAACGCTTCGCGGTCCGACGCGCGAAATACAAATCGAAAGGGACGCCAAAGCGAGAGAGCGCCAGACGACAGTGTAACAAAATGAGAGAGTATGGTTAAATAGCTCTAACCGTCTAACCACTCTCGTGACCGTTCTAAATTTCGTGCGTCACGCGCGGCCGCGGTGTGCTGATTGTAAAATAAACCACTTGGGTGCACGACGCACGGAGGGCTTGACTTCTTCGATTTCGAGCCACGCCCATCCTCTCTCTCATCTAGCATTCTTCTTTCTAGATATTAATCCCTGATTTTCGGCCACTCAAAATGGTGGATGGGAAGCGAGAGAAGGGGGGGGGGGGGATGGCAAGAAACCGAAGGAGTGTCCTTATTTTATTCATTTTATTTTTTAAAATTATTTTTATATTAGTAATTGGCGGCGCAGACTTTACTAAATTCGTTTTGATTCTTATAACAACTGCAGTGGTGGAAAAGTAGGTAAAACGCGACCTAACATGCCCCGATTTTTGGGGTTGGAGTGGGAAAGATGCCCATGCCAGGCCGAGTTGAAAGAGCAGTGCAAGCGAGAGGGAAAGAGTATGGATTAGCAAAGAAAAAGTATACGATGGAATGGGAAAATAAACCACTCGAGAGTGCACGATATGGCACACCACGAATATTTAACTCGATTTTATCGCATAGGTAATCCTTTGGGCATGTTTTGTGAAGCTCCCCATTAATACTTTTAAAATCGCAAGACAGGAAAATGAAGCCTGAACATTCCGGATTGTGATATAACTAATAAAGTAAATTATAAACATGACCTTTACCTTTAAAAACATGACCTTATAAGGTGAAGGCACAAGTACGTCGTGCACACGTCGTGTTTTTTTGCAATAATTGTTGATGTGATTGAATGAGTTGATAAAAATTGCTCAAAACATGTTTTTTATGTATTTTTGAACACGCTTTTTCTAATGAATACCAGTGGTGGGCACGGTCCGGGCCAAATTTGAGGGCATTTGATTATCTCATAGGGGCATTTGTTTAGGACCAATGGCATTCGATTTTTAGAACGACCGTTCCATAGCCTACTTTGAGCCACAATTCTGGAAGATTTGAACAACATCTAAAATTTTGAAAATTTCGCCCCATCCACGGGCATTAGATTTTCTCCTGGGGGGCATTTGATTAGGACCAAAGGCATTAGATTTTTAGAATCAATGTTTGCCAGGCTACTTTGAACCAAAGTACTGGAGGAACTGAACAACTTCGTAAAAATTGTGGGCCGTTGCCTGCCCACGTATGATGAATACAATAACATGGCATGTTTTTTTTTAAAACTTACCAAAACATGCCCATTTTTTTTGCCAAAATGACCCAAACATGCCCAGATTTTTCGATGTTCACTACCTACCTTTTCCACCACTGAACAACTCAAATTAATTGGGCAATAAACATGCAAGGTAAAGCCGGGAAATGATCTTCTGCGGTGTACCTGATAATTAATTGCGAGTTGTCATCTTTATACGACTACTCGCTATTAATTATCAGTGTCTCGGTGCTCTTTCGGCGTAGATAAAAAATATATACCTCCACAACAAGGTCTTAAATTTAGAACTCAGCTCCTAGACTAGCTAGAGACTCGATCAAAACGCCAAAATGATTGCCATCATGAGTAGAGTTGATCCTAAGAATATGAAAACGATATGTCATAAATTTCCCTCAGGGCATGAAAAAATAACTTTTTTGCATGACCATTTTTTGGACTTTCATAACTTTATGGGAAAGTTAGGTAAAAATCTGGTTTTTGCATAGGAATGTTTAAAATGTATTGGAGACCGGATTCCCAACTTTTTAGAGTGATTGGACATCTTTCCTGCCCGCGACACTCGTTTTTCGGAGATATACTAGGGTCGGAATACACCCTATTTTACCCCTATGGCGAGAGAGTACAGACGACGAGACTGCGTAAACAGGGTAATTCCCGACCCTAGTATACCTCCGAAAAACGCGCGCCGCGGACAGGAAAGATGTCCAATCACTCTAAAAAGTTGGGAATCCGGTTTCCAATACATTTTAAACATTCCTATGCAAAAACCAGATTTTTACCTAACTTTCCCATAAAGTTATGAAAGTCCAAAAAATGATTTTTTCATGCCCTGAGGGCAATTTATGAGATATCGTTTTCATATTCTTACAAGGGAATGATCTCTGGGCAAGGTAAAACTATCCAAAGTGACATACCTAGCATTCATCTAGGCCATGGGCACTTCCGAAATCAGTTTGAAAAAAGTGCGCATATTGATCTTTGGTCGAGAAAATCGACTTTCACTTACGTTCCGCAATCCTAATCCCCTCATCTTATCGAGGGAGCAGTGTATCACGAATGGTGAAGTGGTCTACGGCGCGCGCCCCAGCTCATAAACTTTTGGCCCTGGTTCGATCCCTCGTCCACTTATTATTATTTTGCCTCATTTTTGAACACGTGGACGATTATTTTTGGTGCATTGTTGAACATCGCCGACATTGGCAACAATTCTAATTCATCCGTACCACACTGCAACAGAATGAAAAAAAAACTATTTGTGCAGTTGAATTACCTCCGAACTAGTATACCTCCGAAAAACGCGCGCCGCGGACAGGAAAGATGTCCAATCACTCTAAAAAGTTGGGAATCCGGTCTCCAATACATTTTAAACATTCCTATGCAAAAACCAGATTTTTACCTAACTTTCCCATAAAGTTATGAAAGTCCAAAAAATGATTTTTTCATGCCCTGAGGGCAATTTATGAGATATCGTTTTCATATTCTTACAATTAGGATCAACTCTACTCATGATGGCAATCATTTTGGCGTTTTGATCGAGTCTCTAGCTGTCTAGGAGCTGAGTTCTAAATTTAAGACCTTGGCTGCTGCTGCAGGCTGCAAATGTGCGGTCGCGCAGCAACTTCACATTTTTTTCTGGGTAGGCCCCGTGCATATCTCTAACCTCAGAAAGTTTTGCGAGTTGGAAAAAATCAATGTAAGAATAATGTCGTTTTGAAAAAGTACAGTTTGATTGCGTCATCACTACGCAATAACGGGGCAATTACGTCATACCCAAATACCCTGGTAATAATCTCCAATGAATTTGGTACAACATACCTTAGTGTCAGAATGATGCTTTTCCTGGTCAAAAAGTTTTAACGAATTTAAAAAGTGCGCACTCACTTATGCGCGCGACTGTACCAAATATGGTTTATTCGATTTTAACGAATTCTTAAGATTTAAATCATTAACAATATAAACCATTAAAATGTGATATATTATACTGAATGATATGATGTGCAGGATCAATTCGAGATCTCCCTCGTAACATTCGCTGGTCATCACAGTCTGATGACCATTGAGGATGAAGGGGAAGAAGAAGACCCGGAATTGAGTGAAGAAGCTTTCGAGTTCTAGAATTTAATCCTTTTACTTCAAATTTAATTGCAAAGGGAACTCCCTAAAAAATCTGCCCACTCTCGATCGTTGTGCAACCGCTTTTCTATTTACTCTAAAATTTGTCCTCTAAAATATTTTGTTAATGTTTGCGAATCTCTTTATTCATACTGTACATTTGTATTTCTTATATGGACGATGCGTTGTAAATATTCAATCGGAATAATTTCGGAGACATTCCGTAGACAAAGTACTTTGCACAATCTCGTATATTTCATATATTTAATGGGTTTTTCTTATCCATGACACATTGTCTATCTGACTACTGTCTGGGAATGATATTATCATAGATTCTTTCAGACTACCGTAGGAATATTTATACAGAATGGGGAAAAAGAATCGGCAGCAGCGACAGAAGAGCAAGAGCAACTGGATTCCTCCAGTCGGCAATGGCGGCATACAAAAGGTATCTTTATCTACTTAAGTTGGAATCAATTCTAAAAAGTGTGTCCAAGTCGGAAGATCACAGGTGCTAGGTCAGATGAGAACCTTAAAAAACAAAGCCTTGTCAATTATTTTCGCAGTGAGTGCGCAATGCCAAAAATTAGTCCGCGACAGTGCTGGAGAAGGGCACTCCTTTTTTTGTTCTCATTGTACCAGATTAGAATGGGATGAGCAGCGTGCAGAGGGGGGGGGGGGGGGCTTCATTGATATCGCCGCCGTACTCTCATTACAGAAGCATTCGTGTCAGCCACTCTCGATCGCTCCAGTCGGGCATACTCAGAATAATCAGGTCCAGCTTCCCGGGTTTCCTATATTCCCTTTCCCAGTGAGTCTTTCAATATATATTAGATCACGTTTCCAAATATTTTTTTACGTAATACAAATACAAATACAAATATTTTATTCCATCCATAAATTAACAGGAAATTCGGAAAGCTCCTTGATGATGTTGATAGAATGTACGTCGCTCGATGGCGATTCGTTGTGTTGCGGAGGGGGTCGAGGCAGTAGGGGTGGTATTAAATACGTATACGTGAAAGAGGGAGGTCTGTTTGGGAAAGGGAGAGTGCAAGTAAGCGAAAACGATGCGGTGGTGATGATACAGTATCAAAGGGAAGACTATTCCAAATAGAAAGAGTTCTACTTACAACAGTTGAATGAGTGGTTCTAATTAAGTAGGGAATAGACAGCCGTAAGGGGTGTGAAGATCGTAGGTTGTGCGAGATCGGTGAAACACGAAATAGGAATGAAGTGTCTAATTTATAATGCCCATGAACACAGTTATGTAGAAATAGCAAGTCAGTGATGATCCTTTTGCGCTCTAAAGTTGTAAGACCTAGATACTTGATTCTGTCATAATATCTAGTGGTGGCATCGAGTTCACATCTTCTAAACAATCTACGAGAAAAGTTTCTTTGCAGTGACTCAAGATATTAGTGAGGCCAATGGCAGTTGGATTCCAAATGGGGCTAGCATACATTGCCAGAGGCAAAATAAAGGCATTGTAAGCTTTTAGATAGATTTGTGAATCTGAACTTCTAAATGATTTAAAGAGAACATTGATCTTAGATCGTACTTTCGAATCAATGTTAAGGATGTGAGCTTTAAAGGTGAGATCAGGAGACATTCGGACACCGAGATCCTTAACTACATTAACGGCTGTAAGAGTAGTATTGCCCAAATTATATTTTCCACGAGTCTTTAAGGGTCCATAATGCATAACTGAACACATAGTTTCTGAAAGATTCATGTTCCACTGCGCAGACCAAGATACAATCCCATCGATAGTTTGTTGTAAAAGGGTAGAGAATTTTGGAACTTCAGCAAAGATTTTGAGGTCGTCAGCATATATACCGTACTTTATTTCTGATGGAATTATGGAACGCAGGTCATTAATGAACAGATTAAAGAGAAGTGGCCCGATGCAAGATCCCTGAGGTACGCCAGAGATTACTGTAATTGGTTGGGACAAAGATCTGTTCACTAGTACAAATTGTTTACGGTCCAAAAGATAGTCTTTGAACCACGAGACTAAATTGCTTGAAAATCCTAAGTCGCTGAGCTTATGAAAAAGCAAGCCATGATCAATAGAGTCGAAAGCTTTCTTAAAATCGAAGTAAATTGCATCGTATGATTTTCTTTCGGCAATTAGAGATATATAAAATGAATGAGTTTCGGCTAACTGGGTAGACGTGGATCGGAATTGCCGAAATCCAGCTTGGTGAGGGTCGAGTTTGGAATTATCTTCAAGATACCGAACCATTTCCTTGATTAGAATTTTCTCGAAAATTTTAGACGCGCTGCAAGTAAGAGAAATAGGGCGAAAGTTAGAAATAAGATTATTAGTCGCTTTTGGAATGGGTTTAACAATTGCTTTTTTCCAAATTTCGGGGACTTTTCTACTAGTTAAGCTTTTGTTAAAAATTATTGTAAGGGGTGAAAAAATAGAAACCTTAAAATAGAAATAGAAACATTTTGAATATACTAGATTAGGGATCCCATCCGGAGAAAAATTAATTTTTGGCGTAAGTTTGTGAAGGATAGTCAGAATATCAGCAGGTGTGATACTATTAATCTCACAAATGTTGGAATTATACGAAATTTTTGGTAATTGGGAAGTTCGTGGTACGGTGAACACAGATGCGAAATATTCATTAAAAGCTTGGGCTCTTTCGACGTCCTCTACTATAGTATTACCATTAAGATAATTCCAGGAGTTGAAACTTTGGGAGGCTTAAGTCTTTCTTTACATAATGTCCAATATTTATGAACATTGCCGCTATTAACCACGCGTTTTTCATTCTCACATTCGAATTCCAGTGGTTCTTTATCAAAACGGGATTTAAGTCTCTTAGCAAGGGTACTATTAGGCAATACCGAAATATAGATTACACTTATTATGCAAAATTTTAAGGCGTTTGGGATACTTGGAATGATCGTTCTCCTTAGAACGGGGGGCAAATTGGTTTAGGATCTCATTAACTCTGTCAGAAAAATAATTATACGACTGATCAGTATCTATAAGTGAGAGGGCATTGCACCAGTTAATGGATGCAATCGCTTGATTGATGGAGTCCCAATGAGCAAATTGATACAAACGCGTTGGCATGTGAGGGAGTGAAGGAGGAAATGAAATGCGCAGCTTGAATACTATACTCAGGTGATCACTGAGAGGGGTAGAGGATGTAACCGATGAGATCGCATTAGTATTGCACAGAACTAGATCGAGCACGTTGTTACCACGCGTAGGAAAGCTAACTAGCTGAGTAAAATAATGATCGCAGGTAAAATCAAGAAAAGGGTTAGGTTGCGGACAGGTTAGTTTTAGCCAATCTATTTCTGGGAAATTAAAGTCGCCAGAAAGTATGAAAGTTTCATTAATAGTGATAAGTTCAGAAAGATACTTAATGAGATCAATAGTAGATTGATCAGGGGCATCAGGTGATCTATACGCAACAGCTAGCCGTATGGGAATTTTGGACGATGATATGAGAGGAATCGCGAGAGAATCGAGCACGGTGAATTCAAATTCGTCATATCGGGCTAGAATTTTAGAGATAAGTACTTTGAATGATGCTCTTTCAAACTGCGTCGTCAGAATTCCGATATCTATCGTCATCGTCGAGATTCAGAAGGCCAAACTTGGTACTATCACTTTTTGATGGTCAAATCGCGCTCACTTAAATGATCATAACATTGTTTAAAATTGAGATAGAAGGTCGTTCTTTTGTTTCAAAAGAAAGCCACCATCATGCGCTACAACTTTTATGTTGCCTTCATCATTCCTGGACCTCACCCTGGCGCGGGGCGGTCGGGTGCACCAAAAGTGACGTAACTTTGGAAATCGGAAAAACGTATTGGGGTCTAGTGCGAAATTGATAGTGCCTATGGGTGGCTATCTTGTGCTCAAAAATCAGGCAAATCGAGAGGGGGGGAAAAAGTGGTCTCACTTTTTGTACGGTGGCCCCGAAATCGGTCCCTGACAGCAATACTTCCATAGCTCCAATTGGCCACTATTGGGTGCAAATACATTCAAAAACATCAAAAACAACATTATAGGTTGTTTCCCCAATAGTTATACCACCTTCATTGGTCAAAAATTACAGTATGACCTTAAATTCAAAAATCGATATTTTGACCCTCAACAACCTACGGGATGGGTGCTATTGCACTAAATCGGTTGCAAGTAACGTAGGAACATCCCTGGAAACGTCTCAAAGAAAGTGGGCACCTATAAATACGATTTTTCATCTGAGGAATTCAAAGAAAAGCTAAAAACTGTACTTTATGTGGATGTATGTATAGCGATCCGCGTTATAGCTAGAAATGTAGAACTCGATGTGCTGAACATTTTATCTGTTGAAAGTGAGTCTCTATCTATTCGTTGAAGCATGCTACAGCTCCTGGAATTTGGCCAGAAACGACGATAAACGCGCCCCGGAGAGCGCTAAATAGAGAGGAGGGAGAGGGAGGTCAGGCGGCGAGAGCGCCAGACGGTTAGAGAACGCGCTCTCGGGGGGTTCTAGCCCGATTCTGGCCTACTTCTAGGCGATGTAGCGCGCTTCAACGAATAGATAGAGACTCACTTTCAACAGATAAAATGTTCGCCACATCGAGTTCTATATTCCTAGCTATAACGCGGATCGCTATACATACATCCACATAAAGTACAGTTTTGAGCTTTTCTTTGAATTCCTCAGATGAAAAATCGTATTTATAGGTGCCCACTTTCTTTGAGACGTTTCCAGGGATGTTCCTACGTTACTTGCAACCGATTTAGTGCAATAGCACCCATCCCGTAGGTTGTTGAGGGTCAAAATATCGATTTTTGAATTTAAGGTCATACTGTAATTTTTGACCAATGAAGGTGGTATAACTATTGGGGAAACAACCTATAATGTTGTTTTTGATGTTTTTGAATGTATTTGCACCCAATAGTGGCCAATTGGAGCTATGGAAGTATTGCTGTCAGGGACCGATTTCGGGGCCACCGTACAAAAAGTGAGACCACTTTTTCCCCCCCTCTCGATTTGCCTGATTTTTGAGCACAAGATAGCCACCCATAGGCACTATCAATTTCGCACTAGACCCCAATACGTTTTTCCGATTTCCAAAGTTACGTCACTTTTGGTGCACCCGACCGCCCCGCACCAGGGTGAGGTCCAGGAATGATGAAGGCAACATAAAAGTTGTAGCGCATGATGGTGGCTTTCTTTTGAAACAAAGAACGACCTTCTATCTCAATTTTAAACAATGTTATTATCATTTAAGTGAGCGCGATTTCACCATCAAAAAGTGATAGTACCAAGTTTGGCCTTCTGAATCTCGACGATGACGATAGATATCGGAATTCTGACGACGCAGTTTGAAAGAGCATCATTCAAAGTACCTAAAGCTGAAATTATAGCCAGATAGGGCAAATTTGAATTTCACCGCCGCTGATCCCCCTAAAATGCTCGATTCTCTCGCGATTCCTCTCATATGAATATCAATAACTGCGCATTCTAATGAGAGTGAAGTGAAAGTGGAGACTAGGATAGGTTTCATCGAAGAGTGTATTAAAAGAGCGACTCCGCCACCACGAGATTGATCAACTGATAAAGTTCTATCTCTCCGAAAACAAAAATAATCTGGATTTCTACCTATTAGTAAAGCATCAGGATCATCAGAGTCAAGCCAAGTTTCAGTAATAAACAGAATGCTATGTTCATGGGAATTTAAAATGAAAGAAATTGTATCAAGTTTGTTGCGCACTGATCTCGCATTGAAAGATAGAAATGACAAACTACGGTGAAGAAAATTAGACCTATTGGTGAAACACGAGGGGGCCCTACTGCCTCTGGCTCACTTGCTACTGGCTCCGACGGCGGTACTTGCTGTTGCAGCAGACGGGGCAGCCAGCGAGGGAGGAGTTGGCGACGCTCGCGACATCTGAGAAAGAGTGATCGGCAGCAGAGAGAGTGGAACGAGGCGCGAAAGTGGGGTGGCCGTAGTTCGAGGGGAGAGGGCGAGGGTTACGGTAGGTAATTATCTCGGTGTCTCTCAATCCGTAAGTGATCAATCTCGCACGCAGGTTGAATGCCTTGATCTGCTCCTTCCGCTCGCGTTCGATGCGCAGCTCTGTCGGGGTAAGGTCGCGTCTGACGTAAGCACGAGGGTGGCTTTTGAGGGGAGGTGGTCGTCCGCCCTTGCGACGTATACCCATCAGGAATCTGTCACGAATTTCTCTGGATGAGAACTGGATCTTGGTGGGGCGATGATCAGGAGTGGCATTCGGGGGATGACGATGGAACTTGACTTCGCCCTTATCGAATGCCTTCTTCACTTCCTCATCATCCGACCATTCGCACATCTTCTGGACGATCTCCTGGTCATTCTTGAGTGTCTCATGTGGGGTCGAACCCTCCTTCAGCCCAACTATCACTGCACGTGACGCCTTCTCCTCAATCATATCTGCATCGCGGAGGGCGCACGCCGCTGCCTCGTATGCAGATTGGGCGAGCACGTGAGAGGGAGGGGAGGTGAAGGATGACGTGTCCTTAGGGGGAGAGGGGCTATTCGAGGCCGTGATGACCTCCGTCAGGGTCTTCACAGTGTCCACTAGGCTGTCAATTTTCGTGACAAGGGAAGCCACAGTGGCTGACAACTGGACGATGACTGCGAAGGCCTCATCTATCGTACACTTCTTAGTGGGATCAGTAGTCATCGCGCGAAGGGGGAGAAGCGTCCGAAAGATAACTTACCTCGTCCGGTGGGTTTGACCACACCACGTCAGCACCCACACGCTGACTAGCTCACGACGAGGTAGATCAGCCGAAGTCGAGAAGGCGAAGGAAGAGGGAGAGACGAGGGGGGGGGGGGTAATTAGACTAGACAGAGACGGAGCTCGGGAGAGAGCAACCGCTCGCAACGAGGGAAGAGACAAGAATGATAGAATGACATTATTACGAATGATAGAATGATAGAATGACATTGTTACGGTAGCATAATTTAATACTATCGGAGTAAGTGAAAATATTCGTGAAAAGTCTTGGCATTAGGCCTAAATAAAATATTTCTCCAATCTGTATACTTGTAGTACTCGGAGAGTGTGGCTCAGGCACAACTTGAAATATTCTGGATGTCGCGCTTTGAGTTGTGTCAAATTTTATTACGGTAGCATAATTTAATTAAAATCATATGAAATGATCCAGATCATTCCATTAGTTGTGCCTGAGCCCTCTTTTATTATCTTGGCGTGATGTTATTCACTTCATCAATGTAAGGACTAAACAATATTTAGGCACGTCTCTCTCCTGGCAACTGCAATCCGAGTGTCCCTCCTCCATCTCTCCCCCATCCATCTCTCCTCCCTCCTAATGTACCCTTTCCCCCCAATCCTTTCACCGCCACAGCCCATCCTCATTTCTTGCCTCCTCCTTCTTTCCCTCCCTCCTTCCCCCCTCCCTTCCCCGCTCCCTCTGTCTCCCTTCGTCCTCCGGGTCTCATCACTGCTCCAGTCCTCTCTTCCACTGGTCGCAAGCAGGGTTCAATGGTGGCAGTTTCTGTGCAGGGGTGAGTCATCTTGCTCTCCCTTCCACAACCAATTGGCCATCACTCGGAAGGACTTGCAAATGTGCACTTGTGATTGCATGATTACAGTAATCGGAAGAGGGTCATTGGCGAGAAGGGGGCGAAGAAAGCGCAGTTGAAGTACGTAAAGGATCTGGCTGCTAAGGCGAATAAGAGTCAGTTCGTTATTTGCTTATTTAGGGGATTACAAACGGCGGGAGTTAATGGTGGGATCATTTCAGGGGCTTCCATGGGAGCGAAACAAGAAGTTAAGACTGCGTCTTCGGAATCGCGCTTTAACGTATTCAAGACCATTGGTGCGTCACTTTTTCATAAATATTGGCAACGTTTCATCGCGACTTTGATCCATAGTGTGACCATGAAAAAAAATCAAACCGGCTCCCCTGAGTAGATCCCCAAGTCCCATTGTCCCATTATTCACTCTTCATTTTAACCTTCATTAATTGCCTATTCTATTTCAATTTTGTAACGTTATTTCGACTGAAATAGCATAAATATATATATATATATATATATATATATATATGCGGATAATTTCAGCTCAGCGATATCGATCGGTGCAGAAATCGCCCGAACCAATCGATATCCCTGAGGATACAGAAGAAGAAGGAGAGGATGATGTAGAAGAGATTCCACGAGAGCAGGAAGAGAAGGGTACGAAGGAGAGGTCGAAAGTAGGGATAGAAAAAAAAGCCACTGTCTAGTCATTATATGCACTCTCTCGTCACTCGAACGGTGGAGATACGTGTAGAGAATCAAAAGACGATTGAGTGAACTTTGAACTCTAGTAGGAATGAGAGAATATCCGGAGTATATAGATTGTGTTCACCCATCATTCTCAGGTGCAGCTTCAAACATTACGATACTCGAGGATATGTGAGTTTGATGGGAGAGAGAGAGAGATAGTCCATTGTAGCCATGAGAGTTGTGGAGTGACCAAGTGACACCTGGTCGGTGATGCACTCGAGGAGCACGTGTGTCCCTATCTGCCCTCTCACTTTGCATCCCCATTGCCCCCTCCCTTATCACTGACCGACCCTCAACGAGGCACTCGCCTCTCAATGGCAGTGATCACGTGAGCAGAGAGAAAGAGGTCGAACAGGACGAAGACTAGAGAATCAGGAGGAAGCCGCGCCTCCTGAGAATGTCTGACCCCCAGGGAGGGGGGACACTAATTGCACTCTCATGCCATGGCTGAGGGAGCAGGCTGCTTATAGGTGTCCCTCGACGTGCATTCAATAGACTGGGGCTGAGTCCACTCGCAGGTCCATTTGCACTGTCGATGAGGTGGGAGAACAGACGATGGCTGCTGTCGATGAAGAGGAAGACGAGGAAGAAGAGACGGAGGAGAGGGAGGAGGAGGGCGAGATTGAAGTCGTATCGGAGGAGGAAGGGGACGATGAGATTGTCTGTCTAGGCACGCAGAAGACGAAGCATGGTAGGGGGGAGGATCGGTCGATGGAATCATGGTCGGTGTATGATTTATTGCAGTGTTGTCAGTCGTCACTCTGGGAGATGAGGATGAGGAGGTGGAAGTGGAAGAAGTTGATGTCATGAACAAAGCATTCACTCGAAGGGAGGAGGTGCACTCATTCCACCTATTTTGACCTAATCTCTTTTTGTTGGGAACTCTTCATAAGATTGGAAAAGAAAAAAAATAGAGAGAGCGATAAGGAGTGAGAAAGATAGTGGAATACAGGGGGATCCTCCGATGGAAGACTCGATTATCGATCTATCGTTGGATGATGAGGAGAGCAGCGAGATAGAGAAGGTGAGCGACCATCTTCTGAACCAGGGTTTACGCCCCATGGGAGAATCTTCCTCGCGCCGGTCATAAACCATTGCAGAAAATTCAAAATGTGATTTTTTAAATGTTTTATTTACAAAATATGATTAAATTGAATGCATATTCATAACATTCCACAACATTTTCTCCTTTATGTTTCTCTTTGTATCTACTGTTGAACTCATGGCCGGCATATTTTTTACCATTGAATTTAGTAATTTAATAATCTTTTGTAAATAAAATAAAATTATCATTTAATAATCTTTTTAAAATAAAATAAAAATATTATATATTAGAAATCAATAAAATGAAAATAAAAAGCGGTATTCAATAAAAAAAATTATCGCGCGGCAAGATTGAAAAAATGTGCGCTGCTTCGGCTGATTTAAATGTTGGCCCGCCCCCGTCCTCGGTGGATTTTTTCAAATAAAAGTTTTCAGCACTCTTTTCTCATTTTTAATTTCTTTTTTTTTTCTTATTTGTTTCGCCGAAATTTCCTAACACCCCTCCCCCACACCGTCTGAGCTCTTCCAGTAATTTCCGCGCAGTGATTTTTCTATTGGCAGTGGCTGATCCGAGATAAATGAACATACGTTCGCGGACCGATCTCGAATTCCCCCCCCCCTCCTCGCTTCCTTCATTTGTATTCTGTCACTCGAAAACATGTATAATCTCTGATGCGAACAAGTTGAGTGCGTTGATTGATTCATTACAAGCACTATTTGTTGTGTTGTCTAGGATGTGCATGGAGATTCGACAGTCCTCCTGATGGAAAACGTCGCATACTCTCTCCTTACCCATTCGACGTCATTAGAGTACGATATAGCACTGGCATCTATACTTTGCTCCGTCGCCCTGTTTTGAGGGTGACTCATTCATAGGCTCGGGACTATAAATAACAATTACTGTTGGGGGAAGATACTGTCATCATCTGCGCACATCGATCTATTCATCTTAATCTGATGAATTGGTAATTAGATCGATAATAGGATTGTTCCATCTCTCGCAGGGGTGTGATATTCACAGTGCTCCTCTCCTTTTTGTTCTTTCTCTCCTCGAGTGATCTTCGTCGAGGGGGGGGGGGGTGCTTCGATCGACAAGCCGCACTTTGTCTCTCTCTTATCAGTCAATCATTCGAGAACTGCTAGAGTGGGGATTTCTCCATTCACTCGAAGGGGTCATCTTCATCTTAGTTCCATTCATTCATTTCTCACTATATACCAATGACTTATCTTCTGATAATATATCCTTTGCTCGTGCGTGTTTTATAGTGTATTCTCTTTTTCATTCTTGGAACGTTCCCAATTGGCGAGAAGAAGAAGTGGAAAACAAGAATGGCCGTTCCGTCCCAGAATGTTCCTCTCTGCCATTCCCTTCACTATGTCTACCCTCCGTGTGAATGTATTTACACCTCCACTAACTATCCCCCTCCCTCCTTTCTTTAGTTATCCATTGATCTCGTGCCCTCTCCTAGTCTGCGTACGCCATTGGATTCACGAGATCAGTGGGGAGAGGGAGCCCTCCGGCCCTCCTTTCCCTCCTTTCCCTCCTTCCTATTCTACCGCCCTACTCTCTCCTACTGACACTTTGATCTGAACGAGGGAACAGCTCCTTCCTCTCCTCGTTCGATGGTGATTTGATCTTACGAGTCTCCAGCTTTCTCCCTTCTTCTGTACACTCACATCGAAATAACGGAGCACCCAGAGAGCACCTGAGGGAAGAGAGGAGAAAGAAGAGAGGGGAAGGGAGTGAGAGATGTACCCTAGCCTCCTCCCTTTGGTGCTTTGAACATCTGATCGGGAAGGGAGAGGAGGGAGGGAGGGAGGGCAACCCCGTCCCCACTCATACACAAGGAGGAGAGACCAAATAGCCATGGCCCGCCCATTGGGGAAAAAGAGAGTATCCAGAAGGGATTCTATAGTACCCCCTGGTATAGATCACATGTGAGGGAGGGGAGTTTGTTGATAGGTTCTACAACCGTCTGTGCCTCCCTTCTTCCATCTCTTTCTCACTAGAATCGTTGTTTCCCTCTGTTCTTTTCCTCTGAATCGTGTCACTTGCCAAGTTCTCTTCTCGCCCGTTCTCCTCATTCTCGATTCGATCCTTCCTATTCCCTCGATAATCGATTGGATCTAGACTCGGGGGGTCAATCCTCTCGTCTCATCTCCCCTCCCTTCCCTCTCCACGTGTCACAGTGATGCATCGCACGTGTGCCCTGCTCAATGAGCTCAAACTGTGCACTAATGTGGTCAGTTTAGCGCGCTTTTCTTAGGGAAGGGTGTTTGATAAAGTTCTGTAGAAAGAGTCAATCGATTGCAGGTCACATCTGGATCAGAGCTGCCTGATTTCATACCTCTCATCGATGGAAATAAGAAAACGAATAAGAAGGACACAGGTGAAACAAAGAGAGAGAAGGATGGAGGGGCGCTGTACCCTTGAGTTCAGTTTGAGATCGAAAAGGGAACTGGTGATGTAGGAGAAATAGACAGAGGGAAATGGGATGGGTAGGTCATATATTAGTTTCCTCCTCCGGTCTCCTTTCCATTCTCTGTTGTATCAATAATCAAAATATGCCTTTCGATTGACTAAGTGTGCCCCATTGACTTTGGGGTCACGTGCCTCCATCTGGCGAGTCCTTCCAATTCGTGACCCCTATGACCATAATAGAATACTAAAACACGCAGTAGACGTCATCGTTGAGGGGGGAATCCAAACTAATTGTACTCAGCACCCTCTTTATGACAATAGAACTTAATTATGATAAATGGATATGGTTTTTATGTTGTAGCTGTAATCGATATGTCATCACTGAATAGTTGCCATTCAGGGAAGCATCAGCAGATCAATGGATTGGCGCAGTCCGTGCAGCAGTCTAATGGAGGAATGGAGAAGGTAGGAGAGAGGGAGGGAGGACTAGGAAATGCATTGGATGGGTCTACTCTGTAATTCGATTGCAGACTGCCTCCCCCTCCCCTTCGATGCTCCCCTGGAAGAATACTCAGATGGTGATGATGAGTCGGACGAAGAGTACGAGGGAGAGGAAGAGGGAAATGTACAGGAAGAGGGCCGAGAATAGAGCAAGTGAGCACCACTTTACCACTCATATCCTTACATTCTCACCTTCCTGATATGATGCGGCTAAAATGTTCTCTTTGTTCCTCTCGAAAATCAGATGTGCGTCATGTGTTGTAGTCTCCATCTCTCGTTATATGGGGAACACCTACGTCCTCTCTTATCTATCCATCATTAGTCCGTCAATTTCACGCCTTCCCCCAAAGTCTGTAGAGGAGATTTTATGACATTGGGCTACAGGCTTCAACCTCGACACCTTCTTTTGTCCAATCCACCAACTAGAAGTGATTTGCCTCGCAGGAAAAGATGGGTAGGAGAGAGAAGAAATGCCGCG
This sequence comes from Pristionchus mayeri, assembly GCA_036245805.1. Taxonomy (NCBI): domain Eukaryota; kingdom Metazoa; phylum Nematoda; class Chromadorea; order Rhabditida; family Neodiplogasteridae; genus Pristionchus; species Pristionchus mayeri. Next base: position 24,656,139 of record BTRK01000006.1, read on the forward strand.
TCGTTCTGTTTGAAATTACTCATTGTCCTTTCCGGAGCTTTTCTTGTCCGCTAAGATAATTTAATATAGTCACTTGTTATCACTGAGATCTTCATTTTGCTTATATTCTTTAAATGGGATTGTATTGATGTGGTGGGAGAGTGAGTGATTGCAGTGTCCCTCGAGGAGTCTCCCTCTACAGTGGCTGCCTCCATCTGCTCCTTCCCTCCCTTCACTCCCAGCAAGATTCCCCTTCCCCAAGGTGGGCTTCCATCTCCCTCCCTCGTCCATCTCTCGTTGCAGTACCAGCCCCTCCGACCCCTCTGGCACACCTCCTCACCTTCCCTCCTGGCAGTATTCCGTCCTCATCTGCCATGGGGCTCATCCAGTCTCGCTCCATCTCCACTAGTGCTCCTCAATCACAGCCAGTCAACGTCCGAAACTACGGTTTGTTTTTCTCGTTTCACTCTAAAATGTACAAATTCTCAATGATTGGGATACCTGTCTTCCGACCTTTTGATTTCTATAAAATAGGGGTGTCATTTCCACTTCTCTTATTTCAATCGGAGCGGTCATGATGGAATGGTCTGGACTAAAAAAATTGAGAAGATGGGAGCCATCTCCTATTTTGATGCCAGTCTCGCAATGTGGTACATAATGCCATTCTCTTCTCTCCTCACCTTTCCTCTCCTCCTCCTACAGTATCTCTTGCAGGGATGTCTCATCTTCCCTCTTCTTCTCTTTCCTCGGGAGTGGATTCAGCCCCCACTCTGGCTGCAGTCCTCAATGACGAGAGGACGGGGATAGTGAGGGATGCCCTCACTGCCAATCGAATCTTCCCTCGACAATGGGAGGAGAAGTGGATGACCCAAGCAGTGAGCTATTATTACTTTTCTTATTTTCCTACTAAATATTTCGGTGGATGGTTGATAGCATCCCTCGTTCAGCCCGACTCGTCTTCTCCCGATGTCAAGGTGGATCCGTCTGCTGCTCCCTTCCGCATCTGCTCGTACAATGTACTCTGCCAGAAGACTATATCTGCCACGACCTACCTCTACAGACACACCAGGTCAGTCTTCCCTTTCTTCGTCCATCAATCATCACCCCTTCCATTTCATGAATGTCCTCGTTCCAGATTCCAACCACACGTGCTTGAGTGGTCTCATCGATGGCCACTCATTCAGAAGGATCTGAGGTGAGTGTGCAGCCGTGGATTACGATAACCTGTCGTCACCACTTTATTCTTGTAGTGAGCTCAACGCGGACGTGTTCGGGCTTCAAGAGATACAGGACATACACTTTGAACAGTTCTACGAGCCATTCATGAAATCACGTGAGTGAGGGTAGTGATAGAAGTGCAGTGCACGACGAGTATTCCCAAACGTCGTCAAGCGAACATTCTCAATGAGTTTCTCAATGAAATTCAATGAATTTCTCATTGCAGTGGGCTACAGCTGCTTCTTCCAGCGTAAATCGGAGACATCCCACTCGGATGGATTGGGTCTCTTCGTGAGGACCAATCGATTCAAGGTACGGTATGAGTACGAGACTCGGAAGATGGATGATGATATCGATCGATTGGCTATTTCAGATCACTGCGATGAAGACTGTCGACTTTCTCATACCAGGCGATACTTTGTTGAACAGGGGAAATGTCGGTGAGTGAGAAGAGATGAATGATGGTGGTTATATGATATTTCGTGGTTTGTGGATGGTCTGACCCCCCCCCCCCCCCCTCTGTCCCCCTCATGGTCTCCCTTGCAGCTCAACTGTTCCGTGTGGAGTGTCTACAGACTGGTGCCTCTCTCATCGTCACCAACACTCACATTCTGTTCAATGAGAGGAGAGGAGACGTCAAACTGGCACAGATCGCCCTCCTCATGGCTAACATCCACGCTGTCAGTAAATATTCCAATATGAGGACTTTCCTAATTCCGTGCCAGACCACGCCCCTTACCACCTCACCCAGAGCAGCTGCCAGTTTTCACCACCTGATACCTTAACCTTAGCCCATCCCCCCTTACGAGCAGGGTTCGAAAGCCTAGGGTGAACTTGGTTCCTTTTTGGGGGTGTACGTTTTGCCAACCAAATTTAAAGCAAAACGAACATCCCAGAAGTGAAAATAGTCCGTGGGTGTTCGTGCCACGGTATAATATTATTTTCACTTCTGGGGTGTTCGTTTTGCTTTAAATTTGGTTGGCAAAACGTACACCCCCAAAAAGGAACCAAGTTCACCCTAGGCTTTCGAACCCTGCTTACGAGAAGTCGTAGGGCGAAGAGTAGGGCGAAGGCAAGAGTGTAGAGAAGGTGGTGGAAGTGTAGGGCAGAGTGTGGCACGGAAGTAGGGAGGTGCTATGCGAGTTTCGAGTTCCATCATTGTTTATACTCGATTGAGAGAGAGGGATTCATTGATTGGGAGTCAACATCTTGGTTGTAGATGCGACAAGACGACGAGCCAGTTGTGTGTCTGGGAGATTGGAATTTGGAGCCAGAGAGTGATCTGTACCACTACATCACGAATGGAAGGTGAGGGAGAGTGATGGGTAGTAGTGATGGAGTGATTATTGCAGTCTGGATGCATCTCGATTCGTGCCTCGATATGGAAGTGGACAGCTAAGAGAGGTATAGACTCCGCCCCCTATATCTCTCTACTCGATATCTTTTGAGGGTCGTAACTTCAACGTAGCTCCAATGCGAGAGATGCCGATGGATACTCATCTGAAGACGAGGATGTCACGAGATGGGATCATCTACCAGAATGAAGGTAGACGTCATCCATCATCTATACTCTTCCATACTCAACTTGTTCAGGATCCCTGCTACAATCTCTGCAGCGCTCCTCTCGTTCCATGTTCAGCCATCAAATTCCCCTTACCTCAACTTACGCCCCCTACAGGGTACGGTTGGTTGGTCAGCTATGGGTATACGGTAGTATTAATATGATCTTATTGATTGATTTGAGGAACGGCATGTGAGTACCTTCCACAAGGACATTGCCAACCCCGACTTCATATTCTACAGTACTACAGGAACAGGCGAGGTACGAGAATGGTATTGATGGGCATTTCATAATGAAATCAAGTAATCTGTTTTCCGAAAGAGATCCCGAATGGGAACTCATTTCTCTCGATACTTCGTGGTCCAGTAGAGAGAGAGTGGTTGATTGCAGGGGGAGAGTCGTCGTCTTCGCCTGATTCGTCGACTGGCAGTCCCTCCTGAGACGAGCATCCTTCGGATGGAGCCATGGCCTAACCACTTCGTCCCCTCTGATCATATCCCCCTCTTGGCAGAGTTCTATCTCTCCAAGTGAGTACACTACTCTCCCACTCATTCCCAATTGTCTCCTAGAGTAATCCCCCACTAGCACACACTGGGCTGCTTAGCATTCTTGTTAGCTAATTCTAGTGGAAAGTTGTGAATTATCATAACTATTAGAGACGTCTAGTTAGTTAATATTTGAATGAAATCTTGTTCCCTATTAATCTCGGTAGTTCATTCACTTTTCGACTGCAGCTGGTATTAACATTTCGCGATTCAACCCGATTTAATATTGCCTAGGCGGGTATAAATCTCATACGTTCATCGCAATTTCTGTAAATCGTTAATAGCAATTTCTGTAAATTTGAGGTCCGATGAAGATTTTTCACAGTATATCAAGTTCTCTGATTCAATAGTACGAAGTTCGACTTTTGTTTTGTCTATCTCGAATCTGGCTGACAAATGAACTATTGGTGAAAGAAAGTGTGGAGGTTTGTTCTGGAAGAAGAGAAAGGAGTTGAGGAGAGTGCAGAGAGATCGAGAAGATTAGGAGAGATTCGAGAGGGAGAGAGGATGAGAGAGTGTGTGGAACGAGGAGAGACAAGATGAAAGATGGGAATCCTTCAGGTGGAGGTGTCTTCAGCATGTGTACGAAGGGGTTTTGATTGATGAGTGGAGCAATGAATGAAACCGAGGATCAACACTTGACGTCGTCTCTTCCGGTTCACTTCTGTTCGATTGACTACACTCGAATGACTCTTCTTTACTCCACTCTTCTTTACCTTTTCAACATTCGAGGTAGTGGCATATCCATCCGTCTTGACTTCTCTTCCCCTCGTTTCCCCGTCGTCCTGCACCATTTCTCTCTTTCATCTTCACATTAAAAACTACTGGATTATGACTGTCTATTTTGAGGTGTGGTGGAGTTCCCTGAAGAGTGAAGGATGTTCCCTCCCTTCCTTCAAATGAGACTCCATTTCGTCTGGAGTGGAGACTCCTCTTTATCACTCCATTCTATCCCTCTCTCCTCTTCTTCCCACCTCTCCTCCCTCTCTTTCACTCACGCCAATTGTTCCTCAGCCATTCTCCCGTCGACCTCCGATCTCCCCACTCCTTATTCCCTTCACTGCACTTCTCCTGTCTATCTATTTCTCATTATCAATTCCATCTTTCCAGTGAGAGGGAGTCCTCTCTTTCCTTCCTTATCCAGCCATGTTTTGGAATCTGGTAATCAAGGAATACGAGAGACTCAAGTTGCACCATGTCATGCTTTTCTTATTCCTCCTCATGTACAGTAAGTTTATCTCCCTGAATGGAATGTAGATGGAATGGTTCACTGGATAGATCCCCTCTCAGGTCTTCTTGGCGCCGTCATTTTCTGCGCCTTCGAAGCGGGGGCAGAAGAGATGGAAATACAGCAGAAATACGTGAATTCGATGAAGGCGAGAAGGACGATGCTGGCTGCATTCCATGTGAGAGAGAGAAGAGGGAGGGAGAGATCATTCTATCGATCAGGCCATCTACAATGAGGGGAGGAACACTTCGATTCCTCCTGAGGGAAGACTCGTCCATGTTGTCAATCAGTACAATCAACAGGTATCAACCATCGTTCCACAAATAGTGAAATTGATTAGTGAGAAAGAGGAAGAGAACGTGAGAGACGAAGCTGAAATACGAGAGGAGGAGATACTCTCCAATCTTCTCCTCGACGTGTCTGAGATACCTTGGAAAATACCCCCGAGAGGAAAAGATCAACGATTGGAGTTCAGATGGGGTTGACACCATCACGAGAGCAGAAATGGAATATCTGGGGAGGATTGTACTATGCAGGGACTGTCTACACCACGATAGGTAGGAATAGAATCAGTAGGTGATCATCTATCACAGTTCTCCCACAGGCTACGGTGATCTGGCTGCATCGACGTTGGGGGGAAAGATCTTCACGATATTGTACGCGTTAATTGGAGTTCCGATGGTGATCACCATTCTCAACGACTGGGGAACGATGCTATTCAGAGGAGTATCAGGTAAGAGAAGTGGATTGGAATGCCCTCCCCCATCTGGTTCCACCCTTCGAATCTCCATTGTTGAGCATGCTGGAATCAACTGATTCTTCGCTGTTTTCGTTCTCTGCAGAGGAAACGACGACAAGGGAGGAGGAGAATGGGAGATCATGAGGAAGGAGAAGACTCCAGTGAGGTGAGCAACACTCTTCCATCTCTTATCTCCAATCCGCTTTGATCCTTTTATCTCACGACTAAACACCAAACGCTCAAATCGGTCTATCCATCATAATTAGTGTGGGGGGAGGGAGTGACACATGTCGAGGTTGTCCTAAGAGTGAAAGAAGGCAGCCTGGGGGAAACTTTAGACGATCGAAGGTGAACAGGGGAACTCATATTCTAGGAGGGAACACGTTGATTACCTACTCGTCTCTCTCAGTTGGAAGAGAGGATGAAAACAAGGGTGCAATCAGATGACAACTGCAATGATCCCCCACTATGATCCCCCCCCCCCCCCCCGAGTGATCACGGAGAAATCTAGGGGGGGGATTATGTGAGAGGCGAAGGAAAATATCGTCTAGTAATTCGAGGGAATTTACATAAAGAAAGAAAACGACTGATATCGTCTGAGATGTCTATGTCTGGCAGGTAAAATACTCATTCAGGAATCGATTCTTCAGTACGAGTATTCATCGGAGGACTCGGAAGATGGTAGGCCACCTTCATCCTTCCCCTCTCCCCCCTCTCCCTCTATAGGGAAGGACGTCCCTCTTCCTCTCTACGTTGTCCTGATCTTCTTCTTTTTCTGGATGACCACATGCACTATTATCTTTGCCTTCGTCGAAGGGTCAGAAATATCGAAAGCTTCTAATTGTCGATTGATTGTAGATGGACGATGTTTGATTCTGCCTATTTCTTCTTCATTTCTCTCACAACTATTGGTAGATCATTTCATTCGTTCTAAGTCCTCTCAATCCATTAGTATCCATCTCCTCTTCCTTGAGGCTTCGGAGATCTCACTCTCCGTCATCACATCGCAGTCGCCAATTTCCTTCTCATTCTCATCGGTCTCTCAGTCGTCTCCATGACCATCAATGTCATACAGGCGAGAAGACTACTGACGAAAACAATTATTATTAAATCCTGCTTCCTTTCGGAAAGAGAAAGTCTATATGGAGTCAAAAACCACACTTGTACCATCCGTGATTCCAAATCACGTTTTTGTTGCTATTTAGAGGGAGTGTGAGATTGGGATGACTGTGTTGGAATTCTTCCCTTTGCAGATGCAACTCGAGAATCTCTTCGCTCAAATCGTGGCTGGAATTGACAGTGATTTCAAACAGAAAATGACTGAGAGTGAGTTGAAATAGGAAGAATGAGAGAGAGACGAGTTCAGATTGTTCTCTGAACCATTATCGGAGATGAAATACTGTTGTGTAAGATGCATATTCTACAAAGGAATACTCCCTCGCAGATTCTGAGACTATGCGCAAGTTGTCACTCGAGGGAAATATCGCCATTCAAGTGAATGAAGGCAAAGGGATCTCAGTGGAGAAGACGGTGGAACAGGAAGGTCAGTCGGAGGGGAAGAGGAGAGGAGAGGATGAGTATTCAGATGCAGACTTCATGAAGCAGACGGAGAGAAATATGACAGGAACGAATAAACTTCTGATGAAGTTCATGAGTAATCATCAGTGAGTGGAGAAGAGAAGAGAGAAAGATGATAGAAGTACTCAGGAAGAAAATGCTGAACGAGAAGTTCGAAGAGAGGAATAAGATGAGGAATAGTGCCACCCAGACGAGTGTGCAGATTAGGGTGAGGAGAGAGTGAAGATTGGGAATGAGATGGAGATGCAGGGATGGGAGTTGGTCATTGTCTTCGTGTTGAAGGTGGCATCAGTGCAGACGAAGGATCGAGACGATCAACCAGTGTACGAGGAAGAGGAAGAGGAGGAAGTAATCACTACCACCACCACACAGGTCAATCACTCCCATTGACCAATCTGATAGATCAATATGCAAAACGGTGTTCTCTCGCAGGACGGCCGCATCGTACTCACCACTCGTCTCGTTCCAAAGAGGAAGATGTACATCTACAACACTGGCGACTGATTTCATCTCATCCTGTTATTTATCTCTTTCTTCACTTTTCATTTTAATCTCAAATATTTGAATGCACACGGGTTTCATTTCGTGATAAATTCCCGCTGAACCATTCCTCTTTCTCTAGAATCTTCTCGGAGCACCACGAGGAGACCTCCGTTCCTAGAGCAAAAACAGAGGAGACTCCATAGGCTCATAATTCTTCTTTCGCATTTCATCCTTTGTTTTCGGTTTCCGTTCTTTTCTCAGTCTCATTACGGTGTCAGAGTCGTCGTTTGTTCTCTGCAAGTTGTCTCCTTCTTCAGATTTCCAAGTTGACTGTAGAATGGAGAGAGAGTTCCTTCGTTCGTCTCCCTTCCTCCTTTCCGATTTCCACTTGCCCAAACCAAACAGTGACTTTGTGAGGACGATTCTCCCTCTTTTTATATCCCATTCCTTTCCTTTTTGGCATCGAACGATTTCCAACGAATTCCTCATCATTCTCGTGCAAGAAATTGCTTAGATAGCTATTATGACGTTTCTGCTTCCTCTCTTCTATCATTCTTCCACTCCAATCTATCAATCTCAGTCTTCCACTTAACGAAAAGAGAAAGAAGAAGCCGAAACGTCGATGAAAATATCGCCCCATTCCAATATATTTCAAAGTTGTTCAAGCTCTTATTGCTCAAAGGATCTTCTAAATTCTCAGAGGAAAAACAGGTGATAACTCGTATTCTCGATTTCGATCTCCCTCTAGATATCTAATCTCGAGTGGATGAATGGAGGCTGGATCAGATTCCAGGAGGAATCACTGCATTGATTAATGATCAAGTGGGAATTCATCCATTATTTTTCCATTGTGACACTTCCCTCCTCTCTCTCTCTATTATCCTTAGCTCCTCTTCTTCTTCTCTTTCCTCCTTTCACAGTTCAGTTAGGGCATCCTATTTCATCTTCTACATCTTCACTTCTTCTCTACTTTTCTCCATCCTCTTTCCTCCTCATGAGTTGTTGAATTGTTCCAATCTATTGTCCTCCGTTCTTTCCTTCCTCCACCTTCTCTTCTTATTCCATCGTGACCTTCTTCTGTCTCCTTCCTCTCTCGTGATTGACCATCTCCAGTTAATCTTCTCTCTTTCCTTCTCTTCTCTCTTCAATTCGTCCCTTCTTTCCATTAGTTCGTTCCTCCTCTTCTGCTCTGCACTGATTAGCGAACGGAGAGAAAATGCCATCATTCGAGTAGTGAGAGCCACCCACACTAAATGATGGACGAGAAAGGGGGGAAGGGAGGGTGCACTCAGGGAAGGTGTGGCCATCCCAACTATTTAAGTGAGAATCCAATGTAGATATATCACTTTCTTCGAGTAAAGGGCGTCGTTGAGGTTCTTGTCTTTCCAGCCCCTCAACATGTTTATTTATGAGATGTTATGTCAATCCACTCGAAGTCTATTCGACACTTTTCAAGTTCTCTCTAATTCAGTCTAAGTAGTCTCTCTCTCTCTCTCTCCTCTCTTCCCCTTCTCGGTATTCATTTGGTCTCGTAATAGAAGCAGCAACTGATAATCTCTCTCTGGTTCCGTCTCACTTCTCTTATTCAGTACTCAAACCACGCGTAAATTCGGTTCTTCGATCGTAAAAGTAATCAGCTCTCTCTGCTGTGTCCCTTTCCCTTCTCTCCTTCTTTCCACTACAACGAGTTCTTCCTCAAAATATAGCTGATCTCCTCCCAGCTGGATGCATTTAGATAGCAAAACACCCTATTTTTCACGGGTATTGCCCACTTTTCGCCTCGGATCATATGGAGTCAGAGTGGGTGCCACATGGGAGGGAGGGTCCCTCAATCTTCTCTCCTTGCTCATTCATTTTCCTAATGGGCGCCTCTGTTTATTTCATGCACGTCTCTCACAGCCACCGCTCATTTTTTCCATTCGATGATGCGAAAAAGATTCTGTCGCATGAATCATTGCCATAGTGAGACCGCCATTCGATGTTCAATTTGAGTAGGTTGAGACTGCTGGTTAGGAGTACGTACTCTGCTGTAGCAAGTACCTCTATGCATGTTGTGTCCCGTGATTAGGGTTATTATCGATGAACCGCCCTCGGATGGAGAGAACGCTTAGTTTTCATCGGCCGGCAACTGCAATTCACTTGCTCAGAAACAATTAAAGGTTATGTGATTAGTGCGTTGCAAAAATCGACCACCCACAAACACAAGGTTCTTCAATATAACTGCGTCTCCTTCCGATTAATTTTTTATTATTTCTGAGAACATTGCTCAGTTTTTATTACCATTTATTCCAGGAAAACAATCCATTTATTAGGATGGAGTGCCTAATCTCCTCTAAACCCCTCGAGAGTCTCGAGAGTCATCGAATGGGTGCTCACTGAAAATAAATCGACTAAATATCTCTAAATATCAGAGGGGGGAAGGGGTTTCCTTGGAAGGGTGTGGATAGGAGGGAATAATGGGACTCCCTTATGCTTCTCCCCTTTTATCTCGTTGAATGAACATGTCACTGCTCCTTTATCGCCTCTCCCTTCATCCTCCTTATTCTTCACTCATCTTCTTCCCACTTCGACGTGATCTTCATTCTTCGCATTCCTCAATCATTCATCACCTTGGAATTCCTTTGAAATTCAGTCTGCTCGTACCTGGAATATCGAATCATTACACGAATTTCCTCCAGAAAAGTGCTGTGCTTCGAAGATTAGAATGATCGCGTGTGTGAATAAACGAGATATTTGACAGTTTCCTTTCCCGTTCAGAGCCATCTTCCATATCTGGGATGGACTACTCCTTTCCATCCCATAACTCCCTTGATAACTCTCCCAATGAACGAGGGGGCGCACATCTTCCAACTTCCTCCTTTCACTCCCTCGTTTCTCTCATTTCTTCCATTCCAATTTTCGTCATTTCACGCATCTTCACATCGTTTTTCGTTGTGGTGAAAGATGAAGTGAGTATGAAATAGTATCCATAGGGAGTGAATAGCCATTGTCTCCTTCTCCTTCTCACTACTATTCCTTCCTCCTGTACTCGAGTATCCGATTCCCCGCCATTTTCACCCCAACTCTACAAAATATTTACAGGGTGATCATTGTTCCCAAGTGGAGATTCGGTTGATTTCCCTCCTAGACAGTTAAGTGAATCGGAAAATCGATAAGAAATTGGTTGTTGACATTGGTGATGTTCATTCTTTCATTCCAAGGTTGTTCTCGAGAGTCTTTGAATTCCCAATGGCTTCCGACCCTTTCCCTTCCCTTTCTCCATTCTCACAACATCAATTCCTTCCTTAGATTCCCCTCATGCTCCATTTCTCTTCCTCCCTCGAGTCCTTTCCAGGTGTGTTCTCTCTCTCTCTCTCTCTCCTTAGTCCTCCTTCCATTCCTTCTCGACTCTCTCACTTCCATTCTTCTATCTGCACAACTCCACTTCATTCTCCTTCCTGGCAGTGTAAATCATCTCGTGAGAGCCTCCTTTGATAGTGGTCTTTCCCCTCAACTTCCCTTTACCATGTCTCTCCTCATGGGAATTCTCTATAGATGGACAGATCTCTCCGAAGAACGTGTCCCCTTCTCTTTCAATTCCCTCAGCTCCTAAATCCAATTTCAATTCCGTCCTTCCAATTTAGATGGACTCACTAACTGCATTCACTCGATTATTCGTGTCTTTGGTAGGGGAGTGAACACATGCATTCTCACTATGATCAGAGACGTACAGAGACGGATGGTATGTCTCCCCGAGACGAAATTAGATCGTGCCTCCATCTCTATCCCTCATTGTCTCTCTCCCTTCTCCGTGACTCCTCACATCATTTGTATTTCTTCCTCCCTTGACTCCTCCGTTGCTTTCCTGTCTCCATGTCTCCATCCCTCAATGGGTCCTTCTGCACTCCCGCTACAATTCCTTTCTCCCTCTTCACCTGCCCCTTCCCCCTCCCCTTCTCCTTCTCCTCTTCTTCTTCATCGTCGACTGCGATACTAATCATTTCTCCCGTGTGATCGCCCCTTTCATTCCATTATCCTTCTTAGTCTCGCAGACTCGAGAAATCACTTCCTTTCCTCTTCTTCATTCTCCTCATTCTCCTCATTCCTCTGTTCTCATGCAGTATGCAATGGAGAGTTCACCGGGAATGGGAACCGCAGTTGGAAGGAGAGAGAGAGAAGGTGTAGGGAGTGAGAGAGAGGCCCTGCTGTTGTCTCCGATCTCGTGTCTCTGCCGCATTCTTCTGTTCGCTCCATAATCATCTTCCGGTCTTCTAACACGACGAAGAGAAAACGAAGAATGATTCCAATGGAAATTGTGATCATTCTTTCATTTCAAACATATTCATCCCTCTTCCAAACTCCTCTACTTTCTCACCATTCACTTACCCGCTTTCTAGTTCTCTTCTTCTCTTCCTTCATCAAATTCTTGGGAGTTCTCGAGGTGGATTTCACTCCGAGATCATTTAACTCCGCTCACCATTCCCTTACCACGTTTCTGCACATTTCATATGCACTGTGTTACATAACAACTGTGAGCCGTGGAATTCTCTGCAGATTCTCAACTAATTCTTACCTAATTGTATCTCTCTAACTCGTCCCTTTCTCTTCGCAGCTCTCTTTTCCCATCTTAGAGTCCACTCATTTCACATTTAAGGGAGAGACGGAGTTCCTCTTAGAAACTAAAGAAACTCCTATTTCGTGAGCTCATTTTGGCCTCTTTCAACCCTACTTCTCAGTCCTAAGAAGCAAGGTTGGAAGGGTGTACACTCTCGTTTCGCCATTTGGTATGTGCTTACTTTAGTGTGCAACTTAAGCAATCTCATTATCCTTTCGAGGCAACGGGAAAGTTGAGCAAATTAACTACATACCCATGCTAAAACTTCCATACTTTTTGCAGTCCAATATTCCAATGAAATTGAAGAAGCCACGGAGATTTACATGCATATTCCAATTTGCGTTCTCATTGGTTGTCAATGGGTGGCGAATACTCCATCTCCTTCTCGAACCGCCACTTTCTCTTGTCTAATCGTATTCTGTGTAAATTTGTTTCGTGTTCTCTCCCCCTCTCCCCCCCCCTCCTCCCCCCCCCCCCTCCTCCCCCTCTCTCCCTTCTGATCACTGAGTGAACATGATCACTACTTTCTCTCATCTGTCTATTCGGCGCCTCTTAATCAGCCTCAATTTTCGTCTTAGTCCTCCCCACTCTTTCATCTCCATTCTCGAAACAGTTTTGTGCGCATCGTAAAAAGACGCATAATTCGTCCGAATTACTCCGCTTGTTGGGTCTAAATGCACTAAATTGAATGGAATGGCGAGTTTCTCTCTTTGAAGTGTCCGAGTGTTCTTCGTGTGATCTCTGATCGATCTCTCTCCTACCGTACCCCACCTTATCGATCGATCTTTCTCTCATACCGTACTCCCCTCTCAGATGTCCAACTCCTGACGAATCGTCGATTGCTCGATCAGGATGAGACTACTTCTTCCTCTCCTTCTCGTCGTTCTCCAATCCCTTCTCACTCTTTCGACTTCCCGTGGAGAGGAAGGAGATCTCTCTGTCACTCTCGTCAAGATCTCCCAAAGGGGATCCATCCCTTCTGATTCCTCTCCTCTCACGAAAGAGGAGGAGAAGACCTGCGAGGAGGCCAAACCATGCTCCCCCGGATTGATTCTCCCCGTATGGCAGCCACAGGTACACAATCACATTCACTATGATGGTATGAAGGAGGAAATGATTAGAGATCGAATTGGTCTATGATTGTTTGCCTCGTGAAGTGATTCTCTCCTCACCCAGAACGGTCTTTCCGTCATGGAGAAGGCCATCCGGGTAGTCGTCTATCTCGTCGCCATGTTCTACATGTTCTTTGGAGTTTCCATCGTTGCCGATAGGTGAGAGTCATCCTGAGTAGATCACCCAAGGGGTTGCAACTCTTCTCTCGAGTAATTGACCGTCGAGGCATTGGATTGCAGATTCATGTCGGCCATCGAAGTGATTACTTCCCAAGAGAAGTCAGTGAAGATGAAGAAGGTCACGGGGGAATCGTACACCATTCTCATTCGAGTCTGGAATGAGACTGTCTCCAATCTGACTCTCATGGCTCTGGGTGAGAATGAGATTTTCCAATCACTCATTGTCCTCCTTCGCAGGTTCTTCCGCTCCCGAGATTCTCCTCTCTGTCATCGAGATATTCGGAAACAACTTCGAAGCAGGTACGGTGTCAATGGGAACGATCGGTGAAGTACCGTACTCTATAGGTGATCTCGGTCCTAGCACGATCGTCGGATCGGCGGCCTTCAATCTCTTCATCATCATTGCAATTTGCATCTGGGTACGGTAGTTGACTCTCAGCAATTACTGGAGTGTCAATTGCAGTCGATTCCTTCGAAGGAAGTGCGGAGAATCGAGCACAACGACGTATTCTGGTAATCCTCGAGAGAGATTATTTACATATCTTCGACTAGAAAGATACCTTGTGATGATGTCCTTGCCTTCCGAATGATTTCCTCCCTCAGGGTAACTGCAATCTGGGCGACTTTCGCCTACTTCTGGCTCTATTTGATCCTCTGCGTCTTCTCCCCCAATGTCATTGAGGTGAGTATGGGCACAAATAAATCAGAGATTAGAGCTCAAGCGTTGATTTTCTTTTGAATTTTATATAAGTATCGATAAAAATGGTGGTTATTGCAAGGTGTGGGAGGGAGTGCTGACGTTCCTCTTCTTCCCTCTCACTGTCCTCTCTGCCTACTTCATGGATCAGTACTCGGGGACATTCGGACAGAGACTATTCACAGGTATCGTCATTACTTACCACTTCCTATACTTCCATCAGCCAGTATCTACCGTATATGAAAATTAATGATTGAGGGGCGATCAATTCCTTCCGTCGCACTGATCGAAGATCTCCCCGTTCCCCCACCAGAGAATTCACCAAGGCTGATTCAAGTGTCGAGAATGGGACTGATGACCATCGGTGAGAAGCCCTTCCCTTCCCCCTCTCCCTCCTCCCTCCCTTCCTTCCACTCTCACCTCCACTTCTCTTCAGCCACTCGCTCCTCTCACAGAACATCGACCCAGATGCGATTGCCTTCGAGAAGCATCGACGAGAGTATCTGGAGGTAAGAGAGGACTCTCCTCATTCATAACTGAATCTATCAAGGAATACTCGTATATGACTTGATGTGCATGCTCGAACAATTATTAGAATACTGTTGAATTGTCAAATAATATCATTTAAAATCGCTTGGTTCTCCAGGTGTTCCGTCAATTGAGAGCTGAGCATCCTGATGCGAACGTTGAAGATCTGGAGAAATTGGCAACTGAAAGAGTAGTGAAGAACTCGAAGAAGAGTAGAGCATTCTATCGGATACAGGTGAGGAGGAAGAGAGAGAGGAGAGGAGAGGGGGGAGGGGTGGGGGGGGGGGGGGGGGGAAGGAGAGGAAGGAGAAGGAGGAGGAATCGTGTTGAGGCGACGAGGAAACTGATCGGATCGGGAGATATCACGCAGACCAAATTAAAGAAGAAGGTAATCGTACACATTCGGATAGCAAACCTTGAATCTCGAAAATCATAAATTCTGAGTAATCCGTTTACTGATGTAATTGAGGCGAAGAAATTGGCAGAGTCAGAAGCGAAGAAGAACGATTTCGTATCTCTGCAGTAAGTGAGAAGAGAGAGAGAAGAAGGGGAGAATTCCCTTCTAGATTCGACCCCGGCCACTACATGTGTCTCGAGAATGTGGGCGATGTCAAAGTGCGAGTGGTGTGCGATCGAGGGACGACGAATCCGAAAAGCACCGTGACCGTCAAATACAAGACGGTCAGTCGCAACGGAAAAATATTCCCATTCAAATTTCCATAATTGTTTGACCGGATTATACAGATAGCTCATTGGAATTGAAATCGCACTGATGAGTATTATTCATGGGTGAAATATCAAATGTAAGTGATGTAGGTGGAGGACACTGCTCAGGCGGGATCGGACTTCATCCCCGTCGATGGATTACTCACTTTCCATGAGGGAGAGACCGAGTAAGATCTTCCATTCGAATTGACTTAGACAATGCTTCCACTTGATACTGGCATAATTCATCTTCAGCAAAAGTTCTTTCTGTTTGAAGAATATAGAAGAGCCTGAGTTATGTTGCCTGAGTTAATATAGAAGAGTTATGTTGAATAAATCCTTCCATTCTCAGGAAGGAGATCTCAATCTCCATCGTCGACAACGATATCTACGAGGAGGACGAACAATTCATGGTCAAACTCAGTCAGGTGAGATTCCGGACTCGAAATGGTTCCTAATCGCTTCTCTTCCAGTGCCGTGCCTTCACTTCCTCCCCTCCTGGGGAGATTCCCACTAGACTGGGAGCTGCAGCCACTGCTACTGTCCTGGTATGAGAGAGAGGGAGAGAGAGAGAGGGAGAGGGGGAAGGGATGCTCATATTCTCTCCAGATCGTGGACGATGACCATGCGGGCGCATTCGGATTCGAGAACGAGAAGTACAAAGTGCCCGAGAGCAAGGGATTGTTCATCGTCGAGGTGAGTATTCACGAGAAGAACGAGAAGACTCCCCCCCCCCTCTCTCTGCAGGTTCTTCGAACTCGCGGTGCACGAGGATCGGTCTCGATTCCCTACAAGACTGTGGATGGAATGGCGAAAGCAGTGAAGGACTACATTCCTCAAGAAGGAGTTCTCACTTTCGCAGACAATCAGAGCAGGTAGTAGACACTGTCAACCAATCGATTGAGATCATTTTGAAGTGCCGAAATTCGAATCGAAATCATCAATGATGATGAATACGAGAAGAACGAAGACTTCACAATCGAATTGGGAGATCCAATCTGGCATCGAGATGAGACTGAATTCAAGGATGAGAAGGTGAGATAAGAAAGGGGGAAGAGATGGAGAGGAGTGCATTCAGGAAGCATTGGAAGGAAGACCTGTCCTGTCCGCCATCAAGAGATGCAAAGTGTTCATCACTGAGGACAAGGAGTTCAAGGTATTCTTGAATTTCCACGCTGATACACTGGTGTGATCGATACTGAACGAAGTCCTTCATCTCCATTGCCTCTTTCCTTTGCAGTCCTTCGTGGACAAAATGCTGGTGAATGCGAATACTTCTCTGATGGTGGGAACTTCATCGTGGAAACAACAGTTCGAAGAAGCATTCAATATGGATGAAGGTGAGAGAGGAGAGGAGAGGGAGGGAGTGCAATCATTAATCAAGTAATGACTAATTGTGAGATGGCGACGGCGAGATCACAACTCGCGAGCGAGTGATGCACTTCATTTCCCTCCCTTGGAAACTCATCTTCGCCACTATCCCTCCCACTGACTACGCCAATGGTCAGTCACTAGATATATGGGGGGATCGAAGAGTCGTTCCTTCTCTCACCCTCTCTCTCTCTCTCTCTCTCTGCAGGTTGGCTGTGCTTCGTGGTTGCAATCTCCATGATTGGTCTGTTGACTGCAGTGATTGGAGATCTCGCCTCTCACTTCGGATGCACACTCGGAATCAAGGTAAGCGGCATTCAGATGCTACTCATCTTTTTTCTCCCAAGTCGATACATTCAAGAATAGAGTACGAATTGTCATTTTTCTTACAGGATTCGGTGACGGCGATTTCATTGGTGGCAATGGGTACCTCCATTCCTGGTGAGTCTCCCCACTCCCCACCCCCCCCCCCCCCTCTTCCTTCTCTCCAACCTCTCTCTCCCATTCAGATACCTTCGCCTCTCGCACAGCAGCAATGCAGGATTCGACTGCCGATTCATCGATCGTCAATGTGACTGGTGAGTTCCTCTCCCTCTTCCCTCCCTTTCCTCTCCTCTCAGGTTCGAATGCCGTCAATGTCTTCCTTGGTATCGGCATTGCATGGGCGATAGCTGCCATCTACCACAAGATCAATGGAACCCCTGGGGGATTCAAGTATGTCTCCTTTCCTCTCCTCCCTTCATCTTCTTCCTCCTCTCAGAGTCAATGCGGGATCACTCGCGTTCTCAGTCACTCTCTTCATCATCGGATCCATTATCTGCATTGGTCTACTACAGTATAGAAGGTGAGTCTCCCTCCCCCCTCCCTTCATCTCTCTCCCTATTCATTCAGATTCAATCGCAAGGTGGGCGGAGAATTGGGAGGTCCGATGGGATGCAAGATTCTCTCAGTCATGGTACGATTTTTTAAAATCTCTCCCGAATGGAAAAGAATGGTGAATTCTCAGATCTTCTTCTCAGTATGGATAATGTACCTTCTCTTTTCGACCCTCGAGGCATATTGCGTCCTTCCCTCCTTCTGAACCCCTTCTCCTTCTCTTCCTTCTCATTCTCTACGGTCCCCTCTAGTGATAGACCTTAGTGATATGGAACCGATTACTTCTCTGGGTCTTGCCACGATAGTCGAGGATACTGTATTTCCCTGTTCCTCTCTCATACTTCCCATTCTGCCCCAACACGAGGTACGATCACAAGCTCATTTCCGATTCCCTCTTCATCTCTTCAGTTATCCCACTCTCTCATCTTCAGAAATCGACGAAATAGCGAGAGAACTTTTTATTTCTCCTTCCTCCTCCTTCGCTTATTCCTCTCATCTACGGTCTCTCTCCTGCTAACGAAATTCCTTCTTTGATTCACTTCTGTCGTTCAATTTCGACATTTGTCATTCCATTGTACTGATAAACTTTCCTTCCCTTTTAGCGCTGCTCCGCACTCTATCAATAGCTTTCATTTTTTTTCATTTCTAAGAGTAAAATAGGGAAGTTTTGTTACTGGTAGATCTGTGTACATCATCTACTATTAATCATCGGCAGATCGATTTCCTCGGGATACTGAAAATTTGTAAATAATATATTTTCCACTTGTAAGAAAAGGTATGAATTACAACTTCATAACTAATTTTAACAAATCAAGTCTTTATTATGATTAGCTAGTAACGAGTTTGATAAAAATATGGCAAATAGGAAAGTGATATATCAATTGCACTTCAAGCATAGCGGGGAAGACATTGCAAGGAAAGTAAATATCAATAGAATAAATTAAATTAATTATAAAAAATTCACCGTAGTACCCGAATAACAATTATATAATACTAATACTCTACAAAGTATTAACTCGCTTGCACAAGAATGGTTATTGCAACCTTAGTACAAATTGTTCATCTCTAAAAAGGAATGAAAAGAGTGACAAATGAGTCAGGAGTCACTTCCTGAGGAACTCGGGGGATCACTCGTGGATTCAGTGATTAGGGAAGATTGAGTGCTTGCTACTGAAGGGATGGAAGGACTATCGATGGAGATCACCGTCACTCTATGGTATATGGTAGGTACTCTAGTCTTCATGGGAGTCCTCCGACTCTCCTCCGACCAAGAGGGGCGCTGCTTCGGGGCGAAATCTACGACGCATTCCTTTGACGTCCAGAATGGCCCGATTGAGGATGCAGAGACATGCGAGAGCATTCTGAAGGGATCCATCCATCGACCACGAAGAGAGAAGAGAGACCAGAGAAGGAGAGAACTGACCAGAAGAATGAATAGATAGAAGACTGCCTGCCATCCGAATGCAAGCTGCACCACTGGGATGAGGAACTGACCAAGGGCCGATCCCACGGAGCCGGAACCATCGATCAGACCAGAGACTGTGCACATTGCCTGCACATTTCACTTTGTGGATAATGCCGAATGGAGTAGTTCGATTCAAACTGAGAGACAATTAATAGATGAGATACCGAGTGACATTAACCTTCTTCTTCTAAAGATCGTCGTCGTAGAACAAGTAAGAGTAATAACGGGGAGGGGGTGAGAAGAATAAGCATACTTTGCTATTGCCCGCGAGACACGGCTGACTACCCAGATCGATGGAGACTGATCCTACGACGAGGTTGTACGGGCCAGAGACTGTCACTCCCACTGCCGTCATCACCAACGCATTGAGGAACATGTGAGGACCCACCTGGAGAACATCCATTGCCACTCTCTCTCTCTCTCTCTCTCTCTCTCTCTCTCTCTCTCTGCACTTAGAACTACTTAGAGGCCTATTGCATAACCGTCATAATTCTCATTCTAAAAAGAGAGGGGAAATACGGAAGGAGTATAAGCACGTTTCAGTATCATAAATTTGGAAAATCTGAGCTGACATTTGAGTAGAGGAAGAGAGTTCCGAGTGAGCATCCGACCATGGCCACGATCAGAGGAGAACGACAACCCATTCGGTCCTGCCAATTACATGCATAGGGGATAACGCATTACGAGGAAAGGAGCAGTTGAGTGTATGCATAGTGCTAAATGACCGATGTAAAATATGAGTGGAGGTGGAAAAGAAGTAAAAGGGCGGAACCGATATGTATCCTCCAGCGACGCTTCCAATTATTCCTCCGATATCGTACCAGATGGCCAGTTTGTCAGCCTCGGACTCGTCCCATTTGTACGCCTGCATATTCTCTATCTTCTGATAACTCGAGATATACAGCAGAGTTTGTATGTTGAATCATGAATGAATTTCATTGTCATTTTAAAGACAATTTTCATAAATTTTCAACAGGTAAGTTTAAACAAGTAATGTAAGACGGGATGGTGTAAAATAGTGAACCTCGGTGAGATACATGGGCAGCCAGAAGAAGAAAGCGTAGTTGACCAGCTTGAGACAGGCGTTGCACAGGCAGTACTCAAGAGATAGATATTAGGGTTGGCACCTTTGACAAAAAAAACCATAGACGGAGTAAAGAGAAATAAGGTTTCGGGTGGTTGAGAGAACAGGTTCTGTATCTTTCGGGATTGGATTGAAGCGAAATTAAATTCATTCTTTTTCTTAAAACACGGTCCAGATGAACTTTATGTGTACTATCACGCCTGAGGAAGGGGGGGGGGGTGATGGTCGCGAATTGAGAGGCCGGGGAGGGAATCAGGACGTCGGTAGAGTCGCATTTTTAATACGCGATCTTCCCTCCCCGGTCAGCCTCTGGGTGCACGAGACGAAAAGTTTTTTAAATAGATTATTTCGAGCCCACGATTTCACCGATAGCCTGCGGAACGAGGACTGACCATGAGTACTCCTGGGAGAAGAAGGGCCTTCCACATACTGATCGGCTCCCCCTCATCCTCATCCGAATGACTGCATTGAGAATATAATTATGGAGTGAGATATATCAGGGATGAATAGAAGCAATTGTAATATGATATGTACATAAAAGTAGTCCAATATATGCTTCAAATGAAAGATGGCAAGATAAGATAACAGATCCCACCTCACTCCCCTCTCCTCCTCGTCTTCCGTCCTACTCTTGGGCTTCGAATCGATGGCAGTCATCACTACAATCGCCCCAATGGAGATGAGAATCGAATTGAGCAGGAAAGTGTCCTGCAACGAATCCATTTGATGGCAAGAAAGGAAGTATGGATTATAAGCATCTCAGTCCATATCAGTGTAAACTAGAACGTTCAGTACTAAATAGTGGAATTATTACCTCGTATCCGAAGGGCAGAACGATGCCAGTGAGAATGCTTCCCAATATGTTTCCCACTGGTTGACAGGCTGCCCACAATCCCATCACGAAGCCTCGATTTCCCGCGCCGAACCAATTCGCCTGCAAAGAAAGTAGGATTATAGTATCAATAAAAGTGAAAAAGAGCAGTTGATATGCCTCCTTCTCCATTGGACTCACCATAATGGCGACCTCACTGGGCCATCCACAGGCTTGCACCAGACCGAAGAGGATGTATGTCACTGCGTAGTAGGGGATGGAGTAGAGATGGAACCACACGGGGATCGCCCCGAAGCATGTCAACTGGAAGAGAGAGATGAGGGGGAGGAGAGTGCAGACAGGACTCACAGTGATAGCTGATCCGACCATTCCCGCAGCGATGACATACTTGGGATTGAGACGATCTCCAAGCCATCCCCAGAAGAAGAGAGCCTGAGGAGGAGGAAGTAAGTTGACTGAGGGCTATTTAGGAAACATAGAGAGGAGGGGAAAGGGAACCAACAGAAGCGTATGCAGCCATGAAGAGAGCATCGAGAGTGCCAAGGAAGGACTTGGCGTCTGCCTCGTTAGAGAAGAAGGGCTGTCATGAGAACCATCTTATTCCACAGAATACTATTAATCCATAATATATATTTCCAATTCACAATGAAAGATGTGCACACTGGCAACGTCTCCTTCCTCTTCCCTCTCCCTCCTCACCTCATGGGTATCGTTCCTCATCCAATCTGCAGTCATCGTCGACTTCACTCCACTCATCGTCTTGCGTGCAGAGTGATAGAGTGCATAACTGAAAATAGCCAGATATCGATCCCATTCCCCCCCCCCCCCCAAAGGACTTCTCCTCCTCTTTCTCATACCTCACGAATGTGACGGCGAATACGAGTAACTTCTGATTGACCCTCCATCGGGCCATCGTGCAGAAGGAAGAAGAGCAGGGAAGGAGACAGAGGAGAGAGGAGGAGAGACGGAAGAGGGGATGGAGGAGGGAAGGCACCTTAAGGATAGATACCATCTCATGAGATTGAAGGATCTAGATAAAAGGGAGAGCTTGGTCACTTCTGCAATCCCCACCCGACATCCACCTACTCTCTGTCGTGGATGAATCATAGAAGCTGCCAACGAAGAAATAGAGACAGACAGAAAGAATGGAGGAGTCAAAAAGGATGAGAGAAGGACGAGATTGCCAAACGATGAAGAGGATAAATAGCCATACAGGTGGCACAAACAATGATCGGCAAGAGACTCATCGAGTAAGAGCACTTCTTCACTAGTGAAAAATCGGGCGAACTTAAGACATTTTCATATTTGCTAGATCACCACATATTACAATATATCTTTTAAAAGTGATCGATTTCTAATTAAGTATCTACTTAAGTGACCTTAGACTTAACCAGCAACATTACACGAAAGGATGTAACTGACAAAAACAATGTCCACATAGCTACGCGTAGGAGAAGAGAAGAGAGTAAACGAGAGGGAGAGAGCAACGAGGAAGATTTCTCAATGCCCCAAACTACGTTTGTCGCGTCTTCTCATTGCCATCAATATATTGACTACACCTACATTTTCACTTAACAAAAAAACATGCATCTAAAAGTAAGCACGAGATTCGACAAATGCAGCAGAAAATTAGATATTTGGAATGGTAGATCAAGTGGGTCCTACGGTCAAAAACGCTCACTCAGTCTGTGAACATATCGTCTCTCACTGATAGGGTTTATCAATGGTGTCCTCACAGTGAATGTCTCTCCTACTCACCCTCTCTCTCGTTTCTGGAAAGAAAGAACTACACTAGATAAGAGAGATATGGTCTCCATCTATCTGCGTGATTTTCCAATTCAAAATACTACGCAGAAGAAACAAGGAACACAGTCTCTGGTAAAGTAGACACTAATAGTATCAACAAGATTGCGTGATAGCTTCATGTCGGACACGAACCGTGTAGTCTGCCAATGAAAATCACAAAAGGGGAATGTACTTTATCGAAACAATGATTGATAGATTGATAGGGAAATATGCAAACAACAGCTGGAAAATCGATCGAACGTGAACAAGTATAGGGGCTGAGACAATTATTCATAGGAGAACCTACGATCAATTAATGAAAGTAAGTGGGGGAAGGTAATTATTTGACATATCTATCCATGAACTTGCGATGGAATTCCGATCGAATAGCGTCGTTGATGAAATTTGCTTCTTTTTTCTCGTCTTGACCTAAAAAAGCCAAAAAATAAATTTTGAGTTGCTAATATTGGACGATACTTTGATAGACAGAAGAAGATGAATGAGGAATAGGTGGACTGACCCTTGGCGCAGTTCTTGAAGACGACGTCGTCGTCCCATCGTCTCTTCACTTTGAATCCTCCTTCGATGTCGGCGGCAGTCGTCAGATTGAGAAGCGGATTGCCCACCAGCACTTGGTCCTTCCTAATCTTCTCCTGAACAAGATAATTAATAATATTAAAAAGTACTATTTTAAAGAAAATAATTCAAATGCATGAATTATAGTATGCAATCACCTTCTCTTTCTCTTCCTCTTCGTCCCTTTTCGCCTTCTCATTCGCCCTCTCCTTCTTGATTTTAGCCAATTCCTCCATCAGTGCTGCAGTGTCGTCCTCGTCCGAATCAGAATCCGAGCCAGAGTTCTAAATCGATTGAATGAGTCTGTCTCGAACAGGTAATCCATGAAATTGCAAACAATGAAGTAAATAAGAGGTCCAACCTCCTCATAGGGCTCATCTGCATCGATGGCGCTCGCCTCGATCTCATCCATGCGAGGACGCTTCGAGGATGACGATCTGTTAATCACTTGTTCGAGATATTAATGATATTATATCGCAAATATCTTGAAGCAATATATACACAAGGGTAACAAGTTCAGCGTAAAAGACAGCGTACCCTCCGTCCTTGTTCGACTTCTTATCGCGAGTCGAGCGTTCCTTGTCCTCGAGTTCGCGGCGCAGATCCTACAAAATATGAGCCTAGTCAGGTTCTCAGTTTCAATAATGGAATCGGAGCGGTACATACTCTTCTTCTGAGCTCCTCGCTGGTTCCCTGACCCGTCTGACGATATTTGAGTGTCTTGTGAGAAGGCATGTCCTTCGAAGAGTACTGCTGAGAGAGTTTCGAGAGATCTCCCTCGGCTCTTCAATGGTTTACGTAATCTCTATGCATGGTCCAAACCTTCGCATTATACAAACCCTCGAACCCCGAGTTTCACGAATTTGGGAGCTCACCTTCCAGAGCCTCCTCTGGCGGGGTTGAATGTCGGACGATGAGCAGTAGTCATCTTTTGAAAAAAAGAACTATGATTTCATCGATATATCGAGACAGAAAATGTGTTATATGCGTAGAATTACGAACAACTCGGAAATAGTTTTAAAACAAAGTTGCCTATCACAGTAACGCTCAGAGAACATAATACGCGACAAGTAGCGCGTATTGGAAACACTTAGAACCAGAACTAACCTACAAATAGTGTAGAAAAAGAAGAAATAACATTTCGAAGCGCACTTCGAACGAAAATCGCAACTAAAAACGCAAACGCGACACGCGACGCTATGACGCGTTAGGTCAAAAGAGCGGAAAATATTTGTACGAGCAACCAATATATTTTTAAAAGTGTATGAAATTAGTTATCCTTGGTTTAACTGAAGCATATATGAATATAGTGATTTTTGCGATGTATATATCACGAAACATGTTTCACTATTTTCAATAGCGCACGCATTTCGATATGCAATCCAAAACAGGTTGAGAATATAATACTTACAGTAGCTGGATTTTCTCCGGAATTTTTGCGCCGGTTCAGGCGCGAATCTTCACGAATTTTTGAAAAGCAACTGTACATTTTATTTCTCATTTCAGTCTTCGTGTATGCTCATCTTGATCGTACATAATTCAGTGGCACTCATCATGAGCACTCTCAACAATCAGCCTGCCGGTAATCTTGCCATTCAATTGGTGCAGCAACTTAAGCGGAATCCCGATATGATTCCACCCTATCATGTATGTTTTCTTTGTTCTTTCATTCTTACTTGCACCAAATCTAAAATTAAATTAGTGAAAGCATGGCAGTAATTCATTCAGCACGAGCTCATGAAGATATGCACAAACAAAGTGAATGAACTCTATCAGCTGAACTACCAGGATCTGTAAGTTCCTCGTTTTTGAAATAATCTTCATATACTTGGAAGCATCATTTGACGGCGTTATTTCTAGAATGAGCATGAAATCGGGATCCGTCGACCCTGAAGATGCGACTGCCACTGTTCAGGTTGGTTCTCTTGTTGATTGCGTTCTTCGTAAAGTCGTGTGAAGGACAAGGGTGTGGATATTCAGTCTTTATCGACGTGCTTCGGGCTGTCCGCCCATCATCGGTCATGGTAATCACCTAAAACTTGGGTAATTAAACCTTGACCATGACAAGGATCACTGAGTATCCCCTTTTGCTCTATTGTTCATATCAACATGTTAGCAACGCTCGACGATAGTATTGGGGTTCAGTATGTTCGATGTTGCCTCTTTTCCCCACTGAGAGTATGTTACGATCACAGTTGTTTTCGAATGAGCACTATTATAGGCCCGTCAGACGACGATAAACTTCGTTCGTCGTTGCTGTCTCGCTTACATCCACGAGAGAATGAAGCGAGTGAAGGCACTCAGGTGGAAGTTCGGTCAGATTCCACCTGCTATCAAGGTGCGTCACTTGAAATGGAATACTCTGATGTAGTAGGGTATTATTAGGGTGTCCCATAAGTTCGTATATTTTTTCTTCGGAGGAACGTAAAATCCGTAGTACTGGTTGTACATCCCAAATGGCAACGCTGTTGAATTTAGCAACCATTATGTATTTACAATATCAATGGAATTTGCATTATCTGCTCTCCCTGTTTTTAACAAAAATTTATGCAGAGGGTACTGTAGTGATCCAAAATCGCGTTTTTGCTAAAATTATTTTCTTTATATACGGCCTCTCCTTGAAGAAAATATTTTAGTTTCTTCACTGTCTAATGGTACACGCATAGCTTAATATGCATCCTGAATTTGGATAAAATCGGCCTACTGCTGTGTCTGTAACAATTAAAATTGAAAAAAAAATCACTGGTTATACTTTAATAATGATAATGATTTATCATGTTATTTGGGACTAGGAATGATTGTGACTTACTTAGACAACGTGAAAACATGATATACGATGTCACAACTAAGCGACAAAGGATAGGATGTAAAAAGCAAAAGCGGAAATAATTATAGCTTTTTTACGAAAAGTCTTGACGCTACTTGACAGCATAATACTATTGGAAAGGGAGTTCCACCTATTGACTACACGATTACAAATGAAATTATCTAGAGATGTTCTATTAAAGCGGTGCTTTTTTAACTGGATACAATTACGGCGGGAAAGTGGTGTGAATGACTATTAGACGGACGAAGGAAAAAATTATCGTCTGCTATCTCTAATTCTCTATGCACAATTTTATAAGTACAACACAAATCGATGAGCCCTCTACGGCTCTCGAGGGGGGTGAGGCCGAGGGTGTGCAGTCGATTGGTGTAGTCGGTCCGAGGGAGCCTGCACTTGTGGAAAACTCTCTCGCTGAACTTTCTCTGAACACTTTCAATTAACGTGACATTTCTTTTATCAGAGGGAGACCATACTTCACTACCATATTCTAATATGAGCCTAACATATACAGAAAACAGGCGTGAATAGAGCTTCGGACTACGTGAGGAAAAGGTTCTGGTAATGTACGCACAACGGGCATGTGCTCGAGAGACAATGGACTTAATATGACTATCAAATGAGAGACGATTATCGTAAGAAACTCCTAGGTCTTTAAATACAGTAGTGATAGGAAGGACATGGTTGTCAATTGTGAAATCTACTGTGGGATGTCTAGAGCCGATTCTCATGATAACGGTTTTGGAGGTGGAAATAGATAAACCCCAGGTATGGGACCAATTGGAGAGAGAGTCGAGAGCTAATTGGAGCAGCGAGGGATTATCAATAGCATAAAGCTTGATGTCATCAGCGTAAACATTACAATGGATACCAGGAGGAAGGACACGAGAAATATCAGAAATGTAGAGGCTAAACAGCAAAGGCCCTAAGCAAGAGCCTTGTGGGTCTCCCGAAGTGACCTGATAGCATGGAGAGAAACTATTGTCGACAACGACTGACTGTGTCCTACCGTTAAGAAAAGACGCTATCCATCTAAGAAGGCTGCCAGTAATACCGAGGAGGGAACACTTGTGTAGTAGCAAGTCAATTGGTATTGAATCAAATGCTTTACTACACTTTTTCGATGAA
Organism: Pristionchus mayeri; assembly: GCA_036245805.1. Classification (NCBI taxonomy): domain Eukaryota; kingdom Metazoa; phylum Nematoda; class Chromadorea; order Rhabditida; family Neodiplogasteridae; genus Pristionchus; species Pristionchus mayeri. The sequence continues at coordinate 24,683,227 of BTRK01000006.1, forward strand.
ATTTCACGATTTAGCAAATAATTGATATTATATCTCCCTGCAAACTCACCAAATGTTCCATGTACGAAGTATTATTCCGTGGACATAAATTGATACAGGGACCGTTAATATGCACATGCCTTGGGCTTTTTTAATAATCACTTTTGTCTCTATCGCAGTTCTCCTTTGAGTTATGAGCAATTAAAAAATATGGCAAGAAACGCACAATGTAGACTTTGACCGTGAATAGTATCATCCTTACTGATCGAATTGGTCCGGTATAGCATTATTTAGAAAGTATTTCCAAGCCCTCATAAACGATTAGTTGATTCTAATGGAAAACCAATAGTTGATTGGCAAATTGAGACGGGGGGGGGGGGGAGGATAAAATGTGCAAACATGAAAATAGTTAGAAACTTTTGCACCAACCTGATAGCACTTCGCTGGAGATAGATTCGCGAATTTCCAAAAGTACTTTAAAGCTTTGGATTACTTATCACATATAAAAATCTCAGTATAGGTCGAGAAAACTAATCTTCACGTGTATATATTTAAGTGCGACCGAGAGTATAAGGGATGAGAAACAAGCAATTTAGTTAAGCTAATGCTATTGTAAATGTTGCATTGGATGCACCACTATCAGGATAGTGGCAATAAGTATACGTCTATTGTTCGAAAAGCCAATAAAAACTTCTGAAGCTTGCAAATGTGTGCTTGTTTCCGTTATCACTGTTTGTTACAGGCCAATCTCACCGAGTCGGAATTGGAATTCTCCGGCGACTATTCTAATCTCCTAGCAGAATTTCAAACTGATTTGAGGTTTGAGTGTGAAGTATTCATATACGTTTACATAATCTATTTTGTTTCGTTATCTCACGAACTTTTTCTACTTGCGACAAGAATGTTGCTTGCAGTGTGGAAGGTCCCGTGGACATCACTGAGAACATGCACCCTCCTCAGAATGCATTCGTCGATGTATCATCATTTTTATTTTATATATGCTCATAATTTTTGAAAAGGCAAACATTTTTTGATACGTGCTTTAAGGTGCGTGCACTAGTAGATTACGGAGAGTTGGAGACGAGTCGAGGAGATGTCATCGTACTCAGGAAGAATACCACTGTGAGTAGACATAATCACTCTTCCACTTCCTTATGTCGAATCCTGTTATCCAATTCTGATCCTATGAAAGATGAGAAGACGAGGAATCGTCTAACTCTCTCAATATCACACATTTCTTGCTCTCTTTGACCTGTGAGAGATTTTGTAAAATGGAAAGAGTGAGAGATAGAAGAAATGAATGGATCTGTTGTCAGTACACTCTCCCGTCGAAGGACGTCTCTCCTCTCGTTCGACAAGGTATCATGGAATACTGCTGAGGAGGAAGGGGGATCATTCACACACTTCCACATCTTACCATTCTCAAATTATATTATTGTACATAATAATTAATGAATTTGATAATTCGTATCTTCTTTAAACCTATCAATGAACTCTTGGGAGTCGATAAATACAAGGTTGATGACGGAAGTCCCTCTCATCCTCTCCTACCTGGGGGATCATATGATCTCGTCCTTGTCACCACCACCCCACCACTGAACATTATTTATCCATGTCCATCCACTTGTTTGCTGCGCTTTTTCTCATCTCCAACTCTCTTCCAACTGCTCCTCTCCCCTCATTCTACTCCCTCCCCCCACTCCCCTCAAGCAACTGACACGGACACACAATGGTCAACGAGTCGAATATTTCAACATTACTTTTTCAGCGAATTGAAATGAATTATGAGTGAGATAACAGTATGGAATTGGAATCGTAGAGTAAGAAAGAGTCGAAGGAGGACAAAGTGCAATGAGAGATGACCGGTTGAGAGAATTGTAGTGAGGAGTATCGATGTATCCGAAGTGAAAGAATAGAAAGGGTAAGGAGGGTGGATAGATGAATCATGCGAATGGGGAAATGGTTGCTGAAATAGAGATCTTCTTCAGGATCACTAATGAATCATGCGTTTTTCCTGAAATGGAGAAAGAGAGATAGGATCTCCATGAGTATCTCACTCTCATTGGGACTGGATGGCCCGTTGTCCTTCTTGTGTCGATGGCTTCTCTCCTCTCCACTCACTGCACTCAATGCACGGCCTGCATCTGATGACCGTCGACGACTCTCAAGAGGAAACACTTCCTCAGAGTTATTGTGATCCACATACTACACTTAAAAAAGGAACCAAATAACACGTGTATCACGAGTCAGTGGAGGTGGCCACGAACAATTTCTAAAAAATATTTTTAAAATCGGTCATACTGGGGTATATTACTATCCCAGACATAAGAATGCGAATGATCCAGGTTATTTGTCCGAGAGCCGTCAATTAGGAATTCTCCGGTTTTGTTCCCGGCTATAGCGTATATCAGCTCCCAGATAATCTAGAGAGACGGCAGTGGTCTTAAAAAATGTAGAAAATTATTTTGAGAAACTTTTATGTTGAAAGTGAATTGCAAAACTCAAAAGAAAAATTCTTTAGCTGAAAAACTGAATTCCAGAGAGAAAAACAAATATTTTCGCAATGATGTACGAGAGTTCCTGGGAATTTTATTGCATATTTTGGAAGAAAAACTTCCGTATTGTATAATAAAAAAAAATAAAAATGGCAAAACGGTGGGGGTTCATAGTCTCATTTTTCGCTTTCAATGTGCAGTAGTCGGAACTTCAGTTCTGAAATACCAAAAATTATCATTCCGGTTAACTATATTTCACTCTCTGGTACCTTTTTGTGATGTTTCGAAACCATGAAAGTTAAATTACTGTCCGAAATTCGAAATTTCTAACTTTTGAAAAATACGCTTTTCGCATCCTCGGATGAGCACGATTTTCATCATTTAAAATTTATAAACACGGCACGGTCAAACACAGTCGATTGGGATAGTATATGTCACCATCAACAAAAGTAATACCATGCCGCACCATCGAAAGTTGTATTCTTCTCAAATTTATCTGACAAATATCGCTCCAGTGAAGGTTCATAAATAGATAAAATTATTTTTTGATAAGATTATTAAGAATATCGATACAATTACATATGCAAAATTTTATTGTGGGCAGTTGAGTCTGAAAAAACAATGTAAATTCCACTAATTCAAATGTTTCTGAAAATCAAGATTTGCAAATCTATTTTTTCTGAATTTCTAAAATTAAGAAATATGAAATGTGTTATAGATTTTCAGACTCATCTACCCACAAGAATATTTTTATGATGTAATTGCATTGATTTTCTTAGTAATCTTACCGAAAAATAATTTTAGGTCATTGCGCACCTTCGCTGGAGCGATATTTGTCCGATAAATTTGAAAAGAATACAACTTTCAATGGTGCGGCATGGTATTACTTTTGTTGATGGTGGCATATACTATCCCAATCGACTGTGTTTGACCGTGCCGTGTTTATAAATTTTAAGTTTTAAATGATGAAATTCGTGCTCATCCGAGGACGCGAAAAGCGTATTTTTCAAAAGTTGGAAATTTCGAATTTCGGACAGTAATTTAACTTTCATGGTTTCGAAACAGCATGAAAAGGTACCAGAGAGTGAAATATAGCTAACCGGAATGATAATTTTTGAACCCCCACCGTTTTGCCATTTTTATTTTTTATTATACAATACGGAAGTTGTTCTTCCAAAATACGCAATAAAATTCCCAGGAACTCTCGTACATCATTGCGAAAATATTTATTTTTCTCTCTGGAATTCAGTTTTTCAGCTAAAGAATTTTTCTTTTTTAGTTTTGTAATTCACTTTCAACATAAAAGTTCCTCAAAATAATTTTCTGCATTTTTTAAGACCACTGCAGTCTCTCTAGCTTATCTGGGAGCTGATATACTCTATAGCCGGGAACAAAACCGGAGAATTCCTAATTGGCGGCTCTCGGACAAATCACCTGGATCATTCGTATTCTTATGTCTGGGATAGTAATACCCCAGTATGACCGATTTTAAAAATATTTTTAAAAAATTGTTCGTGATGGACTTATTTTTGCTTCATCGACTCGTGGTACCTGTGATAAAATGTTTTTGTTGCAAGATACAGTAGACAATTTTCTCTAGTTTACGTATCTCTCAGTGAGTGAGAGTGTGGAGTGGATCTCCTCTAACCTTGATTCTCCGTTCGAATACTTCCTCGGGTACATCATACTCTCCCGAATCGACAGATCGCAGCTTGCGAAGTGCCCGTGATCCTCTGCAGAAGGAGTCTCCCACTTGTTCACTCATCAACTACTCACTTCCTCCTCCCTTCTGTCTCCTCGTCCCCCCTTCTCTCTTCATTCTGATCATTGCTGGTGGAGGGAATCGAGTGATGATGGTGATGGTGGTGGGACTGCAGAGGATGACGTCATCCTTACTCAATGGATGATCTTCTTCTACCTGTGTGATGGGTGATTGTTTCTCCCCTCCCGATGTCCCTGCTGCTTCGATGCTCAGATACGCCTTCTCGCGCTGTACAAATTAAGATAATTATTATGTTTGGGGAAAAGGAGCTGACCACTTTCTCTGTTCCTCTCTTGGTCACTTTGAATGTCGTCACTGGCCTTTCTCGACCTGCAACCAATTGCTCATTCGATGAGAGAATTCCAATGGAATTTACAAGAAAAATTTCACTAATTTCAATCAGGAATTAATTAGCTAACGATTTGCTTGATCACACTTTCATTTTTCATGTTCAACCGTACTTTCTTTCTCCGGAGAGGAGGATGAAGAGGTACGAGTCTTCTCTGCCTCTCTTTGTTCCCTCTCCCTCTCCCTTGCTCTCTCTCGTTCACGACGAGCCTTCTCATCTGATGAAGGAGTGAGTGTATCATAGAGATCGAAGATCACTCACTGGCAATGGCAGCGAGACTCGCTTCCTTCAGTTTCTCTTCTCTCGATGATTTCCTTCTCACTGGAGAAGGGGGAGTAGCGGGAGTGTACTGAATTATATCCTATTCATCTCTATTCATTCAATTCATTCTCAACCTCATCGTCTAGAGGGATTCTAACAGGGAAATCTCCTCTCTTCTTCTCATGTGTCGTCTTCTGTGCCGATTCGCTACGTTTCACCTGCATTCCGTTATATCAGATCATCAATTAGTAATACCAATACAAATAGAATGATATGCGTACATGCTGAGTCTGCGGTTCCCTTTCCTTCTGACTGTGCGAGTGACCAAAACGGGAGATTGAAGAGGACTGAGACACCAACTGGAGAAGGGGATGAAGGGGATGAAAAGAAGAGGGAAGAATGGGCAACTAACAGATGGATTCCTTCCTCCCTTCGATGGAATATTCTCTCTGCTCTCGATTGTATCAGTCGATCGACGACGAGGTTCAGAGGGAAGATCCTCACTACAAATTGGGCCATTCCATCAATCGATAATCATTGAGTACTCACATAATGGGTATGAATACAGATGCGGGAATCATCTGCTGAGATTGGAATTGAAGGGAGGGCTGATAGAGGGGATCTGATCGAGAAGGATCCTCATCCAGAAGGACTACTTTGTTCTGCAATCCAATACTGTCTACGTGAGAGAAGATGGAGAATATGTATTTCATTTGAAGTGCCCCCACCCCTTCTGAATTATACTTGTAGATGAAGGGAAGTACCTCGTTGCTCCACTGTACATGTCCCACATTGAGTCCCTTCAATTTCTCTTTCCTTTCTTTCTTCCTCTTCTCATCTTCTTCTTGACGGGTATACTAAATGAATGGATGTTCGTGTGATTAGGAAGGGAAGTGTAGTCTACTCACGGATAGAAATCCGCCGACTCCATTCTGTCTCCATAGTCCATTCTCCTTAGCAATCCTCACTCGTTCACTCAATCTCTCGAATGCAGTCTCCCTCTCGCGACGATTGTTATCCACTTTCTGATGAGAACCATCTATCTACTGAGGAATAAAAACCCACGAACATGCAAAGAGCAAATAGACGATCATCAGTGTAGTGTAAAGAATTGGTCTAGACTGGTGATGTGATTGAAGGAGGAATGAACTAACTGCGAGATAGAGAGAACACATGAATACAGCATAGAAGAGATAGACTTGGAAGGAAGCGAGAATGAGAAGGAGAGAGGCCAACCACATCCTCTCGATGAATGATTGAATCTGGAAGGAGAAAGGAAATAGACGAAATCCCCCTACGAAATATAGATGCCCCCCTAGGAAATACGGGAATCAAAGCAAGAAATTAAAATTGACTTCGAAACTTCGTTGGTGGGTGTATAAATCTCCATAGAAGTATGACCATGCGTAGAGGACGAAATAACCGACGGAGGAGAGAAGGAAAATCGCCTGCAGAGATCAACTTAATTATTTCAAAGGTATTGATTCACAGACATTTATCTATTTTCATTCTGTTGACAAAGTGTGTTTGATAGTGAAATTCCCCCCCCCCCCCCCAACAGATCGTCGATCTTCTCCCTGGCTATTCCCTCCACTATTGCAGGGAGGAGTAAATATCGGATGACTGACTAATCAATCGACTTCGAGTCGAGAGAACAGAGGAAAGCGAGAAGGGAGAGACTGATACCTGGACGAAGAGATGAGGGAAGAGAAGGCAGGATGTGTCTGAGAAGATACCACAGAACATGAGAAGAATCTGGAAGGTATCGTCCTCTCTCTCTCTCTCTGAAGGGGAATCATACCGAGAAGAGGATGATGACGAGGAGAAGGGCGATGATGTAGTCGAAGATGAGAGTGAGGGAGAAGTGAGAGAAGTCGAGGAGGAGGCAATCACGCAGAAGACTCAATTATTATTTTAGTAACTCGACTTAGCAGACTGAGATCCTATCGAACTTCCTGATTCCTCTCATTAGTCTCACAACTCCCTTGAGAACCCATCACATCTTCTCCCAATTCCACTTTATCACCACTATCACTGTTAATGGGAGAGAAACAACTGTTAGTTGATAGAAGGGGATCAGAAACACAACCAAAGATCAATAATCATTTCTCTTTTCTCTTCGTCGATGTTCTCGACTCTTCAGTTGTCAGACGAGATCAGTTTTGACACGGGAAAGAGGCGACAATCATTTTGTAGTTCTCTCGAAATCGGAGAAGGAGAACGAGATGACAAGGGCGAGTTTGTCTGTCTGCCAATTACTCGCCCGTCGAGATCAAGACAAAATTTGAGATTGACCAGATGAGAGTGACTGATAGTGATTGATTCCGTTCTCACTTGCTATTACATGCTCCTCGTGAGTACGTGGCCGACTTCCACACCAATTGCTGCACAATTCCATAGAGGAGAGCAGCCAGGACGACTGCCTCGAGGAATCCCAGCAAGGCCGTCCCCGTCTGCAACCTCCCTCTCTCCCTCTCTGACTCCCCTTCGACTACCTTGATGTGGCAGCAGTCACAGCACGTTCTGTATCTATCCCTCACGAGGGGCTCCTTCTTCTGACTGCTATTTGGCACCTGAGAGAAGAATGCAGTCTCTCTCATTGTCTTTCGCTTCTCAATCTACATCTCGAGTGATAACCAGTTGTCTACCACTTCAACCACAGTTCCATCAAACGTACCATTCCCCGTGACGAATTGGACGAGATTGTGCTCATTCCTTCTTCTCGCACTGTACTCGATTCCTCTCAGTCTTTAGCTCCTTCTATCGATCGATTCTCTATAGACGGATCCTTGAACATCGGAAGACGAACTCTTCTCCCAAACAGATTGAAGACTTATCCAACCTGTGATTCAATGAAACTTCGAGTTACAGTACTGTGAAATCGATAAAGATGATAAAGAGAGAAGGATGAGTGATAGCCTGAGGGGTTAAAGGTACGTGTGATCCCTTCCACCATTGATGAGAGAGAGAGGGAAGACTCACCTAGAGAGAGAGTGTGTGTGAATAGGAGAGAGAGCAGTAGAGAGAGGGACGAGAGAGAATGGGAGATGGAGAGAGACAGAGAAAGAAAGAGGAGGAGAGAGTATGAGGAAGGGAGAGAGTGTCAGCTGTGGCAGAGCGGGATCTGCAGCACCCATACAGCGCGCATCTCGTGACGTCAGTGGATGAGAGAGTGCACGAAATGGAGAGAGTGATGGTTAGAGAAGGGAGAGAGATCAGTAGAGGCTTGGAGAGGGTAGAGAAAGAGAGGAGAACGAGAGAGCACTAGAATGGGAGAGAGACATCGAGTTGATCTGAATCTTCTCTGCAGGAAAGAGTGCGATCTGACACCTTTAGACCTATTTTTTGCCAGCTCATTCGATGCCAACTAAAAAAAAGAAGATCAACGAAGACGTTAATTTAGCCTTGATAACGTGTAGAAGAGGGAAGTTAGTAAGGGAAGGGATGATGGATGGAAGGGGAACGACGACCTTGAGTGCATCCGAATGAACTTGCACCTCTGAATGATGTAGTCAAGGAAGGACTAGGACGGACCGTCCTAATTGCCACTTGGTAAGTACCATCTGATAGCTACCTCACTCAGACACAGAAGAAGTGCATGTAGAGATTGTGATTTTTCCCGCTGTGATAGATCGAGGTACATCAAAACTCGAAGTAACTATAAAGTTTACTGTTGTCAATTTAGTATGAAGCGCCAAATTGAAAAGAAAAAAAGAAATGTTGAAAATTAGACAAAAATGAGAGAAATAAAAAAGGGAATCATCGTGTTTTATTAGGTTGTTGCGAAAGTCTTGCTCGATTTTATCATTTTAATTCTTCTCTCTGCGTTGGCATTCGAATTCATTTCAGATTTACCTGGTTTTTCTTATTCTATGAGGATCTCAATGTTCATTCTAGCGCACCTTAGATCAGACCTCCCATTTCATTTAGTAATGCTTACTTATAGTTCAAATCTTGCGATATGAGTTAATCAAGATGACTTTTCCTTCTATCATAATTTTATGGAGAATAGAGATATTAGGTTGGCAAGAAAGTTTTGTCGCATTTTTCTCGACAGATTCAGAGCCCTCGTGTTTGCTTCCTTGTTAATATCAGGAGTCCTGCTTTTTGTGCAATATAGATACATGTTCATATATTATTAGCATATGTTTGGCATTATCCTATGCGTTCAATCGAGAAATATGCATTAGTATGTAGGGAATAAATTCGATACTCAAGTCTGTTTATCCTCCTCTCTGGTTCAACTGCATCCGATTCCAAACACAACCTAGTGGACACGCATCTGGATCATTCCTTCTCTCTACCGCTGTACGAAGTTGGCTCAACGATATCGGTATTTGTGTGTGTGTTATGTGATTGAAATGGGTAGGAGACATGAAGATACATACCTAATCAAAATTCGCCTTCGTTACAAAGCAGCAGCTGTCCTCAATCTCACTATGCGGTATTTTTGAAGCACCATTAGGGGCATTCCCCCATATAAATATGGGGATTCACGCAATCGAGAGGGTACAAAAACGAATGAATTTCAAAAGCTTTGGTTTTACGAAATTTTTCTCGCTGTGAAAATGTGTGTCTCTAAGAATTTTTCAATTGTTGAAACTCTTTCGAATCACAGGAAATGAAATTATAGAAGTGGGTGTATAAGGGACTGCATAGAATTTTGAGCACAACTTGCAGCCAGTTGGTGCGGATTGCAAGGAGTTAGGTATCTCCAAACACTATTTTCGGTGCTGAAAATTGTTGGTCTCACTTACGCTTAGTTTTCCTGTCCGTAATTGATCCGAGCTTCTCTACGAAATACGCCCCGGCATACACTATTCAAATACTCGATATGAATTGATTTCCTTTCAGAAGACACTAATGGGGTGATATTTTCTTTATTCCATATGACTCACGAATCCGCTATATAAGAATCGGAGCATCATTTGGTTTAGCCAGTAGTTGATTTATTCCTCTATTATACTCATAGAGTTCCCACATCGTTGTGCTATCCAACTAACACTCGTGTTCGGCTATACACGCTTATTCAGCAGAATTGTGATAGATTTTTTTGATAGTGTCGCCATGGATGTCTATGAGTTTGTGAAACCATTGCTCCTGTCCAACTGGTAGTGATGCTGCTCCTACTCTGCCTAATTATAGTCTGAGTACAAGCTATGTAACGCTGATAATAATTAAGATTCAATGATTGCCAAAATGGATTTTCACTAATTTGTTTAAATTTCCAAAATGCGACAGAACTTTCTTGCCAGCCTGATATGACCATACCTGAAGTACAAGCGTACATAGCTATGTTAATACATAACTTATGATCACTTACTATAAGTCAGTGCTAAATTCTCTTCTTTAGACGTGTACCTTTTTGGGAATTTATAGTGAACACCTTTTAGCTAAATATGATTTTGTCTTCACGTTTTTGGGTAAGGAGACGCATGGGTCAATATCGATCGAAATGATAATTATCTTATTCTGTTCTTCTTAAAAATGAAGTACCGGAATTATTCATAATTGCGTTGACTAGATATGGCTATTCAAATCATTGAAAGGGTTCTTGGAATGCTGAATTTGATATTTCTATCAAGTTTTCATTTCTTGCGCAGCTTGAATGATGTGCTGGTGTTAACGAGCACACTATGCTCTTCCAAAATATATATGGATATTATTTGAACTTCGAGCTCTTGTATCTGACAGATCAGAATTCACACCAAATTTCGTTGAAAAAGTTCGCAAAATTTTTGCTAATTTATGAAATCTCAAATTTCATGGAATGTATTCTGATCACGATTGAAATTAATTATGCTCGTGAAACAACGGTTCTTCAACAATTCTGAGATATCAGGCACTGGAGTTCAGAAGGGAGAAACATCGGGAAGATCAAACGCCGAGCAAGACTTTCGCAACAACAGAATGACTTTGAGAAAGCGTTGAATACTTGCTCAGTCCATACTCTGTCGTCCAAAGAAATCATAAGCACCGACAGTAATAATACAGAGCCGCACGGTGTCCTCCCAGACGAGAGCGGGTCGCATTAGGTCGCATCCCTCCCAGAGGCAATTCAAAGTGTGTATTTTTCGCTGAATTTTTGGTTGTGGGTTTTTCTGATAACCATCAACCGATCTGCGAAAAATCTACGTTTCAAAATATTCAGTTTGAGTCACCGTTCAGGTGGGTCATCCTTGGAGTCCCCTCTCATTCCCCTCCCTCATTTCCCTACAACACAGCTCATTAACCTGAATAAAGAGGAATGGTATCGTAGGGAAATGAGGAGAGGGGATGAGAGAGACTCCAAAGATGACCAATCCGAACAGAAGCTAAAACTGAATATTTTGAAACGCAGATTTCGCAGTTCGATTGGTTGTTGTAAGAAGAACCCAAAGCCGAAAATTCAGCGAAAAATGAACACTTTGAAGTGTATTAGGGAGTGATGCGACCTAATGCGACCCGCCGCGCCGCACCGCTCTCGTCTGGGAGGAGACCGTGCGGTACTGTAATAATTTATCTACGCCCGAGGCGCGACGATAAGGAAAAATAAGTATGAAGCAATGAGCAATCAGATATTCCAAATAAAATTAACAAACAAGATGGTTGTCTTTATTGCTTCTGTGCAGATGGAAGCTTAGTTGAGAGGTCAAGGGTGACAAGGATATCAAAGGCTAAAGTACCAGAATGAGAAGTGGCATCGTGCATATACTTGTTCGAACTTTGATGAAAACTGAATCGGAAGAGTACATTATGTCATCCGTATTTCTTCTCACTCTCTCTTGCTCGTCATATTCGAACATTATCCATTCACATTCCCTTCGTTCTCCATCCAGAGGGAAAGCGTAAACTGAGGAGTTCGAGTACACTTCCTTTTTCTTAGGATTCTAAATTCTCCCTATAAAGTCGGGAAGCATCGTAAATGGATGGTCGCGATGCGTGCAACTTCTAACTCGCTCGCCATGCAATGTACTTGATGCTTTACCCTTTGCAGTATAAAAAAATTACAATAAATTTAAATTAATTACCTTTCAGACTTGAAACGTCAGGAACACTACCATTATCATTCTACTTTTGTTTGCTAATTTGGGAATCCATCTCATCCACCTCCACACCTCCTCACCACAAGCTGAAATATGAAAAAATACTGAGGCTTTTCGATAGTTGCCTTTCGATCTCTCGGTCCAAAGGTCGTCTCTCTGTGATAATTATTCTTGTTAGTTCTCAGTGCGATTGACGTCGATCAGACAGAAACGTGATCCCTATCGGAATGTGATAAGAAGAGCCGATTATGAGAAGGTTACAGATTAAAAGGAGATGAGAGACGCTGCACCTTGGTATCGTTTTCGTCCAATCGAATATGTTTCGATTGATTCTCCTTGTTTGCAGGTAATGAGATCCTTAGTCCTTCTCCTTTCATCCCTCGCCCTCACTTCGGCCACTCTCGGATTCGATGCTGAGCAGGTGAAGAGAAAGAGAGAGAGAGAGAGAGAGAGAGAGAGAGAGAGAGAGAGAGAGAGAGAGAGAGAGAGAGAGAGAGAGAGAGAGAGAGAGAGAGAGGAGGGGGGAGAGGGGGGGAGGAGTGGAGACGAATATGATTGCAGGCAATTTCATCGCCGACCTTCTCTTGTCTCAAGAGCAACGGCTATTCCTTCTACATCTCTCGAATCTATCGATCCAATGGAGCAGTCAGTCCCGTTCCCTTTGCCCACTCTCTTCCCGTCTCAATGAGGAATATTCCATCTAAAAGGGCATAATTTGCAGCTAGACAGCACTGGAGTGCAGAACATCAAGAACGCATGGTCGTCAGGTTAGAATGGTAGTATGATGATGAGTGAGATTGAGACTCTTAGCCGCAGATCAGGTCACTAACGTATCCATGCGTCTATCGATCTATTAATTCCGTGATATAAATAAGTATTCCCCAATTAATTGAATGGTTCAGGTGGCAGCAGCGCTCAATTCAGTGAAGAATGGAGGGACGAAGATCGGAATGATCTGGCTAGATGTCGAGATATACAACTGGGGGACAAACCAGGTGACTAGCAGACGAAATCGGCCAATGAGTGAATGAATTGAGAATACGAACAGACAGTTCATCCTCGATATGGCGAATAAAGCAGTGGCAATGGGATACAAGGTAGTCACCACCTGAAGATGGATCAATCAATCAATTCGCAGGTCGGAATCTACACGAACAACAATAACTGGCAGAGCATCGTGGGAATTGATTGGAATGGAGTGAGCAAGTACCCCCTCTGGTGGGCCAACTACAATGGACAGGTGAGTACAGTCCAGTAATTGATCCTTGATCTTCCATACTCAGGCCAACCTCAATAACTTCAAGCCTTTCGGAGGATGGAGCAAACCTGCCATTCACCAGGTGGGGTTTATTGACTAGCCATGATGCAATTGTTCATTTCAGTACACTGGAGACGTGAAGGGACCCTGCTCTGTCGGAAACTTCGACCAGAATTACGAACCATGAAAACCAAAATATGCAAGACAATAAATAATTGGAGTCAGAATAAAATAAGGATTCGTTCAATTAGTTGTCCAATCAGTGGGAGAGGCATCTGTTTCCCTCTCCTGTCTCTTTCCTTCTTTCATTCATCACACCTCAGCCGTTCACTTTAGTGTGGCTCTTTCTCTTTCTCCGAATGCCTTCTCCATCTTTCTTCCATTCTTGTCCAACTCCACTTGTAGTTTCAATGAAAATTGTAGGGTTTGAGGAGAATATTCGAGAAAGATTCCTGCAAAGAATTGAGAATAGCTCATGGAATTCTCCGAAAGGGGCGACGTAATTCCTATACGCGGGTTGTCTCATTATCGAGTCTCCCGATTGTTTCACTTCCGATCGAGAGAGGAATTTCCAATCCTCACTCATTCGAATCTCATTGGACTGCTTGATGGAACTGACGTCTTCCTTGGAGGGAGTCCTCCTCCATCAGAGAAGAGACTGAAGAGATTCTCTGCCGATCCTTCTCATTGTTCTCTTCATCGTTGCCCTTCTCCCTCTGACATCATCCCATCCCCTCCCTCTCCCCACCCTCCTCCCCCCTCCCTCTCCTCATTCCTCTCCATTCCCTTCATCTTCTGACCGTTCTCCTGTCGCTTCTGATTAATCTCACTCCGACGAAGGAAGACACTAATTTGATCTGAGATGAAGAAGGAGAGAGACGAGGGAGACTGTATAGATGCCCCTCAATCTTCGTCCTCCTTCTGTCCTTCCCACGGGATTCAAACACTTCCTCCTCATTTCATCTCATCACGCACAATCGCTCTTTCACGTACACATTTTGCTAATTTGAGAAGAATTGGGAAGACGTAATGGGTCTCTTGGATGTTTCATCCCCTCAGGAGACACTCGAATCCTCCTTCACTGCTGATAATCCCCGAGTCTCCATTTCGTAAATCTTGAGACTTCAAGATTTCTTGAAGGCAAATGATGATGGCTCCTATTATTCACTCGTCAGCTTATGAAGCGTTTCCTGGGAGGAGGAAGGGATGAGGGGATTTTCTTTGTTATTTCCCCTCATCGAAACGATCTCATGGTTCGTATTCCCAGTGTATCTTCAATGTAGACTAGGCTATCGCTAGAACCTTTACATATGTATAATTCCATTCTGATGTGAGGTAGAGGAAGGAATTCCTAGAGGGGGAGAATTAATGTTGACACTTGGCTGCTACGGTTTCCCCTGAATGAGTTGTAGTCACGAACAGAGTCGAGGTGTCCCTCAGTCCAATGGATGTTCACCATGCAGTTCTGTATTCCACTCGCTCGTCTCTCTACCATAACTCCATGCTTTCTAACATCTCATTTCCTATTTCCAACTTCCCTTTGTCGACACAAACTCAATTCTTTCTCTCACTCAAAAATATTTTCGTTAGATGTTTTCCATTTTCAGTGCTGAAAAATGGCGATTATTGAAGTGGGGTGAAATCTCCTCTTAAATGCGTATGTTACCTATTTACTATTTGGAATAGGGTGAATCATTCCATCTGTCAACTGCATATTCCCTGTTTCGATGCAGTCTTTCTCCTCTCATCATCATCATTCTTCTCCCCAAGTCATTTGAACAGCTATTGTAAGAACGATTCCCCTATACTCAATCATCGAATTCTGGACATTCTTCATTCAGTCCTCCCTCTCTTTTCGTGTTTCTCAATCGAATCTTAGTGGCATCATTCCCTCATATCTTCCCACGCAGTTCAATGAGTGGATGTGCTTGAACGGGTCCTTGTAATCTCCTTGACCACCCTCGCCCTTCCTCCCCCTTTCCACTCATTCCATCTCCTCTCCTCTCCACTTCGACTCTTCGACTCGACTTCAAGTCGAAGTGTAGAGGAAAAATAGGCTCTTAGCTATGCAAATTGGCCATTGGCACTAGTGTGCGTCACCTCTAGGAGAGATTGAGAGTGAGATTTCCCTCGATGGAAGAAGTCCTCCACTCCCTCTCTCGCCATCTCCAGACGTGCTTACAGTCTAGACCATTGACTCCTACACTGCGACCAGCCCCCATTTGACGCCCTCTTTCCTTCTCTCTTCTACTTATCTACTTCCCATTATGAAAGCAGGCAAAGAAGACCAATTACGGGTATTCTTCTCCACCAATCAAACCTCGTATTTCTCAATCGATGATCACTTCATCTCGAAACTCTCAATTTTCTTCCTTCCTCTCACCATCTCAGAATAACTTCATTCCCTCGTCATTTCTCTCCGTGTAAATTTACGCGGAAGCGATTTACTAATCGAATCTTCTGATTATTCGTGAGCTTTAGTAGAGAGGAAGAGATGGAGGAGGGAAGATGTTGCACTTCATTCCATTCCCAGATTCTCCCTCTCCAGATTCGATACCTCGATGAATAGTTCACTAGACCATCTTTGAATATTTCCACACTTTCTCCCTTTCGTCAGAATTCTCTCACAACACTGCACACATGGAATATACAGGGTTATTCTCATTTATGCCAACCAACTTCCATATTTATTGCTTCTCGGACTTTCTGTGCTAAATCCAACAAGTTCACATTAGATTCTTTCATTCCACTCAACTTCGACTCTTTTTCTCAATCGACAACAGACTGATATCATGCACCGTATAATTTGATTGCTATGAGTGAGCGGACTCAATTCGACTTCACTCCTTCATATACTCCCCTCCCTCAACTTTGCGCTTGATGTGACAAGCGAATATTAGACGCTTTTCTATCTACGCCTCTTCATGTTATGCCTTTGTGAGATCTGGCCGGAAATAGAGAGAGGACATCGAGAAGAAAGAATTCCCCTTGAGTTCGATGGGAGAAGGAAGGATCAGTGAGTGGTTGAACCAGCCATTCATCGAATCGACAACCTTCCCTTCCACTCTCCACTATAGGTCGTCGTGCTCATAAAATAATGCATGGCCGCCCGTTTAGGAAGGGAAAGGCAGCAGTCACTTTGGTCTGATTCCCTTCCCTTCTCTCAATTTTCACTCCTCTCTCTCATCTAGTAATTGATAGACTGTCCAACTTCACCGTGTGTCACAAATACGTCACTCGTTCTTAATATCGAATGATTCTTCTCGAGTAGATCACTCCTCCTTTCGTGGGTGAGACATTCTTGTTACCATCTGAAGAGAGGCAGGTGGATTTATCCCTATTCTCAGAAACAAATGACCACTCTTTTTATCGCTGCATTACAAATGAGATGGAATATACAACATTTGGGAAGTTTGTTACCCATCCCCCACCTCTCGATCCACTTCCTCTTCCGCTTACTTCTGAGGTGGGGGAGGACTCACATTAGAAGATCTGCAGAGGAAGAGGAGGAGATGAGGAAACTAAGTGAGAAGAGAACTAAACGTCATTCGAATCCACGCTCACTTTTATTACTCGACACTTGGCGTGAGTCGGTGAGTGTCCACAGTGTCCACTCTGAGACATTCGACTCTTTTCTATTCTCGTCATTCATCGGAAGTAACAACTGCACAATCACAGAATCTCTCTACAATTAGTTGATGTTTCTCTTTCTTCTTCTCTTCATTCTTCCCTTCCCAATCTTCTTTCTCTTCCCTGCTCGATTCTCCTTCTCACGATATCGAAGGAGAAGTCTTCTTTTTCTTCTAAAATCTCCTCTTCATCCTTCTCCCCATTTTACTGTTTTCCTCCCATTTGATTCCTCTTCTAGTGATATCACGCATCTTTTCTTATTCGTTCATTCTCTCTGCCCTCCTCCTCCTCCTCCCCCTCCTTCTCCTCCTCCTCCTCCTCTTCATCCTTCCGTTCTCTCAGTCTTTCAGCATCCTTCGTCTCTGCATTTCCAAGTCCTCTTTCTCCTCATCATTCAGTGGTCTTTCACGAATTCAGCCCCGTTTAGAAGCTGAAATCAGCTGCACTCCAGTTGAAACCAAAAAAGGTGCACAGATGACGAATCGAATTACCCCACCCACACGTGATAAGTTCCCTGCTGACAACCTCGATTGCGCGTTATCTTGCCGGAATGATCTCCTCTCCTTCTCTATCTCTTCAGGTACTACCACAGGGCATCGTAGTGCCCACTGCAGAGAATGCTCCCGAGCTACAGCAGACTGGGATGGGAGGTGAGCCCCCCTCTCCCCCCCCCTCCCCCCTTCCCCATCAACCCTTCATTCTAGGTGTGTGCTGCTGTCTTTCTGCTGGCAGTCGCAACTTCGGCCTTTTCCATTCGAGACTTCGTTCGAGTCGGAGGAAAGAGAGCAGCAGATGAACCAGGTTGGATCGAAGAGGAGAGGGAAGATTCTCACTCTGAGATAGATGGGATGGGAAACCACTGAGGATGGTTCTAAGCGGAGGAAATATTAATTCAACTCGAATAAACGAGAATGAAAACGTCACTTGTACTCATAGGCAAACAAGTAAAAGGGTGTTGGCCAGTCAACTGTAAAGTTTTCCTCGACTTCTATTTGATCTTAGGACAAGAAATTTATTCACTTGGATTCTGGGAACTGACCGTATTCGATGAATATTTTAAAGCAAAAAATAGGAATACAATTACATACATTCTGCTGAATAATTAAAATTGAATTTTATTTCAGTGAAATGCCCCACTTGGCATCCATTCGAGTGCCCCTCTGGACAGTGTGTTCCCATTAAGTGAGTAGATCGAGTCTACCACGTTTACAATTCAATTAAAAGTATATACCAGGTTTTCCCAATAAGCAGAAACATATTTAGTGATAACTTCGTCGACAGAGCTATTCGATGGGATGCCTTCCCTGAGTGAGTACTCCCTTGCAGGTATCTGTGTGATGGATCCAAGGACTGCGCTGACGGATACGACGAGGACTCCAATATGTGCACTGCAGGTCATTCCCACCCCCTATCACCCCCTCTCCCCCCTCTGTCTACCCCCCCCCCCCTCCCCCATTGAAATGTCTCTTCGAACTGCTGCAATACCGAATTCACTCTGGCGGAAGGGATTGCCCTTCGTATTCTTTGGGTGGGCGTGGAGGGTAAATGGAAGTGGACGGACCCAGACAACTTTTGCATTTCGTTGCATCCGGTCTCTATGGGTCGAGAATGACGGCAAGTTCACTTTAGATGGAAAGAGTCGAAGAGGAAGTGAGAGGGAGGAAGAGAGGAACAGGAAGAGAGGAACGAATCTGCAACGAAGAACTCACACTTTAGAGGAGCGAACTATTAGAGGGTGGAAGTGACGTTTGAATGGGAGGGGAATTCCGTCCTGAGGAGATGAGAAGGGGTGGAATATCTACTCTTTCTCTCTTCAGCTACTCGTCCTCCCGTGGAAGAGACTGCTGCCTTCCTCAATGCAGTCATCACAGCTCACAGTCCAGACTTCTTCGTCAAGGTCTGCCAATCTCTCTCCACACCACTCAATTCGACCATTGAGGTGTTCGGGCCGAAAGCTCGGAATAACTTCTCGGAGATGGGAGGAGTGGACAGAGTCGCCGTTGCCATCTCACGTATGCATTATTACTCAATCAATACTAAACACGACCGAGCATCTAGAACAGAGAACCGATTCCCTTATTCCTTATTATGGTGGTAGGTTTGTGTTCAGAGACTCCTCGTGCGGATGACTTCGCCAAGTCAGTGGGAATGAATGAGGAAGAGTTGATGAGGATGGTCGAAGTGCTGGAGGGAGTCATGAATGGAAGTGGAGATGTTAGTCAGCCTAATACACAGACATTAAAAAAAGTACAGAAACAATCCGAAATCGATTCTAGTTATTTCGCAGTTGTCTTCGAAAATTCCAACAGATGACGCTTATAAATCGTTCCATCAACCTTCTTTTGCTCTTGTCGTCGATTTATATTTCATGAATTGTCCCACAATCTCCGATATTTCCCAATTGAATTCTCTCATTGCAGGGTCTCACTTCAGACGAAGCGAACAGCTTCCGATTCCTCGTCCAGAAACTGCAAGAGACTGGTTTCTTCTGATCATTGCATCTACAGTACTTCCATGAAGGAGTGGCTACCATAACCTAGTCGATCGATAACTGATCTCAGTCGTCTTCTCGTTCCCATAGACCGCAACATCTGCTCGATCTCTCTAACTTTTCCTGTAACCACGCACGAATAAACATCTTCAGCTGTTTTCATTAATGGATAATCTCGATCATATGATACATAAACAATGTTTGTCGATGCTAGAAGCAGCTCAATATAGAGGGTAGATACTGAATGGAGTAGGGGGTGGAGAAACCCGCGTCGTGGTCCTTCCGGAGGTGGGAGAGTGAAGTGACAGGCAAGAGGAACTCGTACACATCCAACAGTACCCAATTGCAATTGGGGAGAGTAGAGCACAGCTGACAATTCACTCAGCTCTTTTTTTCAATACTGTGCATCTCATTAGCAGTTGTTTTCTGATTAACGCCCATCGTCTATTCACAATAGTCTTCTCCCTGGTGATTACATTGCATACACGCAAAACCGAAGATCAGTCCGCTACGTCTTCCTTATCTGGAACCATTGACGTATTCCCATGAATGTGTGAAGAGTCGCTTGATTCTTCCATCTCTCTTCTTCCCCGTACTTCTATTTCCTCAGTCCTCACATATTTATAATTTTCATTTACACGTCATTCCATTTATATTCTTGATGAAAACAAAACAATTTTAATGCGCACAGTGAACCAAAGCGTTGACTTGAACATCACTCAAAGTGTTCAATGTTTATCTTTGGAAGTTTCTACAACATGTAATTCTGATCGATGTCAGCCACTCCACAGGGTCCCTCTGTATCTCCCGAGATCTGATGCAGAGTTGGGGCAGTCCATCCACCAAAGGAATGGAAGTGATCCATCGAGGTCTGTGGAGACAATAGACATTGATCTTTGATCTCTCCCACCTCTTTATTCCAATGTGCCCACCAGAGAGGCAATTCCGCGCCTCCCGTCCAATCTCCCACGATCTCCGCCCACCAGATACGTTCAGTGTAGATGCCGACCTGGAAGAGACCCCATCTCTCCCTCTCCCCCCCCTCCCCCTCCCCCTCCTCCCTCCTCTCGTACCTTCATTCTCAATTCCCTCGCAGCATCAATCATCTGCTGAATGAATACTCTGTTCTCCTCCTTGTCTTCCTTCCACGCGAACTTCTCGATATCCAGCCAGAGTGTTCCAATTCGAGCTCCTGCTGCACGAAGAGCAGACACTGATTTATTCACCTCAACCCTCCAATTCTCAATGGAGATCTCCCTTCTCAACCTGGTCTGTTCCATTTCCGCATCCACTGGCGAAGCATGGGAAGAGATACGCATCGGTGGAGAAACCTGAGAGGGTACTCTCCACAGTTGGATAAGAAGAGCGAGAAATTACCTGCGAGTCGTGCATTCTCAATGTTGCTTATTCCCGTGTTGTCGAGATTTCCGTTTGATCTGAACATCGATCAATGCTCCTCTCCACTCATTTCAATCTCATCAGCTTACCTGAATACTCGACCGATGTAGAATTCGTAGCTAATATTCTTGAAGCATTGGAACATGGGAGTTGTGATCGGCTGAGGAGCAGAAGTGGGAGAAAAATCAGTGGAACTCACCAAAATGGCATCGAAGCCGAGTTTTCCATTGGCAGAAGCGAATATCGCTGCTGAAAATATTAGTGATGCGAACATAACTGCTGACCCCGATCGATGGAAGTCGGAGAAAAGCACTGAAAACCCTTATCACTCACTTATCACTATCAACCTCACATTTGTAATCATCAGACAGACGAATATGAGATTTATTGTTACTTCAAATAACACATGCGATATTCAATAGGGCTAAGGAGACGATGTTCAATGGAATACGAGCTCTCTAAATCGAAACCTTCAAATAATAGAAGGAACTCGAGACGACGTGATCATTATTTGATGGAGGCTTTGCATGACTATTCATTACTTACAAGCTATCACCTCTATTGGTGTTTTGTACCGGTGGATGGAAGGATGGAGAGTATACGAATATCACTAGATAATTCAATGTTATTCATTTTTTTTCATCAGTAGATCAGTGTTTCATCTAGAATAACGAGATGTGATTGTGTGTTCTCCTCCTGGGGATTCCTGGCAATAGATTGAAGTGAGATTGAGGGAGAGTGCATCCATCAACTGTCTTGAAGGATCGATCACGAATGTTGTACAACATTCCTAAATGCACTTGGATATGTTATGCATACTTGGTTGCCAAGGGATGGATGAATATCTGACCGGTGAGAGACTCCATGTCAGCGACTCTCTTGCAGTGGTTGTACAACAGAGGGAGTCGATCGAAGAAACTCGGTCTATGGAAGATGATGGGATTGATCAGAGAGGCCAGAGAGAGATCAGCCCATGTCACCTCAATTTACTTCCTTCCTTTCACTTGGAAAACAACGGATTCTTACAACTTGAACTGGATTGTAAGTACTCTAGAACTTGATATTTCTCTCCTTCTTACCTCATCTCCTACAATCCATTTGCCTCCATTCCTCCTCAGAATCTCTTCGAATGCAGGGCCGATGAATGAGACGAAGAGACGACGAGACTTCTCCTCCAGAGATTCCATCTATAATACTCACTCACTTTGCTACTTCTCAAAACTCCCAAAACATAAAATTCGTTGTTTTATGAAGAGTAAATGTATGAATTGAATTAATATGTGAATGCATCAAAGTTGAGATTGGAGACACATGGAGGAAGATGAATCTTCTCTTTTCTTCAATGTACCTCGTAGTCATCCCATTCCCTGTACTCTGCAATTCTGATCCACTGTCTCATTCTCTTCCTCGCATCGTCGACTGCATCTGTGACCACGTCGACGATCGAATCCTCAGCTGCTGTTCGACCAGAGAGATCTGATGAAGAGAGATCAACACTATCCGCCCCCCTTCGTCCCTTCCTTCTATCAAGAGACCTTTGATTGTCTCTTTTACCGAACTTGTGACCTTCATCATTTGAAAACTCTCATCAATCATTTTCACGCGGTAGCTCAGCGTATCTTATGATAGGGTAGCATAAACATTGGAAACCGGTTGAGATCTCAGTTCATTTTGGACAGGGAAAACGGCAAATGTTTGTTAGGACAAAAAGCGAAAAAAATGAGTGAATGGGATGGTTACCGTATCTCCATGCGAGATGTCTGCAGATTGAATTGACACTCGAGAGACGAAGACCATTCAATTCGAGAACTGGAGTGGAAGAGAAGGGAAAACCTGGAATGTCTCTCTTGTGATTGGCGAAGGGGATGGAAACCAAATGTTTTCTTCCTTTTCTCATTATCTCTAATGTGAGAGGAGAGCCCATTAATCTCAAGACGTTTCCGTCTGCGAGATTCATCCATTTCCCCTCTCGAAACTCCCGGAAATCAACCAACAACTGTCCATTCCCTAGAGGAAAGAAAATGTGAAATGTGTCAGAGGACTGATGAGAACGTCTGAGACAAGAGGATAAGGGGGTGAAGGGGAAGAAGGAAGGTGCACTCTCACCGTAGAAGTCCGTGCCCGTCTCTTCGACTGTCCGCGTCTCGAAGGGAACGTGAGCGAAGGCGAAGATCATACGGATCAGAAGAGATTCTTCCTGCAATTAAGATACTGTCGATTGATTGATTCGTGATTACTTCAATCTCTTTAGTTCGATTCATTTGCCGTTGTTAACGATGGAAGGAGAGGTAATTCTAACTAGAATGGGCTCACTTTCACATGAGATTCGACCAGTTCTGATTGTGATCTAACTCACGTGAAACTACGAAAGGTGAGAGAAGACTTCCAAACCTGCTCATTATCATCGTACAACACGTATTCGGGGGAATTGTAGCTGTAGCTCGGCTTGACTGACTCCTCCTCCTCTCCACTCTCCAATATGAAATTCCTCAGTGCGTCCATTCCAAAATCCTGCAATGATACAGAGTAGTAGTAGGTTAGTGGAGGGAATGGAGGAGAAAATGAGAGATGTCAAGATCAGTTTATGATTGGTGGAAGACGAGATGAAGAATGATGAGGAGGGAATAAACCAGACAACGAATGATCTACCAGCATCACATGCATGGATATGAGGAGTGTAAGAGGTTCTCTAGTGCCTGTTCCTCTCTCACTTCTCAATTCTCAACCTGGAATCGAAGGGCGAACGATGAGCAAACAGTAAAAGGCGCACTTTTTGCAGCTCTGCAACAGAATGGACAACATCCTCAGAGTGAACAAGTGAACATCTTCCCACTACTTCCGAATCCAAACTTTGCCCATTCATTCCTTGTCTACTCGATGTAATCGAGAAGTGAACCCTTCTTAATTACCTGAGTCTCCGTTTTCACAGTCACGCTAAGCGTTCTGAATCCAAGTGCCCGCTGAAAGATTCCACTTGATCACAAATATGGACAGTTTCAAACCTTGAGAAGCGGGATTGGTTCATCTGACCAAGAGACGGATTTGACCATGCTACTACAGTACGAGGAGTACCAGGAGAGGAAAGTGGATTATGCTTCTTCCCCTATCATCCGGAGTTGTTCCTTGGTCGACTGCCCCTCCCCTCTCCTTCTCTTCCCCTCTCTCTACTTATCATTCTCTCTCCCAATTGGCCGACTCTCCCCCCCCCTCTCTCTGGAGAAATGCCTGCGGCGAGAGACAGACGATGAATGAAGGAGGATAAATCACGTATCCAATTCGAAGTCCACTAGTTTGCAGAGGTGAAAACGATTTGAATGGGATCATATTTAGATAGTATGAAGTGAGGGAGAAGGAGATGAAAGAGGATGATCTACCCAGTGAAGCGAGAGAATGGAAGAGAATGATTGTGAACGAACGATTAGCTGTACTCTAACGATCACATAAACAGATTTGTCCTTTGATTTTCCCTCAACCGCACCCGATTCTGTTTGATTACTAGAAGAAGAGAGAAGTTGTAATGGAGGAGGAAAACCATCGGAGGGACAGGGGAAGGAAAAAGTAGGGAAGGGAAGAGGAGAAAGAGGAGTCTCGAGGCAACGAATGTTGTGGTTATGAGAGGAGGAGAATTGAGGTAGCAGTGAGAGGAGGTTGATGACAACCCCCCACCCCCCCCCCCTCCCCTACACGTTGCATGAAAACACTGTTGAAAGTACGCGAATTGGTAGAGGAAACGGATTCAGAATTGTGCAGAAACGATGAGGGAGAGAACAAAGAGAAGAGATAGGAGTAGAGAGTGATAAGGGAGGATCAGAGAGAGGAAGGGAGGAAATGAGGGGAAGCGACTGTTCCACAGGAAAGGAACATTCTGACAACCAACTTATTTAGCCTCCCCCTATTTTCCACTGAACAATTGGTTTTCTATAATGTTTAATGGAACAAAGTATTTCGAAGCATGATTCGATTGGGTATTGAAATTGCAGTTCATCCAAAAAAGAGGGGAGTGAAAGAGAGTAAATGGAAGGGGGAGAGAGTGGAGTAAACAACCAAAGCTATGACGAGAAAAGTTTCACGAGTCTCAAAGCACAGCAAATTTGTGAAGTGAGAGGAGGATAGCGCAAGTATCTCTTAGCCTTGAATACGAACGGAAAAAAAGTAACTATCGGAGAGTAGAGTAAATTACTTTCGAGTTAACTCGAGGGAAGGGTGATTTCGATTGTTGGAGTTGCATCAAAACCGTGTGGTGAAAGCATCAACTTATGAGCGGAAACAGAAAAAAACGCGCAAAAGGTATGGGTCAGCAGCATGAAGAGAGCACTTTGTCAAGATTGTGATCTACTCTGAGATGAGACGGATAGGAAAGAGTGGAGGAAATGGAACTGTGGCGGGAAAATAGAGTGATCGAGGGGAAGAGTGAGTCTAGAGATGAAGAAGAGGAGAATGCCTCCCGAGTTCCCTCAATATCACATAACTGAGGTGAAATGGGACGACAACTGGTGAGAAGAAATGAAGAACTGATTGAGTCAGAGAAGAATTGAGAGTCTAAGGAGACCAAAATAAAGGAAGAATGATGATTCCACTTCTTAGTGAAGGGAAGAACTACGAACGAAATGAGCAGTAGAAGAGATCAAAGAGAGACCCGCGAAGAGATGTTAATTACTCGTGAAATGGTGTTTGCACTGATAGTGCTCTATCTCCATTGAGAGATGAGAGAATGAGTGGAGGAGGAAGAGGAGGGAATGTCTCAACTAAAGGCTGCTTCAAATGACCTTCTCCAATAGGAACAACTCGACCAATTTCAGTTCGAATCCACTCTCAACTACCGAGTTCTGGTGAAGAACGTCTGTTTACAGTGATGATGAACTGTCAAGTCAATGGAAGTAAGGAAATGTGATGGCCCCGCTCTCTGGGAGGTTGAACACATCCGAGATCATATGGAATTGAGAGATTTATCATATGGTCAATTAGATCATCACCTACAATGATTCCACTACGTGTGATGGGGAGAGTCGAACACAATATGGAGAGTCGATACTATGGACAACACTCACTAAATTATCTATGAGAAGAGTCAATTTCTACCATTCCAAAACACTTCCTGTAATGTAAAAAGAGACAGCAAAAAAGATAGGCATAGTGATATGGTTGGTTTCACTTCAAACAGAGACTATTTCGACTGGCAAAGAGAGATAGTTTCAAATATCGTAAAATGGTCGACTCACAATTCCACGTGTGAATATCTCCTCTCTTCGTTCGAATGCAATCACTTTTCCTTATTTCGGGAAAATGCGTTCGTTCCTTGATCGAAGGAGTGCGAATATTTGCGTGTGGCTCGTTATGAGTGCTTGTCAGCCTTCTCGTCGGCCTCTTTCCCTTCTTTTTTTCACCCGTACTTCTATCCTTTCTCTTCCTCTCTCATCCTTTTCCCTTCTTTCTCCCTTTCTCTCACTATCTTCTCTCTCTTCGAATCCCCTTTTCTCTCGTCGATAAGCTCATTTTTTGCCATCCTCTAGTGAGCATGGGCAAACGTTTCACGGCTCCCATTTAGTCTCCTCTAATAGCGTGTTCTCTCACTCCCTTCTCTCCCTCTCTGAATCCTCTCTCTAATGTCCTCTCTCTCTCATTCCAGCTGGATCTCCATTCATTTTTCCCCATCTGGGACTCCTCGTGATATGACCAACTATTTCATACAAATCGTATAAATCGAACAACAATACACGTAACGGGAACGAACGAATATCTACAGACACGAGACTACCGTATCATGGGGATTCGGCATCGGGTCAGACAACGGTAGTCTTCACTGAGCCCTTCCACTTATGGTACACAAACTTGTCGATTCCTCCGTAGAAATAGCTGATTATTCCCGATGTGACGAAGAAATATGCGAGTCCGCACTGAATTCGATGGTGGAATGCATTGATGAGTGGTTGATACCTGTACTGGCCCAATGCACGTCAGATGGTACGTCCACACTGAGATTACAGTCAACCAGAAGAAGAAAGAGAAGACCTTCACGATGAAGTTGGTGGGTCGCTCGTGAGACTGATGCGTATTCATTATCACTCCCCCAGTCAAAACAGTTTCAAGATTTGCATCTCTCACAATACAATTTTCTCTTTCGGTGGTTTGAATATAAGGAGTGAACGTACACTCCTCCAGACTCCCTGTCCAGTCGAAGTATCGAAGAGTCTCGCTGAACATCTTTCTTCACTGTAGAACTGAGAGAGACGAGCTTCCTTCGACTGCCAAAGCCTGCACGGGGAGAGAGAGAGAGAAGGAGGGAGAGGGGGTACTCACTCATTCAACCACTTGGTCAGTTCTTCCTTCTCCTTCGGAACTGTCTCGATGGGGATCTTCTCAACGTGGAAGTGTACCTGAATCCTCTCCATTCTCTCCTCTCCACTTCAAGGCAGCCCTCCCTCTCCCCTCTCTCTACCTCTCTGGGTGATCTTCCTTGCACGACGAGATTCACTTCACTCTGCACGATGTCATACGGATATCCGATGGTGATGTCGTAGATATGAGAGATGTAATTGGCTGATGAGAATCAAGTGAAGAGATATTCATCGCCGAATAGTTTAGTTCGTTTCAGAGAGACAAAGTAGTGAATGTAAGCAACCTCTTCTCATTCTTGTCAGGAGATGATGAAATCCGGTGACACGTGGGTAGAGAAGATGCTCGAGAGGACTGCAGTCATTCCTTTCCACTAACTCGACATTTCCTACTTCATACCGTAGCCCATTCTTATTCGCGTATTCAGCACTCTTCTGAGTTGTCCATGGAGATTTATCAGTTCCTTCAGGAAAGAGAAGCAACTGAGAACGAGGATGGGAATAAGGGAGACTACGAGAGAGACATGGGGTTATATCACCTGATAATTCTTGCCCATTCCAGTGTAGTAGTCTATGGCTTGGTCGAAACTCTCCATATCCAATTCCATATTCCGTTCAAGAAAAATGAATTGCGAAGCTGCCATTCCAAAACCTGAGAGATGAAATGGAGAATGACTAAGACTAGTTCGAACCTGCTCCAGGGAGACTCTTCAGCTGAGCTTTGAGTGAGATCTTCGACGTTGTGATCAGCCATGGATTCTGTTGATAGAGAGCAGACCAGTAGTACATCCAATCGAGACTAAGATGATGTCATCAATGAGGAAGATGATGGATGGAAGGTACCGTGTTCGATGGTTCATGATCACAATGGCTGGTTCTTCGGGGTCGATCAATTCACCTGAGACTCGAATACGAACACGAAATATCAATTCGAGAAAGGACTGAAAGGGGAGAAGAATTGAATTTTCAGTCGTATGAATTTACAATGGGAATGAACATCCAGAATGAAATGGCTCGATCCATCATTTGACGCCATTGGAGATGCCGAGAATGATAAGATCATCAGTTTGTAGTGGAGAAGATCTCACCTTCCCAGACAGATTAGAGGAAGGAACAATATGATGATGTAGTTGCCGAAGAGAGAAGTTAGAAGAATAGTGAGACCGAATGACCAGCCAAGGAGAGGTCGAACTACTACAGAGATCAAAGATTACAGAGATCGACGATTATGGAAGACTTACATCGCAGAAAGATCATGAGTAATCAGGTAATCAGTCTCATTAGGATGAAGATGGAGGAGGACGAATTGTTATCACGAGCAGAGAAGTAGTTCCAGAATGGAGGAGTGCAGAGAGAAGAGGAGAGAATGACCCAGAAAGAGAAGAGAGAACACGAGAAATAGAGAGAGTTAGAGAAAGAGAAGAGAGAGAGAGAGAGAGAAAGTAGATCAGAGAGGAGTGAATGGAAGAGAGAGAGGAGTCATTGGGAGAGGAATCGATGCACTCTTGTGAGAGGTGTGAGAGTGAAAGGATGGACTTATCCCGTTGAAGGAAACGACCTTAGCTAGAGTAAGTTATCCGGCTCACTCTCATTTCGTTTCAATTCGATGCTGGGAGACGACTTACGACGCTACGAGGGTGAAATGGCGCAACTTCCAGTGGAATATGCGAGTAGTGGCATGCCCGATCTTCGCTCGCTAATTACAGATATCGGAAACATGAAATGAAGTGATACAATAATGCCAGGAGAAATCAGCATATTTCTGCTCTGAAGTGCGATTCCAAGTTGCCCCTAACAAAGTCTTATTTAACGTTGGGGAAATTGCTTGATTCCATCATGAAAAAGCTATTATACATGAATCCAGCCTGACTCCAACTTTTTTTCGGAAATCGCACTCTATGTCCTTTGCGATTCTGGAAAAATATAAAACGTGTAATGCATTTGTTTTAAAACTTTACAAGGTTTCTGTTGGAGCGGTTAAAAATATCCAAGCGTACTACCCGAAAGCAAGTGAAATTGCAAGCCTCAATTTGCATCAAGAGCTGTAATTTTCACGTTTGAAAGGTAGCCAAAGAGATAACCACTGATTAGATAAATGCAGTGAATTTGAGACCTCCCTTGGGAGTTTCAATCGGTTCTCATCGTACTCTGCTAATTCCAGTTTCTCTCCCTTCTAAATCGATGGTAATAGTAGGTGTTCCTTCTCTTGCACTCGATGTTCGTCCTTTCGGGATGGAATCTCCCCTCTCCTTCTCCCCTTTCTTCCCTTCGTTGTCTCCCTTGGCAACTGGTAGTGTATCTCCTCCCCTCTTACAACTTCTCCCTCATTCTCCTTGTTTCTCCCCCTCATCATGCTCCCCATGAGATCTCGCAAGAATTCCCGCACCTCTTCCACTTCTTCGTCCACTTCGAATCAGAAGATCCTCAACAAACTCCTCGATTTCCTCGATTCGAGCATCTGGGTTCTTCCCATTGAAACATTCATCGAACAGCAGAGTATCGGTCAGTCCACTCTCTCCCTCTCTCCCTTAAATGACTCATGAATGACAGTAGAGAAACAGTTCAACCCCCCTCTCTCTGATTCTAATTCCCTTCTCTCTTCTCAGTCTTCGATCGTCAACAGGACGACAGTGACCTCTACATGAAGGTCCATCTTGAATTCGGGAATCTGGTCGATACTCTTCTAGAGTGCTTCTGCGAGGTCTCACTTTCATTCCACGTTCAATCTATCGATAATAAGCGCGAGTATTTTCGTGTCAAACTTGAATTGCACTTTCTGAGGGTGTTTTTGTAATCATAGTCAGATAGTATCCAGAGGATGAATGGGGTGATTCGAATGGACCATTGAAGGACACGGGAATACGGGCAGAGGAACTCGTCTCCGCTCTCGAGAAGATCGATAAGGAAAAGCTTTCAGCAAAGGCCAAGGTGAGGGAAGAGAAGTCGATATCATGTGAGGAAAGGAGACAAATCTACACGGAATTCACATACAAAACATGAGACGACAAACATCGTTTCCTTTCTGAGTCCTGCGTTGAGATCGTTTGTCCATTCCGAGTCCAGAGATCAAATGTGAATTCAGGCAGCGTACGAACCTCTCTCAGCGGCTCAGAACTACGCAGTCTTCGTGCCGATGATGATGAGGAAGAACGTGGAATTGCAACTGCAGGCACTGCAGATGATCGAGGTGAAGAAGGGAGAAGCAACCAATCTACCCCCTTCCAGTTCATGTGTGGAATCATCCCAACCGTCCTCAAGATAGAGGACTCCGATTCACTCAGGGGAAGAGTCATACAGAATCTGAGTGGAGAAGAGGCAGAGAAATTCGTGCTCATCACTGTCCTCAAGTAAGTCTCCCCTTCCTCTTTGCCATTCACTTCTTCTCTGTTCAGACAGTCCAAGGACGAGTTCGATGCGGCGCAGCTGAGTGAGAAGAAGGAGATTGAGGTACGATCTTTGATTTCTAATAGGATCTTTAATCTGCAGGCGATGCTTCGTGACGAGGGATTCGAGAAGGATCGAGTACGACTCACAGCAGAAGCAGAGAAGGAAGGGAAGGAAGTCGAAGCTGCACTTGCACTCCCAGTGAGGAGAAAGACGGATTGAGTAGGGATGATGCAACCCCCTCAGGTGTCGGGACCTCCCCCATCCAGAAGAGACAGTCGACCACCCCTTCCCGTGCTACAAAAGGAGGAGAATGTGCAGGAAGTGAAAGAGGAGAAAGAGAAGGAGAAGAAGAAGGTGGAGGAGAAGGAAGAGAAGGGAGAGGAGGAGAAGAAGGAGACGAAGGGAGTGGAGAAGAAGGAGAGAGCGAAGAGCAGAGGAAGGGAAGACAGCAGAGAGAAGGTACTCATTCTTCATCCTTCCATGGATTCCTCTCTATCATTGTTCAGGATCGACCGGTCTCTCGTGCTCCTTCAGCCAAGGGAGATCGGAAGGTGTCGATGGAGAGGAAGAGCAGTGCAGTAGTCGTGACGCCAGCTGAGAAGAGAATTACCACTGGTACCCCTTCCATTCCAATCTCTTCCATTTCCATTGGAATGCAGGTGAGAAGCCCCCTTCTGTCCCCCCAGAGAGAAGACCTTCCACTTCAAGACCCGCCACTGCGAAGACCAAGGTCAACCAATCTCATCAAATCTCCATTGATTCTCAAATTGAATTGCAATCATGGCTCTAATCCCTTGACTCTCATCAGAAGCCCCTCTCCCGCAAGAGTTCCTCAGTGAAGAGCACTGCGGAAGCATCTATCGATTCCATAGAGGGAAGTGAGGGAAAGAAGGGAAGAACTGCTGCTGATATCAGGGTACGAAACAACCTATTCCGAGTTATCTCATTCTCCTCTCTCAGGCTCTTCTTCAAGAGGGCGATCAACTCGATCCCGAAATGCTCGCAATGAGGTGAGTACGGTAGTAGTCTATCGAAGACTGACTTCTTTCTAGAGCTGCGTATCTTCGAGAGCAGAGAAGCAAATTGGCCCAGATGAAACAGGCGGAGAGGGAGAAGCAACTCGCAGTATGTTACATCTGCCTTCCCCTTTCCACTCTACGCTCCTTTTCGAGATATCGATGGACTAATTACCTTCCATAGATAATTAATCCAACAGAAATTTGGCAATGCAGGCGAATGGGAATGCGACCCAAGAAAGACCGAAGACAGCGAAAGCAGCGAGAGGAATGATGAGAGGAGGGAAGGCAGATGGTGAGGAGAGGGGGGGAGAGACACACCATCATCCACCTATGGACTATATTCACATTGAATATAGTGAATACAAAGCATTTCAAGAGAGAGAGAGAGAGATTGCTTTCAGGTGCAGGAGAGGATATAATCGCAGCCAGAAGAGCACTCGTACAGAAATTGAAGGAGAATGTATAGTGTGCCCATCCTCTCCGTCATACCATCATCATCATCGGGAGACATACACAGCTCAGAGGAGTCTGTGAATCGTGTAGGTGCTCCCATCTCCCGTTCCATTCGTTGCCCCACAGCCATTTCTTTCATTTCCATAATTAAAGATGTTAAATATTTGTTGTCACAAGGATTTCAGCATTCATAGAGGAATTTGTGAAAATATCACTATTTTCTTTCTCAGTGATACCTCCTGCTCTTTCTTCTATTATCTATTTGTCCTAATATTTGTGTTGATGAATGATCCCACGGTTCTCGTATTGATATTTGTCTGTTATTCGGCTTCCCAGCCATGTAATTATTCTGCAATTCGTCTATGTACACACTTGCATTCACCTACCTGCTGACTTATGTATAGCTCCAATTAACAATAAATCAATACTATATTGAAATCAGTAGGACTGTTCATTCATGTCTAAGTTCACTACTTCGAAAGAATCAGGTCACCGACCTGGTCAAATTTTAACTACACCTGCTATCTGTAATCTCATTCAACTTTTTATAATCGCCAAATGATGCAAATAAAACGCAGAGAAAAAAATGTCAACGAGACAATTAATGATGATTGTTTGGAGCAAATGTTTTGCTGATCACGGCACTCCCCACACAGAATCCCCCCCTTTTCACTTCATCTCGTCTCATCACAAACTATTATTCCTCTTTTTGCCTTTATTATTTCATTACGCACATTGAATATAACAACTCATCATTTGATTATCCTCTATGGTCGTACTTCGATGAGGCTAATCATAATCGAATCGCTCGTCTTTCCAGTCTCCTCCACCTACTGACCAGCTGACACAAATTACCCTAATCCATAGTAAACATCCCTTTCATCACTCGTCGTACCTTCAAGTTCCCTGCAGTCATGGATTGTTTCTTCTTCCTAAGGAAGGTCTCGACCTGTTCCTCGTTCTCTTCCCTCTTCGCATGATTGATTGAACGGGGGAAACTGCAGTGTACCAGCTATGAGTTGAGAGGTGTGCATTAAGAGGCGAGAGTGACAGAGAAGAGAGACGAGAGAAGGAATCACACTGATCGAAGAGAGTCGAAACATGGAGTAGAGGGAAGAGACTAGGGAGAGAAAGAGAGGAAGGGATACTCATTCATCCCCTTGTCCATCCATTCCCTCACTATCCATATCACTCTCCATCTCCACTGCAACTCTACGGAGTGTGGATGGGGGGGTCGTATCCGGGAGGGGCGCGACCCTCTTTCTTCCTCCCCTTTCGATCTGTTCTCTCTTTCGTTCTTATCACTGGTCACATTCACTTCAAAGGTATTTCACTGGATTCAAACCACTGGCCAATCAATATTCTCCTGCTCTGATCTTGTCGTGTATTTGTTTTCACACACCGAAAAGCGGCTTAGTCGATCACTCTTCTCCCTCTCCTTTTCTCCCTCTCGATCCCGAATCGCCATCCATCCCCTCTCACCCGTCCATTTCTCACTCATTTCACTCCCTTCTCTTCTATTCCTTGCTAATTCAACTGTAGATATTGAATCAATCACTCAATCAATCGATATCACTACTTGATCAGATGGAAGATCCACTTGAGATCCATCAGAGATTCTCCCATCCTCGCATATTTCTCTTATCTCTCACTGATTTCCGTTCTTCACTCCGTTTCTCTCTTCTCTCCTCTTCCTCCATTATTTTTCTCTTCCTCGATTCTTGCTATCAATGGTAGCCGACGTGGACAATTTATTGTTCTGCGTAGTCTCTTCGATCTCTCTGAGAATAGGCTGATTCATTGTTCCTGGATGGTGTTTTAATCCGTTTGAACGATTGACAAATTCCAATATTTGTTCGGAATATACATTTCATTTCTTCATCATGCGTTTGATAATCTAATTTCTCAGCTTTGGCGAGGATCTTGCCAAAAGGATATGATTTCATTAATAATTTGGGATGTTGAGATGGATCGGGACAAGCGACGTTCGTCGGAGGAAGAGGCTGAGTTGGACAAGAAGATTGCAATCATTCGAGAGAAAAATGCGAAGATCGTCGAGAAAGCAAAGGTTCCCATATCCATCTGAGATTCCTTTGATAGGAAGACGTGATTTCGAAATGTTTCTTCATTTGGCAATGGGTGATGACGAGTGTTGTTGTAGGAGGTAGAAGCAGAGAGGGAAGCACTGGGGGATCAGCCAATGGAGAGGAGAAAGAGCAATCAGATGAAGGAGGTCAGCCATTTGTCCCTTTGAACCTCCTGAGAAGCACCCCCGTCCATTGTTTGTCTGTCGCCTGTGTGATTGACAAGAGAAACGTGGAAGGAGAAGGAGAAATCGATGACCAATTCCATGTTCAGATTCCCAAAGAGAAGAAGGGGAATGGGAATGGAAGGAAGAGGTCTGGACAAGGGAAGGAAGACGCTTTCGATCGAGAGTGGGACAAGGGAAAAACTCCGTTAGTACTACTGATTTATCGATTGATTTCGAGTGAGAGAAACTAGTGGGCAAATACGCCTCTTTTAAAGTAAGTTACGTTAGAAGAACGATATTGATGATTTCCATCCATCCTCCGACGAAATCATAAATCTGACCCAGCGTCTGACCCACGGCTACGGGTTACAGTAGATTTAGGTTACGGTAGGAGTACGGTATTGACATTTTGATTCGATATTCTGATGAAATCATGAAGCTGACACAGCATCTGCTCCAACGCCACTCCCAGGTTACGGTAGACGGACCAGACGAACACCATATTTGTGGTCGTAAAAAAATTTCTTCTGAAAATTTCGGAAATCTTTTTAGTGTAATGACCTTGTATTTCGATTGCACAGAAACTATCAAAAGCTCATTCGAATCGAAAGCGCCAGTCAAAAAAGCGTTCAGTTTATTGTAAGGGTAGTAACTAGCGGGGAACTACGTCTATATCAACGGGGACCTGCGTTATGTGAGAAGTAGACAACTCATTTTACATTTTATGAGCTTAAAATAACGGACTCATGGCTTGGATACAACTCTTTCAGTTTTAAAAATCTTAGTCATGTGTATCTCAGCGAAAAAAATATCTGACCCAGCGCTAAATTTGACCTACAGTAACCGCTGATTATTTTCCACATCATTGCCAGGCTTTTCGAAGCGTGGCAAAATGTTTTGACGCCGTCGGGCACCGAACCCCCAACCTCGTGTTTGTGAGTCCATCGCGTTATCCACTCGGCCATTATAAAATTAGGAAAGTATATTCAAAAATTTTCGAATAATAGGGCGTTCATTATTTAACAAACAAACAATTTAATTTCGCCGTTTTTGAAAAAGTCATAAATGCGCTCCAAAGAATAATGGTCGCTCCAATGCTAAAATCACCATTTCATCGCGATGTAGTAGAAATGTTGCCCAACTTTCGATGGCCAAATGATTCTCCTGGCCTGACTACACTTCTGCATACGCAAAACAATCGAAATTTCGCGTAGTGTTTGGGGAATATTGCAAAATGTACACGGACGCACGGACGCACGCACGTACGGACACTACTTTTCGGCATTTTCTCCTTTGTTTGCCTATACACTCGGTCTTTTTTCTGCATGAAATGTCTTCTTTTGCCGACGGCCACCTGTATCAGTTTTGAAATTGGTAGCACGTTGCGTGGTTTTCGTGGGACAGAATGTCCGCCCCATGAGATACTGTAAAAACACATATTTTTGGTAATCCTGAAAAATTTCCCGAGGGGACCAAAGCTGGACATGTGTCTGCTGGGCATTTGCCCCGTTGCCGCTCCCAGCGCCCCCACTCCCACACCCCAAAAAAACCCACATCAAAAAAGCTTACGGTTTACTGGTAATATAGCAACTAGTGGGCAACTACGCCTCTTTTACAGTTCCCTGTATATTTAGAAAATAATCCCATTTGGTTGCTGCAAAATGACTGCAAAATCATGGTTCGCACGCTTTTTTGCATCCATCCGCAGACGAAATCATGAATCTGACCCAACGTATGACCCAGCGCACTGGGTTACGGTAGGCTTTGGTTACTGTAGTAGTGCGGTATCGATGATTTCCATCCATCCTCCGATGAAGTCATGAGTCTGACACAACATCTGCTCCACCGCCACTTCGGGTTACGGTACACGGACGGACAAGAGTACAACACTTTTTTAGTCGTAAAATTTTTTCTTCTGGAAATTTCGGAAATCTTTTTAGTGTAATGACCTTGTATTTCGATTGCACAGAAACTGTCAAGATCCCATTCGAAACGAACGCGCCAGTCAAAAAAGCTTTCAGTTTATTGTAAGTTATATATAGTGGGCAATATTATAGTGGGCAACTACGCCTCTCCAAACGTTAAAATATGGTCGCGAAAATTTTAAAACCATTTTCCGATTGATTACCAAAATGTGGCAAAATCATGATTCTCATGCCGCATCCGAACCAACGCTAGGCATCGATGCAATTATCTATTTGCACAACGAAATCATGAATCTGACCCAGCATCTGACACATCGCGACGGTCTACGGTAGGTTTCAGTCACTGCAGGAGTTAAGTATTGAAGTTTTCCGTCCATCCTCCGACGAAATCATAAATCTGACACAGCGTCTGACCCACGGTCACGGGTTACGGTAGCGGTTACTGTAGCTTTCGTTTACGGTACGAGTACGGTATCGATGATTTCCATCCATCCTCTGATGAAATCATGAGTCTGACACAAGATCTGACCCAACGCCATTGGGGTACGGTAAGGACAGACGGACAGACCAACACCTATTTTTTGGTCGTAAAAAATTTTCTTCTGGAAATTTCTGGAATCTTTTTCGTGTAATAACCTTGTATTCCGGATGGGGACATACTATCAAAATCTCGTTCGAAACGAACGCGCCAGACAAAAAAGCTTTCAGTTTATGGTAAGGTATGCAACTAGTGGGCAACTACGCCTTAGAAGTTACCGGATTATTTAGAAAATCATCCCCTGTTGATGCCGGAAAAATCACGGCTCCCATGACGCGTCCGTCCCAATGCCATAATCGACGTTTTCAATCGATTATCTAACGTAATTATGAATCTGACCAAGCGTCTGACACAGCGCACTGGGTTACGGTAGCTTACGGTTACTGTAGTAGTACGGTATTGACGTTTTGTTTCAATCTTCTGATGAAATCATGAGTCTGACACAACATCTGCTCCAACGCCACATCCGGGTTACGGTACACAGACTTACAAACCAACACCATATTTGTGGTCGTAAAAATTTTTCTTCTGGAAATTTCTGGAATTTTTTTAGCGTAATGACCTTGTATTTTGAATGCACAGAAACTATTAAAATCCCACTCGAAACGAACGCGCCAGACAAAAAAGCGTTCAGTTTATAGTAAGGTATGCAATATATTCGATAATATGAATGTGTGTATTATTCATTAAATAGTGGTGCAGTTTGACAAATAAGTGATTCAGGGTAGAACAATGGCGAGAGAATGTCCCGTCCATCGAGAACATGGATAGAAGAGCCAGAGGAAGAGGAAGAGAGGGAGGAGCAGGAGGAGGAGGAGGAGGAGGAGGAGGAAATGGAGGAAGGAGAGGAGGTATGAGACCTACGTCTATACTATCGCACGAGAAAGAATGAGAATCAATTCCTGGATATTTTAATAATTTAAATTGTGCCACTAGTTGTATCGTATTGTACACACTGAATCTTATAGAATGTTCATCCAATTTAAGTGCAAATGGGGTATTTCGCCTACATGGATGATGTATTAAAACCCGTTCTCCCTAAGACTGCAGGTAGGATGGCACAACTAAGTCAAAATGGTCGCCCAGAGTTCAAACTTCGGGAGCATGACCCCTAGGGTCAAGTAACTTTTCAACCCAAACCTTGACCCGAAATATCTTCTTGATCTACCAAATCTGAATTTTTAAAATTGCGATTTCAATATCGAGTAGCAGCGCATTCGAAAGAGCATGAAAAGTTATATCAGAAACCATAAGGAAACCAGAATCCATCAACGATGACGTCGGTTAGAGCTCGAGGAGCGAACTTTTTGATCAATTTTGGTAGTTCGTGGAATGAACAACTATGAAGGTGTAGGTTCCACATCCCAGTTCGAACATATATTATGTATTTTTCAGTGCTGAACGAAACCTGACCCTTTGCGATGCCGATTTTCACGCGGCTCGTACTCAGAATCTCGTTCAACCATGACGCACTTCTGGAATTTTTTCGACAAATTTCGGATTTCGATATCTTGCAATAGCGCATTCGAAAGAGCATAAAAAGTTATGTAAGAATCTATAAGGATTCCAGAATCCATCAACGTTGACGTCAGATAGAGCCCGAGGGATGAACTTTTTCATTACTTTTGGTAGATCATGACATAAATAGCCGTGAAGATATATGTTCCACATCCCAGTTCGAACATATATTATGTATTTTTCAGTGCTGAACGAAACCTGACCCTTTGCGATGCCGATTTTCACGCGGCTCGTACTCAGAAACCCGTTCAACCATGACGCACTTCAGGATTTTTTTCACAAATTTTAGATTTCGATATCGTGCAATAGCGCATTCGAAAGAGCATAAAAATTTATGTAAGAATCTATAAGGAAACCAGAATCCATCAACGATGACGTCGGTTAGAGCTCGAGGAGCGAACTTTTTGATCAATTTTGGTAGTTCGTGGAATGAACAACTATGAAGGTGTAGGTTCCACATCCCAGTTCGAACATATATTATGTATTTTTCAGTGCTGAACGAAACCTGACCCTTTGCGATGCCGATTTTCACGCGGCTCGTACTCAGAATCTCGTTCAACCATGACGAACTTCTGGAATTTTTTCGACAAATTTCGGATTTCGATATCTTGCAATAGCGCATTCGAAA
Source organism: Pristionchus mayeri (assembly GCA_036245805.1). Taxonomy (NCBI): domain Eukaryota; kingdom Metazoa; phylum Nematoda; class Chromadorea; order Rhabditida; family Neodiplogasteridae; genus Pristionchus; species Pristionchus mayeri. The sequence continues at coordinate 24,721,926 of BTRK01000006.1, forward strand.
GAGCATAAAAAGTTATGTAAGAATCTATAAGGATTCCAGAATCCATCAACGTTGACGTCAGATAGAGCCCGAGGGATGAACTTTTTCATTACTTTTGGTAGATCATGACATAAATAGCCGTGAAGATATATGTTCCACATCCCAGTTCGAACATATATTATGTATTTTTCAGTGCTGAACGAAACTTGACCCTTTGCGATGCCGATTTTCACGCGGCTCGTACTCAGAAACCCGTTCAACCATGACGCACTTCAGGATTTTTTTCACAAATTTTAGATTTCAATATCGTGCAATAGCGCATTCGAAAGAGCATAAAAATTTATGTAAGAATCTATAAGGATTCCAGAATCCATCAACGTTGACGTCAGATAGAGCCCGAGGGATGAACTTTTTGAATACTTTTGGTAGATCATGACATAAATAGCCATGAAGATATTGGTTCCACATCCCAGTTCGCACGTATATTATGTAGTTTTCTGTGCTGAACAAAACGTGATCCTTTGCGATGCCGATTTTCACGCGGCTCGTATTCAGAATCTCGTTCAACCATGATGCATGAATAAAGTCGCAACGAGCTTCATGGTTGAATGAGATTCTGAGTACGAGCCGCGTGAAAATCGGCATCGCAAAGGGTCTCATTTTGTTCAGCACTGAAAAATACATAATATATGTTCGAACTGGGATGTGGAACCTACACCTTCATAGTTGTTCATTCCACGAACTACCAAAATTGATCAAAAAGTTCGCTCCTCGAGCTCTAACCGACGTCATCGTTGATGAATTCCGGTTTCCTTATGGTTTCCTATGTAACTTTTTATGCTCTTTCGAATGCGCTATTGCAAGATATCGAAATCCGAAATTTGTCAAAAAAATTCCTGAAGTTCGTCATGGTTGAACGAGATTCTGAGTACGAGCCGCGTGAAAATCGGCATCGCAAAGGGTCAGGTTTTGTTCAGCACTGAAAAATACATAATATATGTTCGAACTGGGATGTGGAACCTACACCTTCATAGTTGTTCATTCCACGAACTACCAAAATTGATCAAAAAGTTCGCTCCTCGAGCTCTAACCGACGTCATCGTTGATGGATTCTGGTTTCCTTATGGTTTCTTATATAACTTTTCATGCTCTTTCGAATGCGCTACTATTCGATATCAAAATCGCAATTTTAAAAATTCAAATTTGGTAGATCAAAAATCGATATTTCGGGTCAAGGTTTGGGTTGAAAAGTTACTTGACCCTAGGGGTCATGCTCCCAAAGTTTGAACACTGGGCGACCATTTTGACTTAGTTGTGCCATCCACACCCCTGTTCACTGCAGTCTTACGGAGAACGTGTTTTAATTGCAGGGGCCCGTGGAGGATCATCAGGAGGAGGAAGATTAGATGGAAGAGTAACGAGAATATCGAATGAAGGAGAGGAGATAGGAATGGAGATGAATGGAGGAAGAAGAAGAGGAAATGGAGGAATGGGGAAAGGAGGACACAGGAACGGTCAGTGAAGGAAGGAATGAAGAGAAGAGAATGGAGATTGATTCATCCAGTTGATATTACTCATCTCTCTCTTTGGCAGGAGGAGAACGAAAGGGAACTGGAGAAGGAATGAAGATCGAGATTAGAGATCTCAATAGCGTAAGTTCATTATCTATTTTTCGAATAAGCCTTCGTCTTTTTAACATTGTATCAATCTGTTGATAATCATCAAAATTTAATGTGAATATTCTTGAGAATGGCGATGATCAACCAGCACGACGAAGGAATCAAAGAGAGAGGAGAGGAAGGGAGAAGGAGGAGGGAGGAGAAATTGAAGAGACTGCGGAGAGGGAGGGAAAGGTGAGCTACTTATCATATCGAAATAATACATTAGACAATCATTGAAGCCTCGCAGTAAGCAGAACGAGAAGTACATCATTAAACAAGTTAGTTTATTGCTTGATATTTTTTTAAAAATTGGCCCAAACGGGAGGAGGAAATAGATGATGATGATCCTTCCTCTACCAGTTGATATAATTCAGATCGTGCGACGAGTAGTGGATAGAGTGGTGCAGAATGAGAAGAGAGAGAAGAGAATGGGAGAAAGAGAGAAGAAAGAGAGAGGAAAGGATGAAGAAGTGATGGAAGACACGAAGGAAGGAGAGAATGATCAAGAGATCGAGAAGGAAGTCAAAAGGGAAGAGGAAAAGGAGGAGAAAGTGAGCTGATTATTCTTTAATTATCATCGCCATCTTGTGACGAGATCAGTCGGGTAGATGGGAGATTTGAATTTTCTGTTAAAAAAATCATAATGATGACTGTTTTTAGTCAGTGGAACGGGCAGTGAGCGAGATTCCTGAAGTGAAGAAAGAGGAGGAAGAGAAGAACAATAACTCCGATTCTGTCCCAGTGAGCAGTCTAACTATTCATCGAACGAGTGACTGAATCCTCTCTCTCTATTGATTTCTCTCCTTCCAGACATCGACAGTAGTCGCCCTCGCCGTCGAGGAAGTCGCCGTGGTGCAAGAGTCTGTAGTCGCATCCTGATCCCCTCCTTCCCTCCACATAATAATCTTAACCTTTCATATTCATCACCACTGCGCATAGCTTCGATAGCAATAATTTATTGACGCCTTTCCTTGATATTCTCAAAGTATTGTCTAATCAGAATAGAAACCTCGCGTGAAATTGACTCTCGCTCAATGATTCCCACTCATATTAGACTTCTTTCGATCCATTTCCCATCACTTCTTCTCATAATTCGGATTTATTCTCATCCTTTGATAGTGCCTGTGCGAGTTAGCACCTAATCAGCACGAGCTTTATCTAGCCTCGCCAAGATAAAGAAATTACGAGACCACATCATCATAGTCAAATGAAGTAGATCCGAGTAGAAAAGGGAGGATGGATGGATCTATTCATAAATGGACCTTTCATTCTTCGTCTCTCTGTGTCTTCTTCTCGGTTCTCATATGGAGGAATATTTCGAGAGGGGTGAGAACTATTCGATATCCACCCCCTTCGATGACTATTGTAGACACAACGTCACTGGACACCATCAGAGGAATTTCAATTGGTCCAAGAAATGTCTGGTCAGAGAGAGAGAGAGAAAGGAGAAAGTGAAGAGGGAGTGGATTTTAGACAGGGAAGAGGCAGTCTCCGATCAATCTTCTCACTATAAACGCCACCTGTGCGAATTATTTAATTTTCTGATCAGTAGGCATGCTAATATGAATGAACTTAGGCCGCAATTCCACTTCGGATCTCCATTTCGAACATTTCTCCCAGAATGAAACTGTTAATGTGTCGAATAATGGAGATACGGGTACTACGTCGAATTGTTAAGAACGAGTAATGCATTGACTCGATTGAAGGAATGATCGAAGGCTTTCACAATTGGACGAAACGACCAATCTTCGTGAGAAAGGAACTAAACCTCATATATTTCCTCCAGCAAGTGAATCAGATAATTTCTTCCACTTGATTCCATTCTCTCTTTCTCTGGCAGATTCATTTCCAATGGGAGAATGATAGTCATGGAAGCGAGCATTCGATCGATGGAAAACAAAGTTCTGCTGAGGTGAAGGATGATTGCCTACTTTGTTTCCAGAATTAACTCGTTAGATGCACTTGGTGTTCTCACTCAACGATGAATCAGTGGAGGAAGCGAAAAATATGACGAACGGATTGTTGGTTGGGCCATATTTGATCTTTCTCTAATAATGATCACACTCAGGTTGTTGGAGTTCTCTTGGAAGTTCTCCCTGGTTCGAGACTGGGAATCTACGAAGATTTGAGGCAGATCGACGACGCCGGTTGATCCATTCTATGGGAAGGGAGAATGGGGAGCATTTAGATGAGAAATTCGAGGATGATCACTTCGATTTGAGCACGAAAATTCCCGAAGATCATGAACACTTCAGGTGTCCTCCTAATTCATTATCTTCAGTGAGAGCTTCGATTGAGATACGACGGTAGTCTGACTACTCGGAAAATGATGATTGTAATGTTTGATTGAACAGATAAAATCAATAAACTTTGTATGTATAACTTTGTTTCTTTGTCTGTGCATGGCGATCTTATCTTATTGCATTGTTAAATTTTTATTCCCGAATGTGCTAATAGAGATATCTGAGATATCTACAGTAATTTCCAAACTTCCGAGTACTTCCCTGTCTAGTCTTCTCCGTGGTGGAAGCATGAATCTTGTGGACTTCGTGTTTTATGTTATGGTTTATACCGTTCCTCGTTGTCTTAAGTGTCCCTCAGTGAGTATTCATCTCTCCGTTATCTCCATCGATGCCCTTTGTCTCCATTCAGAACATGAACTCCTTCCACCTCGCAAAGTAGAGATTCACTGTTCGTTATGGCAAAGTGATAGTTTTCCATCCAGTGATCAGGGGGAGCAATGAGGTGTGTCTTCATCTTCTATCTCCCCAACACGGCCATTGCGCTCACCGCAGCAGGAATGATGAATGGCAGTGTGAATCATCGGAGGTCTTTTCCTAGCATCCAATTCAAGCAGGGTAAATGTAAACGAACTGGAATCGAATGAACCACAACGTCAACGGTACAAACGAAACTTCAAATCATTGATTCCCATCGCATGGCGTGATTGAATAAACTGTGCTAAAATATCGATTGTGTTCATTCCTCATGATCCAAATATCATTTTTGGTATACGTTATGTGTTGCGATAGTCGGGCTGTCGAATATCCAGGAAGAAAAGTGAAGGGTTGCCAAAATAATTTATATTTTCCAATGAATAACAATAAATAGGTGACTATTAATGTATTGGAATCCTAATAATCTGATTGGATTGTTGTTCTTCAATTCCTTGCTTCGGGTGTAACGGTCGCCGTCGTCGATCCTCCAATCTAGAAGGAGAAAACGAAGAAAGAGGAGACAGCAAGATGAACGGTGGAAGCAACTCCGATTGATTACGACGGTGACTCAAATGGTTCAATTGGTTCAGTTGTGAACATCTCTCTCTCCCTCTCTCTCTTACTTTCGAGGGGCTCCTTAGGTAGAGACCGCAGGCTCCGCCCACTTAGGAGGAGAAAGAAGCCCGCCGAAATCTGGTTCTTGAAATGACGCAGCGAATACTTATCCAAAAAATATGGAAAAAATATATTGGGTACGTCTAACTAGTGTCTATAAACGACAGGGTGCCCGTCATGCATTATCTTATCAGAAATATCTAAAAAAGACCGATTTAGGGTTCATGATAGGGAAATGGAAAGGTTCCGACGACAATTCTTAACACGGGCATGGTGCGATAGATAGTTCCTGATTTTAGGCGTCGATTGACACCGAGAACGTATTTTTTGGATTTTTTTCCGATTAATCATTTCATTTCAAAGGTTCAAGAGCGTGCGCTAATGGTACTGCAAAGGGGCGGTGCTTCCTCTCTACTTGCTCGCTTATCTCTCACCCGGCGTGTGCAGAGAGCGCGCGCTCTTGAGGACCTCTGCCTTTCCTCTCATCCTCGAGCAAGCTCGATGCGAAGCTATGCTCAAACTTTTGGAGAACCAGGCAGATCGGGCTCCGCCCACTTCGCTCTCGTCCCGATTTCGACTCCCTTTCCGTTGTGACTCTTTCGAGGTGTTTTTGGGTCATAACTCAAGTCAACGATACGATATCTCCAAACGGCAAAAAGTATGGCCTTATTTGGCCCCAAAGGGATACATTAGACCCACAAATGACCTTGCCAAAGCAATTCGGTCACCCACCTTGCGGTCTCTATCCTTAGAGTTGTGCAGTGCAGCGGCTCCTCAGATCAATCATATGATTGTCTTCTCCTCCTCTTCGTTAGTTGACCTATCTGAAGTCATCAAGTTGTTCATCGCAGTAACGTTCATATGACGGATAAAATTGAAGCTAGTCGTGTTGAGACAGACGTTGAGTGAGGATTAATAACTCCTGCTTCTCAGTCACTTCGGATGTCGATGGATTGGGAATTCTCCATCGTCTCCCCACTCTCTTCTCACGCACTGTAAAAGGGAGATCATCCCAGCAAGGACCTCAGGTTTATGTCTGATTCGGATATTAAAAGGATGAATTTATTAAATACTGATGGTAAAAAATGGTTGTGTGAACTCGCAAGTGCATCTCATTGGAGGAAGCTGCTGAATGAAGTGATGCATCTCTGTTCATCCCTTCTTTTCTACTCTTTCCACGGCGATGGAATACCTCAAAATCATCGGAAGTCAAAACATTCCAGGTAAGATATGAATGTCTAAAAAGGAATGATCGAAGAAAAGAGAAAAATGAGAAAACTTTGGTTATGTTCATTTCATCTTCGTTTCTCTTTCCGTTAGAAGTTCGCATCTTTCTCTCTTTGGAGCCATCGGGACTCGAAATAAATCAGTGGGAGTATGTCTAAGATGTCTAGTCGAGGAGTGGGCTTCTTCCCCAGAGATCCACTTCGATCCTTGAACATTTCGACTTTCTCCCTTCTCCTATTTCATCCCTTTATCTCGTGTCGTTTCTGTTCTATCTACGTATTTCTCCATTCCATCTCGTCGCTACGATATTTATCACAATATCTTGAGCGTGAGAATAGAGTGAATATATAGGGGGAGAGACACACAAATAATAATACTGAATGGTTGTGTTTGGTAAAAGGGATAGGAGTATTTTGTATGAGAGAGAAGGGGGTAAATGGGATAGGAGTATTATCCGCAGTATTAGTGAATAATTGTGTACAGAGATCAATATCGTATGGCTAGCGAGATCATCATAGGTGTATGAGGTATTTATGGAAGGGATACTGTAATGGACTAAGCCGAATCAATAGTTCAGAGGCAGGTAATGAGGACAGTGAGAACAGCGAAGAGGAGAGTTGTCATCGTGATGGATGAGGTCGAGTTCGGTCCCTTGGCTGGAAAGGGCGATTCTTGTTATCAGACTTGTTTTCGAGAACTTTCTCGTGTTCTTTTCTTTCTCAAAGGAGAGCAAATAGGGGGCGATTTGTGTGAAAAACAGCGATCTTCTCGCTACGACTCTCGCCTTCTCTCCCTGTACTGGGGGGCTGGCTTGTTTTGAGAGAGAAGGAGGGAGAGAGAGATACATTGATGGATGAAGGAAGGAAGGCACTGGGCTCACCATGTTAGGCGAGCACTGTGGAGGGAGGGGGGAACTAACTCCATTCTCCTTCTCACTCACCGACGTTCTTGGCTGCATTTGCTGCTGAATTCGCTCCGTCGGCTACTGAATCAGCAGCAGACGAAGCTGCACCACTCACGGCATCTGCTGCATCCCCAGCTGCTGAGGAGATGGACTTGCCTGAAGGAGCACAACTTCCCCCTTCCCCCCTCCCCCCTCCCCCTCACCAGCAGAAGAGACGGCATCTCCGATGGCAGATCCAGTACTGCTCAGTCCACTCTTCGCACTGTCCACAGCAGATCCCACTCCACTCTTGGCTGCTTCGAATCCCTTGCTGGCAGCATCAGCTGCATTTCCAGCCAGTTCCCCTGCCTTCTCTCCCACTTTCTTCGCCCCATCAGCCACTGCATTCGCTCCTTCCTTCACCTTCGTCCCTGCTGCTGATGCCCCTTCTCTCACTGTATCTGCAGCACTTCCTGCTGCAGAAGAGACTGAGTCTCCAGCATTCTTGAGGGCATTCCCAGCTGAGTCGATCGCCCCATCCATCTTCTCCCCCACTGTCTCACGACGATGACGAGAAATGCCTGCAGATCAAAAATCAGAGGAGAGAGAGAGAGAGAGAGAGAGAGAGAGAGAGAGAGAGAGAGAGAGAGAGAGAGAGAGAGAGAGAGAGAGAGAGAGAGAGAGAGAGAGAGAGAGAGAGAGAGAGAGAGAGAGAGGAGGGAGGGAGACTCACCAGCGAAGGCTGATCCACACAGAAGAGCGATGACCTGAGATGGTTTCAGTTTCAACTGACTTCTTCAAAATAAAGTCCTCACCAGGAATTTCATAGTGATGATGATGAGAACTCGAGAAGGATGAATCAAGTTCGAGATATTCCTGAACGAATGAGTGAAGAGTGGATAAGTTAGAATAGGGGAGACGAGTGGATAATCAGGACGGATAGAATAGGATTCTCGAGAATTCGATGGTAGAAGTAGAGGGAACACTCCCACACGACTGAGTTGTTTTCTTCGATAGAAAGGAGAGGAGGGGCAGTTACTGCCTCCTTTCGTCTCCCCCCTCCTCCTCCTCCCCCCTCTCCCCCTCCCCCTCCCTCCTTCCCTTCCCCTTCTTCTTACTATGTCGATGAAGACTCTCTCACGGAGGTATATCACGAAAACAGTAGGAGCGAGTAATTAATTCCCTTTCCTTCTGGGTATCTCAAATGGGAAATAGGTGCGCATTGGGAGATACTCATTGGCGACTATACAGTATGTAACAGATACACACCCTACATCATCACTGATTACTGTAGCTTTATGAGTGGTGTTGATACGGTATCGAAAAGGGGGGGGGGGCACAGAATAAGGGAAGCGTGAAGGGAAAGGAGACTGGGAGGGGAAATGGTTGCCTCTATTTTGGCTGAACAACAAAGGAGAAGAGGGTGCAGGGAATCTCCCTCTCTCTCTCTCTCTTGTCACTCCACGCTTCCGTTCCATTCTCCTCCACTAACAAGTATTGTGAGAACTAGTCGAAAAGGGATGAAAAGGGGATTGAACTGAGTGCGAGTGCGAGATTATCACAGAGGACAGTCTTTATTCAGAAGGAGAAGGCGACTAAAGGATGGCCAGAAGGACGATGGGAGCGAGGAGGAGAAAGGGGAGAAGGACTAGGATGAATCCTTCGTGCTCTTTTCTTCCGCAGTCGAATGTCCACTGCTGCTTCTATTCTCAGTTGTATCTTCTGCTGGTTTCTCTGTCTGGCCTGAAAGTATTATCGAGGGATGGGTATTATTCGCTTGCAGTCGTTTCCTATCCTCTCCTTCCTCTTCCTTTCATTATCTACTCTCGCAGCCGTACTGTTTTGGTATGCATTCCGGGCTGTGTCCCCCTCCCTTTCCCGACACACAAAACGAAGAAGGAAAAGGGGAGGAAAATAGGGGAGGAAATGAGGCTGAGCGACGCACTGAAATACGAGAATAATGAGAAACTATACCGGCACCCCGAAGAGAAATGGGAAAATAAAGGATGAAATAGGAGATGGTTCAGAAAGGAGAAAGAGGCCTCTTTGCAGATTGGTTGGCGAATATTTAAGAGCGAAGAGTTGCAATATTGAGATGTTAAAGTTAAAGTCAGATTTATCAGTAGAGTGCCCTTCCGAAGTTGTTGTCGACTTTTCAGTGACGGTTTCAGAAGCGGAGAGATAGACTGTCGGTGTTAGAGAGAAGAAGTACTGCGATGGCAGAGAATGCGATCTGAATAGGTTCACTTCTCCTTCCATTTCTTCCCCAGGGAGATGGGCATATTTTGGCCCTTCGTCGTATTATGGGATACTTGTGAGTGGAGAGACCGGAAAGACTTCCTGACTCTCGACTGACCGACTCAGATCTACGCATTCAAGGGAAACGACAAGTAGGGAAGAAGGAGGAAGGGAAGGGAAGCTTACCAAAGGGAAGAATTTCAAGACGAGAAAGAGATGGACCGTACTAGTTGATACCCTCTACCTTCATTCCTTTTATTGGCAGACCACTTAAATTCCGTGTTGAAGCAGTGTTTTGGAGTGGAAGAGAGTTGAGATGGGAGAGAGAGTTGATGAGATGAATCAATCGAGGACATTCATCGAAGAGCTTCAATTGCACGAAATTATTTTAAAATCATTTATTTATTTCCGCAGATCACTCCTATCTCCATATTCTTTCATCCTCAATGTCCATGTTGTGTGCTCTGTCTTCGAATGGAATACACTGACATTACTGACATGCATAATGCCACATAATTGCTAATTTTTATCCTCAAACGAGCATAAAAATTTGAACTTTTAAGTAGACATATGCAGTGAAATGGGGGAACGACCGATGAAGACGTTGATTATAGATATTGACTCGTCCCACTCGCCAGACTTCTTTTCATGAACTCACAAGACGCTCATCATTCGAGTCGGTGGGAATGCCACATTAGTCCTCCTCTTGAAAGGTTCCACGTAAGGTCCAACTTGATTGCAGCTATTTATCGAATGGTTGTGGGACCTAATATTACAAATAAAATATTTTGATATCGGGGTTGTCGAAGTTTTGGTTTCATGTACTCATTTTAGGGGCTCCGTATTAAATTGACCGCATCGTTCGTAGTTAGTAGCCCATAGGGACTACTACCAATCGTAAACAATTATTCAGCAAAATTTTTTAAAATCATTTTAGTGAACCGAACACTATGCACTAGAGCGTGCACAACGAATGAGAAAAATAGACTTGTTAATATATTTTGAATTAAGTCATTATCGTTTATTATACGTATAGTGTGCTTGATTTGACCTTTGACAAGTAAGACACTATTTTCTGCCAGTTATTGAGGATAACAAAAGATAGCGAAATTCTGACCAAAGTTAAAAAGAGCATAATTTAAAGTACTTCTCACAAAAAATTCAGACTGATTTGACCAACTTGAATTCTATTGCTGCTGACCCCCCTGAAATTATTTACTCCCTCGCGATTCCTCTCCTATGCATTCCTCTTCTGTATTAGCCTCTCTGTTCTCGGATTTATCGGAATGAAGAAGTATGTATGTTACTTAGTCTATATCTGCAATGCTGAGCTACTCATCATTGGCAAAAATGAGAAATAGAGAGAGAGAGAGAGAGAGAGAATAACGAGCGAAGCATATCATCATGAGGTAACTATACATAAAATTGGCGAGTTCAAAGTAACTTTTCAAAATGATATTGAATTTATGAATAACTTACAGTAAGTTGCTTATTATTCCAAAGAATTCTTCTGTTTACGATGTATCATGAAGTATAATTCCATGGTCAGACTTGTCCCAAGAATGGAAATTCAATCCGATTACAGATCATAAGTCGATGCCCTCTACCCAAAAACACGCTTGTTGAGTATTATCATCTGTCGGTCCAGTCATCCAAACCCACCGATTTCTAGGCATTTGCCTCTACGCGACTCACTCACATTCGATTCTCCAGTAGATAACGGGAATCCATTCACTTGTATTCGTTTTCACAATTAGTTCTTATCTATTGACCCCTTATCCGGTGAAATTTCACTCTAAAAGGGAATGCAGACACTCGTGATTTTCCCCGACTGGGGAAACATTTTGGAATCGTTTATTCTGGCGAGTCCACGTGTGAACTCTATGAGTCAGAGGGAGCGAGGGGAGTATTTAGCCCCTTTCTATCTTCATCAACTTATTCCATCCAGTCCCCCTTCCATAGCATAATCATTGGCGCAAACTTACTTGGTTAACTCGCATTGATGTAAATGACCATACTTTCGTAAATTTGATCGTGCAAGTCTTTGAACTTCGCTCTCTAAATTATACTTCGCCCCTCTCCTTCTCTACATATGCACTCAAACACGCGAACTGTCGAACCCACGAAGGGAGAGGGAAAGGGGGGGGGGGGGTAAACTAGGAGTGACTCACACCGTTGATAGTTTGTTCTCGTGGTCTCCCTTCAATCGTCGTTTTTGCAGAGAGAGGGAGAGTAATCGTTCCGTGTTCATCGAATATCCCATTGAGATCCCGCCTACTTATGGAGGAGAAGGGAATGAGGGATGGAAGTCACACTCGACTAATCTCTTCCCTTCCATTCCTTCTAATTGGACTATCCAACACTTTTCTGATCCCTGCTTCAACTTGAGATTTCTTCTTAGAAACGTGCATCTTCTCATCCCAATCCTTGAACCGTCTCAAATGCGTTCATGTTTCTCTTCTCTCTGTGTTTTGTCTTTCCTGTTCTCCTAAACAATTGCAACTATTGTATAAATCCTCCATTCAGATCTCTTCCATTATTCGGATCCTCTTCGACTTCTGAGAATGAGACGAATTCTCCTATTGGTGAGTAATTTCTCTTCTATTTTTTTACTTAACCGATCGAATTCATCGGTTCTTCATAGTGTTTATCACTCGGTTCCATGTCGATTGGGCCGGCTATCAAATGTGGCCGGTGAACCGCTGACCTTGATTTGCACAACATTTTTTGCAGATTTACTTAGATGATATATAATAGAATTAGGGTGATCGTGTCTGCATGCATACTGTGGGTTCAAATCTCTCACGTTCTCCATCTTCCTAATTGCAGTTTCTCGTCTTCGAAGTGACCATAGGAACTACAGACACGAGTGAGAATCAGTTGAAGATCGGGAAGGGGGAGAAATTGATACCGTTGATTCCTAGATATTAATTGAGCTTCGAATATTGAACTTAAACGAGTGTCGAAATTCCATTAATGGGGCAACGAAAGCCCCTTTCCTTGAGGTTCTGCTCGTCCTTCGTGTGGGGAGGGCGAAGTGTACGACAACTGCCCCAATTCGTGCTACGAACCCGTGTGTGGAGACAATGTGAGTTCACTCCTCTCCCATTCCTCCTTCAGTCCTCTCAGGGAATGCAATTGTGTGCTGGAATCATCAGCTGCGATCCTCCCAAGTGTGTGTGCGATCGATCGAAGGATTACGCCAGAGATCCTTCCACTGCGAAATGTGTCAAGAGGAATATGTGTCGTGAGTTTGCATCTACCAATTATAGACATTATTTTGCTTTGTGGAATAGAAAGTGGGCATAACAGTATGGATAGTGAAAGCGGAATTTGTCAGTATACAATATGATAGAACAGTATATTATTCAGCCTCGTGGACAGTGAACCCATGCATGACAGTGAAGTGTTCATCTGGAACGGTGTGCGAGGCCAAGAATGGAAAGGCAAGATGTGTAAAGGAATCCACCATTCAACCATGTTCGTCTTCCCTACTCATCACTCCAAAGGTTGAATCTTCTCCCTTGCAGCTCCAGTGACTCTGAATGCGTGTGCAGTCACTCTGTGCATGGAGGGATCAGTGTGTGTGGAGGAGGGAGGAGTCGCCAGATGCATCTTTCCCCCAGGGGGAAACAACTGCACTCTCCCATTCGAGGAATGGAGGGAATGCGCATCGTGTGAACCATCCTGCGAGATTAGAACTACCGTGAGTGAATACTCAATTGTACCCCCATCACTCCATCCCATTGTCGAGTATTCTCACCCACTTCTCTTTCCTTTGAGGTGTGTAACAAGATGTGTCAACCTTCTCGTTGCATGTGTCGACGAGGATTCTTCAGGAGCACAGAAGGCAAATGTGTCACTGAGAACGATTGTGATGCAGCTGCAGTGAGCATTGATCTTTGATCTCTGATTCATCCTCACTTTAGATTACTCCTACTCCACTCAGTTGCTACCGTGCTAACGAAGAGTACAGAGAGTGTTCCTCTGCCTGCGAACCAAACTGTAGAGAAAAGGACCAGGGGAAGGTAAGCACTCCAGAAAGGATTGATCATAAGGTGCACGCTGAATTACCTGAAATACATAATAAGTAGATAATAGCTGACCTTTTCGACCCCCTTGCAATAGATTTTGAATAAATTGGAAGTAAGAATAACACTAATCTACTAAGAGCTATTTTCTCCGGTGGACGCAAGATATTCCGACCTATCATTTAGATGTGCATCGCCATGTGCAAACCCCCCTCGTGTCAGTGCAAGGATGGATTCTACAGGGCAGAGAACGGAGAGTGCGTCCCTCCCCATCAGTGCACGGTGAGGAGAGGGGAAGAGAGGGGAGTGGGCTGGGCATCGCAGGCTTCCTCCACTCCCCCGTGCAAGGCCAACGAGCAATTCCTCACTTGCTCCTCCATGTGCGAACCACAATGCGGGCAGTACCAACCGGTGGGAGGAGGAGCATCGAATACTTCTAATGACTGCATTAGATTCCGTGTATTGTGATGTGTGGATCTCCGAAGTGTCAGTGCAGGAATGGATTCTATCGCAATTCAAATGGTGATTGCGTGACCAGAAAAGTGTGCGAAAAGGTATCTTTCCAATATAATATACAACATTATGAGAAACAGGGCGATATCCTTTTCAAAATCTTCCATTCTGCACCACTTCAAATAGGTGTTCCAGTCCCCTAATCCGTCGACTCCTGGTCATCCCTCGTGCAAGAGGAATCAGATCTTCGCCCAGTGCTCCTCCGCCTGCATTCCCAAGTGTGGAGAGTATGCAGTGGTACGATAGTCTAATTGGATAAGGTAATCGATTTGGTTGAGCGTCCATGCATGGCGATGTGCGGTCCTCCCAAATGTCAATGTGGCCAGGGATTCTATCTAGACAATCACGGAGAATGTGTGACCAGAGAAGAATGCGAGAGAGTAAGGGACACTCTAGGCTATAGGTTAATTCTCCTCTTTAGCAATCTTCCACTCCCAAGACTCCTTCTCAATCAGATTGCCAACCGAATGAGATATTCAGAGAGTGTTCATCCCAATGCGAGGAGAAATGCGGAGAGAACTTGGTCAGTCTTCTCTCTCCTTCACCCTTCCAATTCTATATTTCAGACTCGTGCTTGTCCTGCCTCTTGCGGTCCTCCCAAATGTCAGTGTGATGATGGATTCCTCAGGAACGAAGAGGGAGAATGTGTACTCAAGTCGGAGTGTGTAGTGAGAACATATTGAGAAGGGATATCAACGTATTCGTTCAGCCTCGTGGTCCTCGCAGTCAAGCAGACTGCGGTCCCAATATGACATTCACGAACTGTTCCTCCCCTTGCCAAGCCATGTGCGGAGATTACGTTGAGGTTAATGCTCTGATAACAGTCAATGACCTAGCATATTCGGCTATTACATTGAAACGGCGAAAGAAAGAGTGCATGTCCCTTCTTCTTCAGAAGCCGTGCATCGAGAGATGCGATCCCCCGAAGTGTGAATGCAATCGTGGATTCTACTTCAATCGAGTGGGAGATTGCGTGAACAGAGAAGACTGCGAACTGGATGGTGAGTAGTTCATTAGGATGGAATGATGAAGAAGATCTTCCAGTTCCCTTCACTTGTGCCAATGTCGACTGCAGGAGTGGAATGGTGTGCAACATGACGAATGGAGAACCAGTCTGCGTCAATCCTGGCTAGTCATTTAAATTTAGGCTGATATGTGATTCATTTCCGTTATAACTCAAACAGTATTCGATTCAGAGTCCAATCCAAAATTATGTATGTATTTCCAGAAGTGCTCACATGCAATACGGTGAAGTGTGCGGGAGGACATCGATGCGAGATCAGTCCAGAGGGAAATCCCACCTGCATTCCATCCAGTCAGAGTTGAATTAGACAGTGACCATTCAATGGCACATCCATTCATCTCCTCCTTCTTTCAGTCACTTGTGCCAATATCCGATGTGCTGGTAAGTGCCGAGACACTCCATCTGGCCCCGTGTGTGGTCCTCGTCCCCTGATCCTCCCCATCTCAGTCGGCCCCACTTCCTCTCCGGGTATCTGATCTTCATTGACCAATTCATTGTTGTACAAAATAGCTTTACTAACCCTAACGATACGGATAAATGAGTGATTGTCCCTTGGGTGGATGGGTGTAGTCCCTTGTCATTCAGTCCTCTCTGCAGGATGTCCTTCCAATGAAGAGATTCGAAACTGCACCAACAAATGCAATGAACCATTCTGCGGAGATGAGAACTATGTCAGTCAGGCTAATTGTAGACTACCTCCTTTGTGCTTGCAATAGAAGGGACATGGATGGTATGCTTGGGGGGATCCTTCATCCCCTCTATTCTCTTCTCTTCGTAGGCTCGTCGTTGTGCTCTCGTTTGTCTCACTCCAGAGTGTGAATGCATCGATGGATTCGTGAGGGATCGAGAGAAGGGATGTGTCAGGAGTAGAGAGAGGAGAGGAAGAGGGAAGACCGCTCTGTTCGACGAGGAATGAAATTTTCTCTTCCGGAAGAATGAGAGGGTGGGGAAAGTCTTCCGGAAGAGCAGTCTCGTAAAACTTCCGATGGTGAAAATCAAGTCAAAATTTCATGCAAATGCATCTTGCCGTATCCTAATACCATATTTAAACTAGTTCTTCACAAAATGACTTAAAATCCGCTCTAAAAACGCTCCAACACAGCATTTTTCCTGTCCCTACTCTTCCGGAAGACTTTGCACTTCCCCCTCCCTCTTCCTCATTCCTCGCTCTCTCCCTCGAAAGAGCGGCAGAGTCTTCCTCTTCCTCTTCCTCTCCGCACTCTAGTCAGGAGAGAAGAATGCACGAAAAGAGAAGACCAGATGGAGGAACAGGGTCACCATTCCTGATCAACCACCTAATTGTTCTCTTGAAACTAAGAATGCATATTCCATCTATGTTGTGAAACTAATAAATGAGCACGCTTTGTGGTGCTGACATTTTTTTCGTATGCATTTCGCGACTTGTGCCATCTTTAAATGCAACTTCCGATTCATCAGCGATCGATCCTCTTTCCTTGTGAATTCCTCTCTCTATATCTCATACTCATCTTCCAGTTTCCTCTCGATGCTCGAGGAGGAATTGCGGCATCGCTGCTCGTTGCATCGAAGAGAGAGGAAGGGCCAAGTGTGTGCCCCTATACTGTAAGTTATCCATCCACATGCACGAATCAATCAACATTTTCAGTCAGCAATGAGAAGTCAATGGATGCATCTTTCTCTCCATCAGAAGGAGTTTCTCCTCCCCCTCTCCATTCCTTCCCTTCTCTTCCTGATTCGTGCGACCAAGTGAAGTGTCTGGATGGAGGAATCTGTGTCATGGAGGAGGTATTCCATTGCCGAGTCGCATTATCTTTTCGACGATCGTTAGACGTTCCATTGAACTCCAGTGTGTTAGATTGGCCGATAATCGATGTCTTCGCAGGTGAAGTGTATCTCTGGTCCGTGCAAGCCCGTCCCCAAGTGCAGAGATGGTCCTTCTCCCTCCGCTCTCTCCGAAGACTCCGCAGGTGAGATCAACCCTTCTTCTATTGAAATGCTCAAGCATCCACGATTCTCTCAGTTTCCTCTGGATACGGCTCCGTCTACCAGCCATACGCTGATCACTGTGGCCAACTGAGATGCAAGAGTGGAGAGGAATGCATGATGGAGAGAGTGAGTGCTCGACTCCTCTCTCTATCTATCCTTCTCCTCTGCAGATTCCCTGTTTCACTCGTCCGTGCAAGAAAGGAGCGATCTGTCGACCCTCCAATCAAGTCTGTCACAAGGAACACGAGGTGGTCGAGTCTCTCTCAGAATGAGTGTATCAGCTAAATTCATAATTCCTTTCTCCTTATCTTCTCTCTCTTAGGTGTGGGACAACTGCTTCCACGGCTGTGGAGAAACATGCCAGAACAGGAATCCAGTGAGTAGCAATGAGTCCTTCCCTCATCGAGATATCACTTGAGACATGTACTGAACAGTGTGGTC
The DNA here is from genome assembly GCA_036245805.1 of Pristionchus mayeri. Taxonomy (NCBI): domain Eukaryota; kingdom Metazoa; phylum Nematoda; class Chromadorea; order Rhabditida; family Neodiplogasteridae; genus Pristionchus; species Pristionchus mayeri. Next base: position 24,739,220 of record BTRK01000006.1, read on the forward strand.
CTGGAGGATGCATCTGTGATACTTTCTACATCAGGGACGAATTTTCCGGTACTCTAGACCTTTTTTCCCAGTGAATTCGATGTAATCGCAGGAGAATGTGTCCGTCTCGAGAATTGTCCATCCAGCCGTGATATCCCCATACAGAAACCAAGTTGATACTCTTCATTTGGAATTTAAAAAAGAGATAATGAACAGGAGCCCTCACTATAGACTCCTTCCCTTCATCTCCCCCTTCCTCCTCCTCCATCAACCCTCTTCCACCTCCCCAGACTTGCGAAGGATTCGAGTGCCCCGAAGGACAAATGTGCACACTCCCTCCGGTAAAATTAACTGGAATACCTCGATTGAAAGAATCTTCCTCATTATCTCCTTCCAGATGGCTTGTCCCACTCTTCCATGCACTCGTCGTCCCACGTGTGTCTCCCTCCCCTCCCTCCTTCAGGACGAGACCATTCCCTCCTGTGAGGGCCACTCCTGTCCCAAGGGGCACAAGTGCCAATTACAACAGGTAGCAAAGAACTCCTCACTTGTTTCATGTGATTCGCTTGCAGGTCACTTGCATACGAGCTCCTTGCCATCCGATCCCCCAGTGTGTTATTGATATGGTTCCGCCCACTTGCACTCTCCCGTGTCGCTATGGACAGACTTGTGTTCTGGAGACGGTGAGGAAATCATCCCTCCCCCCCCGAGGGACACCCACTCCCATCAGGTCATCTGCAAGAGGGCTCCTTGTCCTCGTCGTCCCTCGTGTCGTCTCCTCCAGGTCGATCCCATTCCTCAGACTTGTGCTGCTGTCTCCTGTCTCGTAGGGGAGACTTGTGCGATAGAACCAGTGAGTGATCATCTCCCTACCCTCTCTCATCTCTTCAGTTGCCATGTCTCGTCGCTCCTTGTCCCACTCGTGCAATCTGTCGACCAATGAAGAAGAGATGCGAGAAGCAGAATGAGGTTCAATTTGCACATCACTTTCAAGTATTTTTGATGGACCGCGCTTAAAGTAGGACTCTCGGCAAAGTAGCCACATCGATAGAAGGGAGGTTCCACCCTCCAAAGATCATAGCGCGAGCTAGGAAGTGGTCCATCATCGGTATAGCTCAGTGGTAGAGCAGCCGTCATGTAATTGGAATGTTGTGGGTTCGATTCCAGTTTTTGAGTTTTTGACAACACTTCAAGATATTTGAATTCGCGCACTTCCCTGGCCCATCAAGCGTCCATGGCACTCAGCCAACTAATCATAACTCTGTTGAGAGCAGAGATATTAATGAACTTTTTTAAAGGGTCCAAAGTTGAACTTTGCCTACAGTCCTCCTTTAAGAGACCATCCACGAGAGAACGGAAAAAGTCACGGATGGTCGAAATTCAAATAATTCTCAAACTTTTTTCCTGGAGTGGTACTCCCAAATGCTGATTGCCAGGGTACATGATAATGGTCAGATATCGATTTTGAAAAAGTTACCGTAACCTATCGATTTTGGGGTTGAAAAATGAGATATCTCCAAAATAAAATGTTTATAGTTTTTCTGGCGTATTTTCACCCGTAGAAAACTAATTTCAATGTTAGAACTCGAGAAAATGCGATTGTAAAATGCTAGGTTCGAAAAACTGCTCAAAAAGTGACAAAACCCGAGATAACTAATTAATTTATGAACTGTCTTAAGCGATGCTTATATTTTGAAAACTTCAACATGTACCCAGTATACGATATTTTTTACAGAATTTTAAAAATGCAGCCCGTTAGGTTTTCGCGAGCTCAAAGTCGACTCCCAAGAACAGACGCAAACCAGCACATAAGGTCAATATAGAGATAGGCGCCTGACCTTATGCTAGAAATGTAGAGCACGATGAGCTGAACATTTCATCCGTTGAAAGTGAGTCTCTATATTTTCGTTGAAGCGTGCTACAGCGCCTAGAAGTTGGCTAGAAACGGACAAGTCCCCGAGAGAGCGCGCTCTAACCGTCTGCCGCTCTCGCCACCTGACCTCCCTCTCCTTCCCCTCCATTTAGCGCTCTCTCAGGGCGCCTCTTCCGCCTTTTCTGACAACTTCTAGGCGCTGTAGCACGCTTCAACGGAAAGATAGAGGCTCACTTTCAACAGATGATATGTTCAACTCATCGTGCTCAACATTTTTAGCATTTTTAGCATTTTTTAGCGGTCAGGCGCTTATCTCTATATTGACTTTATATGCTGGTTTGCGTCTGTTCTTGAGATTCGACTTTGAGCTCGCGAAAACCAAACGGGCTGCATTTTTAAAATTCTGTAAAAAATATCGTATACTGGGTACATGTTGAAGTTTTCAAAATATAAGTATCGCTTAAGACGGTTGATAAATTAATTAGTTATCTCGGGTTTTGTCACTTTTTGAGCAGTTTTTCGAACCTAGAATTTTACAATAGCATTTTCTCGAGTTCTCACATTGAAATTCGTTTTCTACGACTGAAAATACGCCAGAAAAACTATAAAACCTTTATTTTGGAGATATCTCATTTTTCAACCCCAAAATCGATAGGTTACGGTAACTTTTTCAAAATCGATATCTGAAAATTCTCATGTACCCTGGCAATCAGCATTTGGGAGTACCACTTTGGGAAAAAAGTTTGAGAATTATTTGAATTTCGACCATCCGTGACTTTTTCATATCTGTTATGTTCTCTGGTGGACGACCTCTTAAGATACAATAGGAATGGTTTCTCGGAGTGTCAAATTTCCGTTCCAGATGTGGAGTGAATGCTTCACTGGATGTGAAGCCACGTGCGGAACGAAGAACAAAGCGAGTATTCACAATAACTATTAACCACCCTCATTATTCGGTATCTCTCAGATGTGCACGATGCAATGTGGACCGGGAGGATGTCAGTGTGCAAGAGGATTCATCAGAAATGAGATGAATGGTTGAGTAGAAATGTTTATCACACGAATACGACGTCTAGGAAGAGGAATAACTCGTTGCAAAGGTAATTGATTGTAGGAGAATGTGTCCTGGAGCGAGATTGCCCCCTCGATGATCAATCTGAGAAGTGCCCCTCCAATGAGATATACGATCGGTGTTTCCATGGATGCGAAGCTACTTGCGATGATCTCATACCTGTGAGAATTCAATTCCAACCCCATCCACCTGGTTATTCTTCCTTTCTCAGTTCTGCACTAAGCAATGTGGACCGGGTGGATGTCGATGCAGGAGTGGATTAGTGAGAGATCCCTCCACCAAGGAATGCATCCCTCAATCGGAATGCAGTAGAAGGACATACGGATAGAATATCGATCGAATGCGGTTGAACAAATGTTATCTCTCTTCCGACTCTCAAATTTTCTAATTATATAACCTCAAAGTGGCTGGTATCCGTTTATTTCGCATCGATAAAGTTTTTCTTAAATTCGCACGTTTATGTAAAGCAGCAGCAACTCATGATCGTCTCTGAATGAGCAAGAAAGGAGGATCATAAAATTTCCTTAATCTGAATCTGATGAAGACGGCAAAACAGCTAATATCTCAGCTCCAGTTCCTCGTGCTGAGCATAACCCATTTTCTCGTGATAAGCAGAACCGATTTCCTCTTGATCAGTGAGAGGTCTCACATTCAGAAAAAAAACAAAGAACTAATTTTGATTGTCACGCTTTTGGTATGCTTTTCAGTTGCACTGAAAATCGGTGACTCATCTCTCTAGCTGATCATTTGTTCCTTTGCTCTCTCTCAGTCTAAAAAAGAAGAAGAAGTGAGAGAGAGAAGTGAGAGAAGAAAGGGAGGGGAGGGAGGGGAGCGAGGGAAGAGGGGGGGGGGAGATTGGGCAACGATCGTTCACCGAATGTCCCCGTTTCCTTCTTCTTATACCCCGAGGAGGAAGAAGAGTTGACGGCTGTGGCTCATGTCATTATACGCAAAAGACTGGAATCTATTCAATCAGTTCGATCTTGAACTACTCGATTGCTCTGATAGTTGATTCGCTGACACATTCATTGCCCTGCCGAATTGCTCATTTCGAGATCTAATTGTTTTTTCGAGCACTATAAAGGCTCCTCTTCAGTTCTTAATCCTAGACTCGTATAAAAGATTGAGAAGCTTCGTTCGTACCGTGGATTTCCCTTTCACTCCATTTTCATCTAAGGGAATCACTTGCAGTTCACCACTTCATCGTAAGAATGAGTCTCTTCTGTCTCTCCTTACTCGCCATCACTGCACTGGCTGCTGCTCAAGGTAGAGATTGACTGGATGAAAGGAGAAGAGATCGACGTCCTTCCAGATTCGCCCCTCACTTGTGCAACTGTCGACTGCGCGAGTGGATTGATCTGCAAGATGAAGAATGGAAAGCCGACGTGCGAAGCTGGAGGAAGTGAGATTAGCCTGCACTATTTTGATCCTCTTCTTCGTTCTTGAGAATCGGCGACATGCGATGGATTCTCTTGCGATGTCTCCCATCACTGCGAGATCCTCGATGGAATCCCCCATTGCATCGCCGATGCCACTTGTGCCACTGTTGACTGCAGGAGTGGAATGGAGTGCAAGATGAAGAATGGAAAGCCAAACTGCGTCAAAAGAGGTCATCTATTCTCTCATTTGAATAGTGAATTGTCTGTCTTCTTTATGTAAAATAAAATTGAGGGTTGCAGAAGCCCTCACGTGCAACACGGTGAAGTGTGCGGGAGGACATCGATGCGTGATCAGTCCAGAGGGAAATCCCTCCTGCATCCCCAAAAGTAAGATTCCAGTCCTCATTCTCCCTCCATTCATATCTTCCTTCTTTCAGTCACCTGTGCCAATATCCGTTGTGCTGGTCCGTGCAGAGACACTCCGAAAGGTCCCCAGTGTGGTCCCCGTCCCCTTGTTCTCCCCATCTCCGTCGGACCAACCGATCCCCCGTGTCCCGAAGTTCTCCCCATTTCCGTAGGACCCACTAATTAATCCTGTCTCAATGCATATTGTTGGCGGATTCGTGAAGATTCCTCTGTTTGAACAATGAAGATCATTCACTGATTTAATTTGCAAGACACTGAGGGAGAACGAAGAAATAACAAATCCTAATCAATTTTTCGTTCTCATTCTCAAAATGTATTCAGATATTCGTTTGGGGGTATTTCACTCGCATGAAGCATTTTCCTAGAAATCCTTTCCTTGAAGGAAATTCCTCCCTTATATCGGAGTAAGCTCCATGTGCACTTCCAGAGCACAGATGAGATCAATCCTTGTTTCATCATTACTTCACTTCTCTCTCAGTCTCCTCTAAAAGGATTGGTCCGAAGTTCTCCGAAGTAGATTCAATCTAAGCGTCTATCGTATTCATCGTTCTCTCCGACTCGCAGTGAGGATTCTGCCAAAGATCATCGAGTCTATTCAGTTGACTCTCAAATGTTTCGACGTCTATCGGGCCTTCCCATTAACAGCTCTTCTTTGTTCATTTTTCTACAGAGTGACATCCGAATGTATCGCTACATAGAGGGACGTAGAAGCGCATCTCACTTTTCGAATACAGTACGTGCTAATCGCCTTGGTCATGTGCGTGCGCGGCGCTGCGCGGCGGAGCGCGGCTTGCGCGGATTGATTTTGCGGAAAGAATATTGTTTTCACGATTCGAATCTATTATTTTCGAATTCTCCGTAAAATTTCGCATCGGAAGGACTATTCATTCATATTTTTAGAAAAAGAAATCAATATTTTGAATTCTGTAATGCTGCAACCTACCGTAATCCCAGTTTGCGATACTGTCGCTATCGTAAAGTGAGATTACGGTAGGTTGCAGAAATTCCGCATTCAAAATATTGATTTATAAATATATCTTTAAAAATATGAATGAATACTCCTTCCGATGGGAAATTTTACGGAGAATTCGAAAATAATAGGTTCGAATCGTGAAAAATAATATTCATCCCGCAAAATCAATCCGCGTAAGCCGCGCGCCGCCGCGCAGCGCGGCGCACGCACATTGCCAAGGCGATTAGCACGTACTGTATACCACTTCTTCATCGTAAAACCTTCTGCTAATCGCAGTGGGTTCGCTCAGTGCATCGTGTTAATCCTTTCGGAGTGAATAGTGGGGGAGGAAGAGGATGTTTAGAGGGGGGACAGACGAGAGTGAAAAGCACGGATCTGCACATTCAGAGCACATGGGGAGAGTGAATAGAGGGTGAGTCAGTCGAAGTCGGAGAACGAAAAAAGGAGGAAGAGAAAAGAGAAGGGCGAAGACAGTGAGACCATCGACTATTCACCATTCAGTCGATTGTCATTTGTGTAATAGACATCTTGGATTTCAACCAGTCGAGGAAATTGTTTTTACTTTAGACTAAAAATCTTTTAGTGAAGTAGAATTAGGTTGATTCATAAGTTTCGTTACAAGGTATTTTTATAGTTTTCACGAAGATACTTGACTTGTATTCGGAGCTACTTTGGCATTATTTGAGGCATGATTGGGGTGCTAGAAAACTGTCGTATCTGTGGTTTTTTGATTTCACTTCGTTCGGCAGATACAAACTGTTTCTCCAAAAAGTGGCAAAATTTCAATTTTTCGAGTATTCGGTTCAAACCGTCATAAACATATAACGAATGCGTTACAATCGTTGTCATTCAGGGAATTCAATGGGTTTGGGCTGACACTTCCAGCAAACATTTGACATCGAAATTTCAAACTCGCTAAGGAAACTTACGGGTCAAGAATAGTCGATTTCGGCCTCCAAATTTCGACTCCAAATTTTGGGATTTTGAAAAGAGGGGTTACTGAATGGAACGGTCAATCATCTCCTTTATTTTAAGGTAGCATCAACGTAGTATGCCATCACACTTCTGATAGAATTAAGACCAGTGTGACCTTCTCTAAAAATTATCAGCTCGAACAAACGAATATTACAAGATGTAAGATCTCAGAAGGATGGGATGCATGGCTTTTTTACAAGCTTTTTCATGACTGATCCGGCGCTTTTAGCAAATTACAATTCCTACATATCACAGTTTACAAAAATAGTGTTGTTTTGGAGAGATCATTATGGTGGTAAGAATGGCGATATTTCGAAAATGCCTAATTGATATTCAAGTTTTGTGTATTTTTTTAAAATCTGCCGTCTGCGTTAGGTAAATCTACCATGTATGATATTAGGTGCGCTATGGAGAGTACACATGTACCAACATCACACAAAAATCCATGAGATAATCGATAAAGTGTGAAGCAAGATATAGCTCAAAAATTCGAAGCGTGAAAACGTACGAAACTTATGAATAGAGTGCGGAGAGGAAGAGGAAGAGGAAGACTCTGCCGCTCTTTCGAGGGAGAGAGCGAGGAATGAGGAAGAGGAATTGGGAAGTGCAGTCTTCCGGAAGAGTAGGGACAGGAAAAATGCTGTGTTAGAGCGTTTTTAGAGCGGATTTTAAGTCATTTTGTGAAGAACTAGTTTAAATATGGTATTAGGATACGGCAAGATGCATTTGCATGAAATTTTGACTTGATTTTCACCATCGGAAGTTTTACGAGACTGCTCTTCCGGAAGACTTTCCCCACCCTCTCATTCTTCCGGAAGAGAAAATTTCATTCCTCGTCGAACAGAGCGGTCTTCCCTCTTCCTCTCCTCTCTCTACTTATGAATCAACTTGATATTTTTTCAGTGAAATAATTTTTTTTAAATAATTTGCATTCGGCCTGTTTAATCTGTCAGAAATGTGCGAGAAAAAGTTGCGTAAAAAGTTCGCGAACTTCTGATTCTCTCCATTTCGCATGCTCTCTCTCTTTCTCTAACCAGGTCGATGAAAAGTTCACGAACTTTTCGACGAACTGTGTTCGAAAATCATACTTTTCTTTTGTTTTACTTACTTTTATAAACGATTTTTGCTTTTAACTTATGATTTCTTATAATGACAACCTTCCCTTAGCTGGAATTGCTTCAGAATACAGCGTAGTGAAAGTAAACAGGGTTGGAGTATTTTTTTCGAAAATGGGTCACCACTTTCCCCACCCTGTAATGTCAAGCTATTCCATCAGAGGGAAGGTTGTTCTTATACGCATTCATAAGTTAAGAGCAAAAATAATTGATAAAAATAAGTAAAACAAAAGAAAAGTACGAATTTCGAACGAATTAATGCCGGTTTTTAACGAACTTTTCAAGGAGCTGCGTGAAAAGTTAGAGAAAGGCGAGAGAGCACGCATTCTTGAGAGAGGGAAAAGGAAGTAAACAATCACTGCTTCCTTTTCCCTCTCTCAAGAACGCGTGCTATCTCGCCTTTCTCTAACTTTTCACGCAGCTCCTTGAAAAGTTCACGAACTTTTCGACGAACTATGTTCGAAATTCGTACTTTTCTTTTCTTTTATTTATTTTTATCAATTATTTTTGCTTTCAACTTATGACTGCTTATAAGAACAACCTTCCCTCTGATGGAATAGCTTGACATTACAGGGTGGGGAAAGTGGTGACCCATTTTCGAAAAAAATACTCCAACGCTGTTTACTTTCACTACGCTGTATTCTGAAGCTACTCCAGCTAAGGGAAGGTTGTCATTATAAGAAGTCATAAGTTAAAAGCAAAAATAGTTTATAAAAATAAGTAAAACAAAAGAAAAGTACGATTTTCGAACATAGTTCGTCGAAAAGTTCGTGAACTTTTCAACGACCTGGTTAGAGAAAGAGAGAGAGTACACGAACAGGAGAGAATCAGAAGTTCGCGAACTTTTTACGCAACTTTTCTCGCACATTTCTGACAGATTAAACAAGCCGATTATCTTCGTGGAAGCTTCAATTTATTCAATGCGGAAAATGAGATGTGGGAATGGGTACTCATACGCAGGAGGGGATGGGATAGCACGGAGCACGGAAACACATCACCTGCAATTTAATATTATTTATCGTTGAGGAAGATGAGTAAATGAGAATAAAGGAAGGAGTTCCTACCTGCTGCAATTGGCACTTCTGTCCTTCGGGACACGAATGACCCTCACAGGAAGGGATGGATTCTTCTTTCTCGCACGAGGGAATGGGATAGCAAGGGGGGACGAAGCACGCGACCTACGAAGGAAGAGATCGAAGAGGGAGAGAAGGGAGAACCAACCTGAATCATCTTGCACTTCTCCCCTACGGGACACTCGTGGTTCTTGCAGGAGGGACGAGGGGCAGAAGAGACGAGGACAGCTACAGATAAGATCTGCAATCAATCAATTATCTGTGTGATCTGAACTTGATCCGCGAGAAAGACTTTTTAGAAATTCATGAGAAAATGGCACTTACCAACAGGGCAAATCGGTTCATCTTTTAAATGCGACGGGTAACTGTAAGAACGCATTTTAACTTGGATTAAATACATACGACAAGAAACAGATGGATATTCGACAGCACGATAGGAAGAATCGTCTCGACGAGAACGAACGTGTAAAGTCAACAAGTGCCCTTTATATGCAAGAGGCGCTGATGTGATTCAGCGAACTCTGAACGAGTGAGATTTGGCCGATGGAGGGAGCAAAGAAACGAAGAGAAGTAGGGAGAGGGGCGATTCGAGTGCGTAATAATCGACGCCTACTCTCTCTCTCTCTCTCTTTGGGTGCAAGGTCAACAGTGAATTAGAACTGATCTACTCACGTGCCATAAATATCGACGTCTAATCTATTTTTGAAAATACTCCTTTCTCTCTCTCTCTCTCCCCCAATCTCGTTTACTTTTATCCTCTCCCCCGGTGACTCATGTGAATCCAGATGGAGATCCGAAGAGGCACGAGGGAAGGAAACGTGTGAATCTTCCGTTGGCTGATCAAGAACTGACTAATAACCATGCGCCGTTGGTATTTTGTTTGGACGGAGCGAAACACAGCTTGCAAAGTGTCTCTCGTTCAACTATTCATTGTGTAGGAATAATTGAGGGGGCAGATTGGCCTCATTCATAATGTGGCTGCAGCGACTAAAGCCTTTTTAGTCTAAAGGAGATGAAGATGAGAGAAGGGAGAATCGCCGTAACCGAGTACAGAGATCAATTCACACAGGAAAATGGATGCGTCAGATTACACATCGATTTCGGCCAACGGTGTTAATACCTCCGGAAAAGCTGTGCATCGAGCTAAATCAGCGTTGTTTATTGCAAATTGAGGAACGAGAATGATATTTCGCATTTTTATTCATTGTTCAAAGAGTCGCCAGGACATACAAAAAAACATTGATTGATTTATTCATTTATGCTGACATCAAGCATTAGGGACAGAAGAGGTTAAATTCGGAGTAGAAAGGAGAGAAGTGGGATCTTCGGAATCAGAGTGTCGTTACGTCAAAGGATTGTGTCTTCTTTGTCTTACGACGTCAACTTTATCATAAAGTCTTTATTTACGATATTGATTGTTCGATCTCCATTGAGCATGGAAGTATATCATCCTGCATTCAACAAAAAACACAATCAAAATGTGAGACCGTTTTAGGTTTTCCAAATTACTAACGAGGAAAGGCCGCGAAGGTAGGTTAGAGTTTTTGAACTAAACATAGCGGGATCGAAAGAGCTTAAAATTTTAAGAACTTCTTCGTTTTTAACATGTCTGCTAAAGGCCTCTCTGGATGTCTGTATCGTAATCGAATTTCGAAACATAGCCTGAGAAATGAACGGTTTTACACCTCTTTCCACTATGAACCCAGACGTTCAGTTATGAAAAACGTAGTTCTTAGAAATAGAACCTCTTTCGATCCCGCTATGTCTCGTTCAAAACTACAACCTACTCTCGTGACCTTTCGTTGAAAGAGTAAATTATTTTACATTTGGGTATTTGGGTACTGCTGCATTCTACTCGATAAATTCAGAAATAACGTCCGAAAAAACTTTAAATTCTGGTACTCACAGGGACGGGATTCAACCTTTCAGAGGGGGATTCAACCGTACTGTATACCAACCACAGTTATATTTAGTCGAGAAACATGACAATGTGTATTTATACAAATTTGTGAATTGGTTTACGTACTCTACGTCTCTCTTTTCGATGCGTTTGGAGAAATGTCATTGGAAAGTTGTTGTATGACCGCACCTTTGTTGCAGCCTTTCTAGAAAAACAGCGTCGCAAATTCATAATTCGGTTTAAGACATGTTCCCAATCCAAAACATCAAAGTGATTCCAATAATGATTCCAGAAGATCCTGAAAAAAATTTCAACGATAGCTCGTCATATTCCCTCTCTCTCCCGTAGAGTTTGAAATGTAACGCTACCCGGGATAGTTGAGACCCAAGTGGGCAGAATAGTTCTGTTCAATTACCCGGGATAGTTGGATGCAAATCACAATTTCGCATCATTTCTGCTCGCTTTTGTGGTGAGGTACAGATCGAACTATCCCGGGTAATTGACTTATTATTTTCCATTATCCCGGGTAATTCTCATTCCTCGCCATTCTTCTCGATTACCCGGTCGGGTCCGAATTACCCGCCCCGAATTAAAAACTCTACTCTCCCGTACTCCACATTTTCTCCGTCATCAGATGTTACTTCTCAGTATTCTGAACACAGTGCGATCGTTGCTTCTTCGTTTTTATACATATTATTATGCTGCGTCATATTACAAATGAGATTCATTTATATCTCAGTGGAAGAAGTGATTCAGTGGGTGGTCGATCGAGTTATTGGTCTTAATTGTGTAAACACACTGTCGAATGAAGATCTAAGCCTTACGGGGAATTCCGAGAATACGAGATTCTACGCACACAACATTTTGCGGGAAAAGCTTTAAAAATTCATTATTGAAGCATTCTCATGAATAGTTCGATGGATGAAGTACATCAGAAGTTATTGAAATTTGGTCATCGTTTGCTCCTTTTCTGACAAATTCGTGCTCCGGGTGACCTTCCGTTGACCAAGCTGCTCATTGCAGAGAGTACATTCTTACGCCAATCCAAACCTTCGTCTAAACAGTTCGACTGACCCAGTTATCCCTTACTACTCCTTCCACTGTGAATCACCATGAGAGCTGGGGGTGGGAAGGGAGAAGGGAGGGGGGAGGGGGGAGGGGGATAGGTATGAAGGGGATAGGGGAGAGATTGGGGGAGACAAAACTCAAGGAGCTTCACTACAACCTTGAACTGGAGGATGGCTCGCTCCCTATTTATTCTTTCGAATTCCGGCCGTTCAAAAGCTTCACTCGAGAAGTTCTTTGCCTGTCTCTATAGAGGGGCATCGAAATGGAAATTGGAATGGGAACGGCCTCTTAGTGATGGCCATTCAAGGGAATGGCTTACGAACGGGTCTATTCTCACACTTCTCCATTATCACCTCTTTCCTTCCACTTCATTCCTGCCATTTCTTCGCAAGTTATTCTAAGTTCTTCTCAATTCTTTCCTTTCAGAGTTCATCATCGAGTCAAGTCATGAGGAGGATATCGGTCAGTTGTAAATTCATTCTTCGTCTTTCTCGGAAAGCATTTCAAACAAAAGAAAATACTGGTGCCAATAAGATGTGGTGGATTCTGCTCTGTTTTCCGTTGTACATCCCTTCCTTCATACGTTTTCTCCTTTAATCTGTTATTAGTCAAACGTCTGAAACTTATCTACTGAGAATAGAATACATAGCAAGTGTTGTGTTAGGAAATTACAGAATAACGTCGTCCTTTTTTGCATAAACGTGGAAAAATGATTTCTTGAGTATTCCTGAAAAGGCGACGTTCTTTTTGTGATTATTGTGCACTTTACCACTTGCTGCTCTTTCTATTCTCACAGTAATACATTTTTGCATACGCCATGTAACATCAGCGTGCTATCATACATTTTCTATTTTCCTCATTGATTTCTGCCGTCAGGGATAGAATCGTCCTCTTAAGAGTGCTCGATTGACCGTAACAGAGCCATTGTGGGAGAATAATGGTGCCCCCGTAAAGATCCAGCCACTCTTTACTTCTCTGGATAATAGTCCTGTGAATCATCCTTGTGGCAAACCCCCAAAAAGGCTCACATTGGTGAATACTTTACTCGGATGAATATTCTAGAAATGTCAAACAGGTCAAGGTTTGCTTTCCAAGCCTATCAAATTAGCAACATTCTCTTCCCTGATCTTAAACTTCTTTATATCGGAATGGTAGAGGAAAGATAAGGAAGAATGGCCACGGCGCTTTATTGAGCAACTTTTCTTCAACTCTGAACTGGATTATTTTACGACTTCTTTTCAGGTGATTTATGTTCTCGTCGCTCTTTCAACTGCTTCCTATGGTTCGTTTACCCTTTCTTCTTGATTTCCCATTGAAACAGCAAAGAGGATTGAAGTCCAGAAGGACTATGTAAGTAATTATGATCAGCTTCAATCTCTGTTCACAAATGACACCTTCATTTCACTCTCAAATCTCATCGAAGAATTGCCATTAGGAGTGAGGGAAAGAAGAGTGAAAAGTGAATGGGTTTGGGAATTGGCGAGAGTGACCTTCCTTTCACCTCTTACTCACTTCCGTATGCTGCAAAAACGAGACGGCCTATTCGGCAGATACTTTCTGTCTGTAGTAACTGAAAAATTGTCCCTGGTTGGGCAGTTATGATAGAAATGGCTGGATGGTTGCAGATAATCCGTCTGATTCTTCCCCCGATGGAGTGCAGGCATTCAATCCCTCCCATGCACCCGATCCATCCTGCAGGACTAATGAAGAGTACATCCAATGTGCAACCCACTGCGAACCTTCCTGCTCCAACCCCAATCCAGTCAGTTCGGCAGGAAGACGAAAGAGGAATCAGTCTGCGAGAAGAAGAATGATTCATATCATCGTGGTCTCCTTGCGATACAATCCGAAATAGTCCTCTCAATCTCATGGTTCCTCTGCAGGTGTGCATTCGCAGTTGTGCCCCTGCCCAGTGCCAGTGTGGATATGGATACGTGAGGAATGAGTACGGAGAGTGTGTAGACACGAGTGGATGCCCCGCCCAAAAAGAGGTTAGCACGACTATTCACACATCTGAGACTAATCCGAAATCTAAATTTCAGGAGGCGACTCCATCTTCGACGGAGATTCCGATGGAAGAGACGACGACATTCTCCCCTCCCTCCGCCCCTCAAGTAAGACCACCCCCAATTGAACAGGGAATAACAGAACGGCAACACTCTTTATATGGCAAATTTTGTTATTGTAATATCCTTATTCTCCAGTACGTGAACCCTCCCTCTCCTCCTCCATTTGACGATGAGCCTTCCACTACCACGACTCAGGTACAGTATCAAACGATAATAGTTATCTCCCCTGGAAATTCAAAAAAATATAATTCGTTCAGCAATACGATTCGGTGCCTACTGAGGCTACTGCATCCATTGACGACGAGACGCCTGCACCAAAGACTGAGTACGTTCACATGACCAAATGAGAATGTGCATGTTCTCCATCTCTTGCATAATTGAAGCACATGTACAAAAATATTATTATTCATCTCCCGTAGCGGAAAGTGATGGTTAACTATTCTCTTGCAGGAGTGAATCTCCTTCCGAGCAGACTGCCTCTCCTTCCTCCGACTACTCGAGTGGAGGGAATGGGGAGAAGGAGGATACCGTCCCTTCTCAGGACGACGATGACGTCATTCTAGTTGTCTCGAGACTCCATCCCATTCTACTATCCCCTCTCTCTCTCTCTACATCTACAGGTGGCCCTTGCGGGGAGAATACTTGCCGTGTCGGATTCAAATGCGACGATTCCACTGCAGTGGGAGCACGTTGCATTCCCTTCGGTGAGTCTCTCCCCTCCTTTTCCATTCCTCCTCTTCCCTCTAGATACTCGTGCCCGTTCTTCTTGTTCTTCAATCCGTTGTCGTCCTGGATGGAGTTGTGTCATTGCCATGGATGGACCGAGATGCTACAGAAACGAGGGTCAGTCTCATCCAATATTCAATTCCAACCACTCATCTACTGCAGTTCTTGGATTGGCTAATGCTAACGAGTCCACGAGTGGTCCCTTGCCCGTCTCTGATTACTCTGCTGACTCCCCTTCTCTTCCTCCCCTTGCTGAGGATGGAAAGAAGTGCTCCGACATCATCTGCCCCTTGGGTGAGAATGAGAGAAGGGGAAAGAGAAGGGAAAAATATCATCTGACTACTTCAGGTTTCTCCTGCTTCGAGGATTCCTCCTCTCCTCATCCATTCTGCAGATCCATCACCGAAGGTAACTTCGCACCTTCTCTTCTTATCCCTCCAATCCCTTCCATTGTAGGTCGTGAATCTCCAGCTCCTCTCTGTTCCGATATCCAATGTGCTCCAAATGAATCATGCACCGACAACCACAATGGACCAGTGTGCACTAAGAACGGTGGGAATCAACCAGTGGATGGAGGAGGTACCTTCCTCCCTCTTTCAGCTCCTGCAACGTGTGCATCCACTTCTTGTCTCACAGGTAGTTCGTGTGTGGATCATCCCGAGGGAGCGAGATGCGAGGGAGGTACGATCACCCCCCTCTCACACTGCATGATCGCCCCTGGAATGATGCCATCGCTTCTGCCTTCTTAGGCCCCGTTGTCTTTGCTGGCAAGACTTGCGCTGACTCTGTCTGCCCCGACTTGCACCAGTGCTTCGATTCCCTCGAAGGAGCCTCTTGCTATCCCATTCCTACCGGTATGCCATCCCGCACACCTACAACTTCACTTACAACACTAAAATGTATGCATGTACATTCTGTCTAATCGGCATGCGTTTCCTTTAATTTCATTTTAATATGTAATCAAGTGTACTACTTGATTACTGCTTGAGACCCGGTGGAGTCGATCTCCGTCCCTCTCAAATGTGACCAGATGACGTGCAATGAAGGAGAGAAGTGCAGAGATGATGAAAACGGAGGAGTGTGCACACCACAGGAGGAAGGTACGAACAAGGGCATTAAGGGCCAATCACTGATCATTGAATAGCCCCCATCCCAACCTCTGCTCCTGCATATCCAGGGGAATCTGCTGAGTAGAGTTTTTAATTCGGGGCGGGTAATTCGGACCCGACCGGGTAATCGAGAAGAATGGCGAGGAATGAGAATTACCCGGGGTAATGGAAAATAATAAGTCAATTACCCGGGATAGTTCGATCTGTACCTCACTGCAAAAGCGAGCAGAAATGATGCGAAATTGTGATTTGCATCCAACTATCCCGGGTAATTGAACAGAACTATTCTGCCCACTCGGGTCTCAACTATCCCGGGTAGCGTTACATTTCAAACTCTACTGCTGAGAATGAAGTGCCTGCTGGTGATGAACCCCAATCTCAACGAGGTGAGACCTTCTTGATTCATACAATCAATCAATCAATCAACAGAAGGGGTTTCCGACTGCGAGCACACTTCGTGTGGCACTGGAGAGCATTGTGCAGTCGACTTCGAAGGAAATCCATACTGTAGGAGGAACGAAGGAGTGGCTGATGGTTGGTTGTTACTCCTTTCAATCTGACTCATTCTCATGCTCATTTCAACCTTGAGATGCCTTTCGGTGATCCGTTCATTTGAGAACTCCTCCCCTTCCCGAGCACTTCTATCTCCTCTATCAGTTCAAGGGCGAAATTGAAAAGTCTAGAACAGTAACACCCATACTGAAAACGATAGAAGAACTGGATAAGATTAAACAGAGTGTAAACTGGGGCAGGGGGCTAAGAGATAGATATTCCATCACGATATTTTTTTATCGTAGAAGTATCCAGCTATAACGAATATGACGGTAAAACAAGTGAATAATGCTCTCTTAGTCCCCTGTTGTCGCTTTCGCTCCCTCGGTGTCCATTCCTCTCTGCTCCAATATCAATTTCCCTCTGGTCACGAATGCTTCGATGATTCAGTCAAGGGAGCTGCATGCTGACCAATTAGGGGAGGCGAGGGAAGAGAAAGACTAAGACAGGCAGAAGAAACACGATGAATCGAGTTGAGATGAATATGATGAAAGACAATCTTCTTCAGTGGCTGAGCCAGTGACTTCTTCCTCTGAGTCTGAGAGTGCCCCCGAGAGTCCCTCCTGCAGAACTACCACCTGCACTCAGGTAATTGGGTGCTATTCATCACCGAACAGAATTTTGCTAATTCATTTATACATGTCTCCTAATAACTCTTCGCCCTTGAGGATGAGTTGTGCGTGGAGGAATCGACGGGTCCCCGTTGTGTTCCCACTCTTAGACGAGGCATTTCCACCCCCGGATACAGACGAAGACTGTGAAGATGACCTCCCATTCTCCCCCCTCTCCCCCCTTCCCCCCTTCTTCCCCATCACCTTCTTCCCCTCATTTGCCTTCCCCGATCTCAATCCCGTCTTCGTGATCTGCTGACAGAATTATTCCTCAATTATTATTGCTCAAATTATGCGCCGATTCTACAATTATAAATGAGTATACAATTGAGTTCTTGTGAAGTCCATAAACGAATCAGATCTTTCGATCTCGATCAGCACCACTGTGTGACTCATTCCTCTCCAATTGGGGACCGAATGCGAGTAAGATCCTTCCTCTTTCAACTGACATGAAACATGCAATAAAACGAATAAAACAAGCACGCATGGAATTATTTCTTACCTTGAATTGAGAGGAAAAGACAAGAGGGGACCTAGTTGATTATCTTGATAGAATATGGTCTCTCCATGTTCCATGTCATAATTTCCCCGTATCGTAAGTTGCCCCTCCCAGGATGCTCCATCAACTGCTCAATTTCCTCATCTTTCTCTCTTGTCTTAGTGGTCAAAAATGCGGTAAGATTAGCGATGAATGGAAGAGATAGTATGTAGATACAAACAGGCCAACCCATGTAGCTGATCTCCTCCTCCCTCTTTCTATCGAAAATCTCCTTCAATCATGCATCCGTGCCGCCCTCCCTCATACTATGGGGGTTCTTTCGTGATCCTCGGAGTAAGGTGGAGTGTAGTGTAACAACAGTGACCAATGCAGTGAAGGAAACAGTGAGAACAGACAATCGAAACCCTCGTATTGAATGGCTGCAATGACTTCTGATGCTCCCTGGATATCGATGACTCGCTCACCAATTGCTCACTCTGGTATTTTTTTCCCAGTGGGATCCCAGCTCTTCCCACTGGTTTCCTGCCTCACTGCCCACTGGGAGAAACATTATGCCGATAGGAAACCAGTGGGAAATATACTAGGGGACTACTGGGAAGACGGCTTTCCCAGTGGGATCCCGGTCTTTTTCCAAGTGGTTTCCTATCGGCACCTTTCATCTTTTCCCAGTGGGCAGTGAGGTGGGAAACTAGTGGGATAACAATACCAGAGCACCAATTTATGTGAGGGATGACAGACCTGGTTATAATAAATTTGTGAGCTTGGAGAGAGAGGAAAGGGTTAACCTGGAAAACTTAATTGGAGGTACATGAACTGCCCTTCGATTCTTACGGATGACATTGGAAGGAGGAGCTAGATGCGTCCAGAGTATTAACGGGAAACCCAATAGATGACTAGTAGTAGCTCCTTCCGCTCCCTCTCTCCCTTCTCGTTCGGTCCTGATGGTCATCAGTGGAGAGGGAGAATCGTCAGAAGTGGGAATTCCCTCCTGTACTCGTCCCTTGTTCTCTCCTTATGCACTCTTGTGTAGCAGATGGAAGACACATGGGTTAGTCCCATCCCTTTGATTCTCTCTCTATTCTGCCTGGAGATAATCCTTGTGTATCAAAGATGTGTCTAGGGAAGAAGAAGGAGAGGATGGGGGGTCGATTGCAGTTCCCTCCCGAATAAGTCTCGTCTCGCATCTGTCTCAATAAGTGAATAGGTGGGAACCCGATGTTCCACCTACGAAGGAACCAGGGGATGGTTGGTGTTAGGTTTTTAAAGGAGTGATTAAAGCAATCTGAGATATATTTTACTTGAATCGATAAACTGTTCTCTTTCCGTCGATCGATGAGGTTCAGCAGCTGTTATCATCTTCTCCTTCTCTCTCCCATTATGTGCCCCACCCCGTCTTATCTGGCGCGAATCGATGGGAAGGAGTGGAAGCTTTCCATTCTCTTGATTCGTCATGGGAATGCTGCTCTTCCTTCTTCTCCTCATTCCTCTTTTCTCTGCTGAGACAGCAGATCAGGCGAATCTCGGATTCGATTGCGATGAGAAGAAGTGCATATTCACCCTCTCCATTCCACAGGTACGCATGAGATTCACTTTTTTTATGACTAAATCTGTTATATTTTATGCAATCATTATTATGTAATTACTTCAACAAATCATTGCTTCAAGGAGACACTTAAAATTAGAAAGAGGAGAGGAAGAGGGAAGACCGCTCTGTTCGACGAGGAATGAAATTTTCTCTTCTGGAAGAATGAGAGGGTGGGGAAAGTCTTCCGGAAGAGCAGTCTCGTAAAACTTCCGATGGTGAAAATCAAGTCAAAATTTCATGCAAATGCATCTTGCCGTATCCTAATACCATATTTAAACTGGTTCTTCACAAAATGACTTAAAATCCGCTCTAAAAACGCTCTAACACAGCATTTTTCCTGTCCCTACTCTTCCGGAAGACTGCACTTCCCAATCCCTCTTCCTCATTCCTCGCTCTCTCCCTCGAAAGAGCGGCAGAGTCTTCCTCTTCCTCTCCGCACTCTACTTAAAATGCATGTCCCTTTCAGTCAGCAGTTTCCTTCATCGACGTCGATCTCCTGGAGAGCGAAATCGCGGGATTGAATAGGAATGTGACCGATCTGAGAGCGAATGAGGAGTTGATCAATAATGAAGAACAGACTTTCATCGACGTGAGTCTGGCAAAGCATTTCAAATCGGATACCAATCTCGGTATTTTCATGAAATTCATGAAGGGTTAAATACACATGGATTTGTATATTTGAGGATTTCGATAGTGTTTACGTGGAGGCTCAGTCGACTCTGACTGCGATGTTCAATCTCTCCTCTTCACTCAACGAGACCTCCTACACTCTACTCGCTGACGCCCAAAAGAAAGAGAAAACGGTACCTTTAATCGCATCAATAATTCCCATCAATAATGTCACAAAAATGAGAATCCGGTGTTATTTGTTACAAAGTAATAGGATCATCTACGGCAACGATTGGAATTGCAGGCGATTGATCTCAAAGACGCCCTCAATTGCATGGTGCAAGGAGATAAATCTGCCGCGGAGTGTGGCAAGGATGTCCCCGATATTCAGACGACTCTCGCTCCTGGAGGAAACACCGATGAAACGACTGATGGACCCACGAAGGAACCATTCACAGGCACGACCACAACAGAGAAACCGTTTACTGGAACTACCACTACAGAGGAACCATTCACTGGCACCACCACTACTGAGGAACCTTTCACCGGGTCAACCACCACGGCTGAACCATTCACTGGAACTACTGTGGCTGAACCAGAAAAGAGCACGACCACAGGACCAACCCAATCTAGTACCGAACCAGGAACTGAACCCACGGATGGACCGAAGGAAACGAAAAGCACTACGACTGCTCTCGACGATGGAACGTCAGCGACTCCTAATGATGCTTCGACATCCGTGGAGATCACTTCTATTACTCCTGAAACATCTACCTAGAGACCACAACGCGTTCTGCCAAAATCGTCGTACCAGACACTTTATGTGCCCAATGCAACCCTTTCGGTCTGAATAAGGCCATGCTTTGTCATTTAGAACTATATTTTAACTCAGTAAAGAATTATTACCGGAAAACCTTACTCTCGGGAATTTGTGAAAAATGAAGAAGTCATGAAGTGCATTCATCAGTCGGTTTTGATCTCGCTATCGCAACTGTCCATTTGGTGTGGTGGTAGAGGTTTACCTCTAGTGCCCGAATCCTTCAGGTTCAAGTCCCCTCTATTGAAATAGGTTTGCACTTTTTTGCAATTTTTTTATTAAATCTTGTAAATGTTCCGACAATTCGGAATAACATCCTTCGGTTTTCCAATTTTGTACGATGTTTCTTACTGATACGAACTACAAACTGCGAGTGGAGCAGCTGCACACTAGTAAAATGACCCATTCTACCTCTATACATGGCCTTAATTAGCGTATGCTGACCTAATTAGAGCTATCTGTTCATGATGCTCCAGTGGTCATTTGTGAAGGATCCTAAGAGCTACCGAAATAACTTTTGATCGTCCGATTTGGTTAAGAATTCGAATTGTCGGACCAATATTCCTGAAAGTGGGCGTGGCTTGTGGTCTCTACATCTACCTCTGGTTGATCAGGCTCTCCGTGCTGAATATCAAATAAATATACTATCCCTTTTGCATATTCCCACAAGCAGATTTCAATATCGAATAATGGGGAAAAAATAGAAAAATAACGTTTAAAATGAAATCCTAAATAAAAAGGATACTGAGCTGGCTGTTTATTCAGATGAAGAGCATATCAATCAGCAATTTACATTGCTTTGAAACAAGGAAATGTTTTCAACATGCCAATTCATGACTTTCTAACTCGCTATTCTCATTTAACCTTGATCGAAAGCCGTTACTGCCAGTGAAAAATGGAGCCGTTCTCGGTATTTTAT
This sequence comes from Pristionchus mayeri, assembly GCA_036245805.1. Taxonomy (NCBI): domain Eukaryota; kingdom Metazoa; phylum Nematoda; class Chromadorea; order Rhabditida; family Neodiplogasteridae; genus Pristionchus; species Pristionchus mayeri. The sequence continues at coordinate 24,760,549 of BTRK01000006.1, forward strand.
CCGTTCCTCAGAGCTCCGCCTTACTCAGTTCATCTACAGAACCTTTCTCTTTCTCCAATTAGGCTGTTATACATCCACTTTTCTTTGTGCGCCCGAAGCATTGCACCAACTTTGCTTTCTCTTTCCGCAGTTACAATTGATTGCTCTTCCATTCCATCTGCATTTCCATCTAATTCGTAGTGAGATGTTCCTTCTCCTTCTCCTTCTCGCATTCACTGCTGCCAGTGCGAAAGTCATCGACTTCAGCGACAGTCAGCCAATTATTTTAAATCTCTGTAACAGATTTTAGATCAAACAATCGTGCAGTATCATTTCAAATTGAACAATAGTATTCCTCCTTCAGCTCCCCTCTCATGTCGTAGTCTCGAGTGTCCAGATGGAAGTTCGTGCATGGAAATGCCAGAGGGAGCATTCTGCTGGCCCGTTTTCATTAGTAAGTCCATTTAGGAGGAAGTGGAAAAACATAGATCGCGTTGTTTTATAAATTTGATGTGGGTAAACACCGAAGATTATGTGGAATTGATACCCGTAATAATCAAACATAATCAAAATATTCTCCTGTTTGCTCTATTCTGAGCAGGAAACTGAGTAAGCTCAAGAGTGCAGCCAGTTGAAACTGAAAATAGTTGCTTATCAGTACCTTTCCCCTTCTCATCGACACTCCCCAATGGTTCCATTCCCTCCCTTCTCAATTCAGTCCATTCGATGGAACCGTTCCATTCCATTCCGTTCCTTCTCCGTTTCTCTCTCGAGATAAAAACAAGTCGATAGATAGGAATGAGGAGATTGAAAGGTTTAGGAGGGCAGAATAGAAAGGGGATCACCATTTCAGAACAGACACAAGTGCAGGCCTCCATCGATCTCCCTCCTCCCGATATCGGTAATGAATGCAATATTAATTTGAAAATTAATGAAAAAATGGGGATATTTTCAGGATCTTCTCGTCCTCCCAAACCGAGTTGCTCTTCTTTCCTCTGCTCCCCCGATGAGGAATGCGTGAATACCTTCGATGGACCCACGTGCAGAAGAGTCACCTGTGCGTACCACGAGTTAACCATTACAGGATGTGGTTAAAAACCTGAAACGATCAATAACTTCTTCCAGTCGATCTCTCAACCAAGTACATGACTACCACGACTGATTCTCCCTGGTTGCCCCTTCCCCTCGAAGAACCAGTCACTGAATCGACCTTCGAGGAGAGAGAAACACCTAGGTGAGATCCCTTCCCTCTCATCCTCAATGATCTCTCTCTTCAGCCCTGTTCTCTCCTTCCGTTCCCTCGGTCCCTCTCCTCCTGCTCCTCCCTCTCACTGGAGACATTCAGTGCAGTCTGTCGAGAGTGCAGATATGCCCCCTTCCTCCTTCAGGAAACCCTCCGTCCCCAACAACTGCGACAGAGTGCATTGCCCCGTCGGACAGACTTGCTTCATGAAGGAGGTCAGGCATAACGAAGAATAACGAAGAATAATCAGTTGATTGCAGGTCAAATGCTTCACTTTCCCCTGCATGGCCGTTCCCTACTGTAGAGATGAGATGCACTAGAGGAGCAATTATGGTTGAACGAGTGTAGATAGACCCGATAAATCGTTCTCCCATTCACAACGAATTGAATATAATACTTTATGTTACATTTGACTCTCGTGATCTTCTCTCAACTGCATGTCTCTCGCTTCGGCAATCATACTCTGCATGTTGTTATCATCGAGGAAGAAACTCTTCCTCTGTCCTCCCTCGATCTCATCCCTCATCAGAGTGGATCTACGAGTGAGATCTGATGGAGAGAGAAGAGAATGACGAGAGGTCTCAGTGATCATCTGAAGAGAGAGGGATGAGGGAGGGGGACGGGGGGGGGGGGGGGGGGTACCTGGAGTGAAGTGTACGTCCTTTCTCCATTCTCGATGGGAGTCAGATCAGGAAGAGGAGTGCGTGAGAGGATCTAAGATAAATGCCAATGGGAGATACTTTACATCTTCTCACCTTCTTTCTGCATGCTCTTCCTATGCAGATAATCAATCCGAGTGCAACAAGGGAGGCGATGATAATGGAGCAGTTCTTGAATGCTTTCCAATTTGGGCCGAAGAAGACTGGACGGACGAGAGACCGGAAAGGATCGAGTTATGAAGGGCATTCAATGAAAACTACTCACGATTCACTTTTCACCTTGACGTTCTCAAGTTTGTTCACCGATTCACTGATGTTTTGTACCTGCAAATCGTTACTCTCATTCCTTCAATGCGAATAAATCTCGCCATTTCAGTGAGAGTAATCAAATTCTGTGCGATTCCTTGTAGAGTTAGGTCGTTCCGAGCGAAATCCTGAGAAAGGGAAGAATGAACCATTGATTTTTGATCTTTCCTCAACTCGATTGAGCAACTCGACAACGGGATCGGTCTTCCTCTCTTGTCTACTCAGACGGGAATTCAGATTGTTCTCCCTCGTCTCTTCCTCTTCCTTCTCTTCTCTATTCAATGGCAGTGAAGTTACTCGTTCCACACTCTAAATAACACGTGAATAATGGAGTGAATGGGTGGAACCTTCTCATCGATCTCCACCATGTTCTGGAGTAAATCCTCCTCCGAGTGGAACCAATCCTGCTTGAATGGCCCATTGTCGATTGTGGGAGTCTTTATCGTCTGAAGTCCATTCAAAATAAAATTAAATGTTGATTATCTCACAGTTGATTCAATGGGGGAAATCTTGGATGCACACATCTTCAGTCTTCTCTCGCGCCACTCTTCGTCCTTCAACATTTCTCATTCCTCCTTTAGTCAATAAGACCATAATTATAGGTTCTAAATAGACAAGACTGACATTGCAATTCTCTCCTCTGCACAGGGTAACCATCGAAGTCTCGTTCACAAATCGACAAGGTTCGGAGATTCCTCCGTACAAGAAATGCTTCGATTTACCAGTGTACTTCCACTCCCCTAAATGAGAAAAAATAATAAATTTAATAAGAACAATTATAAGATTAATGAATCATCCTTGAAGCTGACCTCGTTCCTTCACAGCAGTCCATCCACAATAGAGATAGTGGAATCCCTTCTGACATTCCTCTCTCGTTATCGATGCACTCACTCCATTGCAAGTCAGTCGAGTGCTCGAATTGGCGCATCCCTCAGTCGACCCTGCAATGGAAGGTGGCCAATTGCCATCCTGATTGTCCGTCACGAACCACTTGGAAGAATCTGGAAAAAGGGAATTGATTGGTGAATGGGCAATACTCCTAACCTCCTCCGGGTTCTCAGCTTCGCAGATCTTGACGATCTCAGAGAGAGTGAGTGACTGGAAGGGGGGGTTTCCTTCGTCTTTCACTCCATGGCTACCTCACATTCCTTGTTGTCAGGACAGAGAACTTGGAGGGATTCCTCAGTTCTCTTCCAGCAAATCTTCTGATCGAGCCTCGATTTCCTCAAGTTTGAGAGACGAGAAGAATTGTCGAATATCCAATCTGCAAATCAACCATGTTTCCTCATTCTGATTTCGCCTTTCTTGATTCTTCAATTCACTTTCACGGAATATCTACTAGCAGGTCGTACTTTTCAGCCATTATTTTTATGAAAGCCCCTTCGCACTGAGTGAAGAGGGGAGTCACACGATCAACTAACTCTGCAGTGAGAGACTGAGGGAGAGAAGGAGAGGGAAGAGAAAAGGGAAAGTGATAAGATGGCCAATTAGGTTGGATGAGAGAAGAGCGTGAACGAGGAATTAATTAAATTCCTTCGCTCATCCTTCGAATCCTTTCGGATCAAACAATTAAACATCTCCATTCTCATTCGATGATGTCAGGGTACATCCAAGAAATACTCTCACTCACACACTTCTATATTAATTTGATGGAATCATGAATGATACCTCTGTCATTTCCCCTCTTGAGAGTGATTCCACACGAGATGAATCTGAATCCCTTCTCGCATTGATTTCCACTCATCGTCACGATTCCCCAGGGGCATTTGACAGAGGGAGGAACGGAGCAGACTGACTCGAAAAGTTACATTGATCAAACCCGTTGATGTTCCATTCTGCTTAAGATGTGAGAGTCGAAATTCGATCAGAGAAATGTTTGCTAATTGATTTGATTCTCGAAAGGTAAAAGTGATGTGGACTTACTTCTTGTCGAGCAATTGAAACGCATATTGATACGAAGAATAGAAGAAACATTTTTCTGCAAAATTTCAATAATCGATCGTTTGAAACCAATCAAATTGGTGGCAAATGATAAAATGATAAATGAGTGTACTCTATTGGAGATACGACACATGCAACGGCGAAGTGAGAGGTGAAAGGAAGGGTTAGGGAGAGAGAGAGAGAGAGAGACCATAGATGGATCTCACTCTTCACAATGAGGAAATAGTGTGAGAGAAAGGGAGAATTGGTGCATTAGAGTGAACGAGTTCAATTGGAGGAAAGTTAACTCTTTTTTTAAGTCATTCGAGAAATTGTAGTCGCAAGGTCGAAGTTCACCAACTTGCCGCACGGCTACATGATAAACACTTGTCCTTAGAGTAGACACTGTAGTCATGTATTTTATCTGCGCTCGATGGAGCAACGAAACTCGGATAATTAATAATGTGCATATATCTATGTTTTTTTTTATTTTAATAAAATATCACAGGAGCTGAGTCATCACAACATGATTTGGAATGGAGAAATCAGAGCGAAATCAATTCATCTTGAAGCTCAAATCGATCTTCTCAAACAACTTCTGAGATGGAACGTGGGCAGGAAAGATCTCGAGTGCTTTGATGATTGTGACTCGTGCCTCCGAATAGAAACCCATCTGAAGGAGGAGAAGTGTACTCATTCAAGACTTTTAGTAATGAGGAGAATAGATATGGAGACGTACTTTCTCACAGAGAAGAGAAAGATTGAAGTGAGGCTCGAATTGGAGAGGACCTTTGATGACTGCAGATGAGAAGAGAGAACGGGCCTGCTCCCATTTGTCTGCAATCTCCCACTCTCTCTCTCCCTTCCCTCCCTCCCTCCCTCCCTCCCTCCCTCCCTCCCTCCCCCCTCTTCCTCACCTTGCTTCATGAGTATCACTCCTAGATTAGTGAGACTCTCAACGTGATCGGCATCGCATGCGAGTGCGAGTCTGAAGCAGCGAGTGGCCATCTTCACGTCCGCGATACTCTACAATCTCCCCGAAACTATGATGAATTCAACTGTTTCTATTCACTCACGAGTGCGATGTGCCCCGTATTGTACCATATATCAGCAGCTACTTCCTTGTCCATCTCATGATGAGCTCTCTCTGAATGGATCTCTCTCCTCACTTTCTCTCCTTTCTCTCTCTCTCTCTCTCCTCTCACCGACGCATGCAATGGCTATCTCGAACTGCTGGGAGTAGAAGCAAGAGAGGCCGATGTTCATGAACAATTCAGGAGTCGCCATTCCCATTTGCATGATGCGACTGAGAGAAGAGAATCAAACACTTATTGCTTCTTATCACGACGGTGCAAATATTACCCCCTTCCCCCACAAGGGAGATATCTCAGTCGATGGTTCATTCATCCCGAGTATCACCCTCGTATCTCCCTTCTCACCGATAGTACATCACTGCTACTTCTTGTTTATCAGTGTAGAAGTAGTGAGTGGCAATGCATGCAATCGATTCGATGTCATTAGCCTGATTGAATGGATTACGGTATTCCCCTTCTATTCTCTAGCATGAAATACCTTGATCTTCGCCACTCTCTTGTACGTTTTGAATGATTCTTCCAAATTGTTGAGTCTCTGAGACAAGATGATGAATTCCAGTTGATAGAGAGAGCAACCTCGTGAGTTCTCGCCAATCCGATGAGTAGAGTGATGTCATCGGGGAAGGAAGCCAGTCCATCCTCGTAGTCTTTGATCGTCTGCACTGGCTGATCCAATCTAGCGTGCACCTCAATTCCCTCCTCCTGATCACTCGATCACTTTCTCCCTTAGTCCCATCTTCGTCCTATCGAGGTGATTCTTACCTTGGCCAGATAAGCGAATGTCTCCGGATGTTTCTTCGTCCTTAGGGAGAGATGAAACATATGCTCTGCGTCTTTCAGCATTCCTAATCTAAAACAATTTGGACCAATGAATTTATATTCACTTTCTGTTATTGTTGCAACAAGTTGTTGTACCATAAATAGGTAAATGTAATATTTGACGATCTTTTCGATTCTCCTTCTCACCTATAGTAACACTTCCCCAGTTGATTCTTCCAATACCAATCTTTCTCAGCTTCTTTCGATGCGATCGACGCTATCTTCAATTTATCCTTCCATTCTCCCTTCCCTCTTTATCATCAACCTGATGGGCTACTTTGATGTCTCCCTCGAGGTAGAAAACGTACTCGAAAAGCTGACGATTCACCTGCAGATTTCGATAACATCAGTAATGAGATGGTGAGGGGGAGGGGAGGGAGGGAGGAATACCTCGTTGTCCTTCGCGTACTTCTCGATGTTGAGACGGGCGAGATTCACGAAAGGACCTGTAGAGAGAGAGAGAGAGAGGAGGAGGAGATCTAAATCCTCCTGACCATCAGCACTGGATGCCATCGATGCCGTTCCCAATCGCACGAATCTGGCAGTCTGGGAGGAAATGGCCCGTGCAGTCTTCGAGGTACGAGAGGTTCTCACTGCCTCAAAGGGGAACTCTCATCTCTGCTCCTCTCCTCATCTGCACCTGTTCCATAGTCCCTGGTCGTGCAGATGTCATGGGTCGAACTACTCCAGTCAAGGGGCGACCAGTACTCGATGTGGGTCTACACTCAGTCATACATCCATCCACCCCCTTTCTCCTTACCTTAGAATGGGATTAGATGCGAGGGAAGCAGTGGAGGGACGGGCGAAAGAAGTACCAGGACGGGCATTTGTCGCGATGATCTGATGGATTTTCATAAGTATTAGTGATCACTTTCTTACATTCAGATTTCATTGTTGCATTTGAGATCAATCATTGCATATTCATAGTGGATACTCAATTGTGACAACTCTGATTGTACCTGTGAGTCGATTATTTCCTCTGCCAGTCCGATATCGTTGTTTTCCAGTTCATCCACGTAGAATCGATCAGCGAGACACGACAATTTGAGTGTCCATGCAGCCTGAAGAAAGATCAAAGATCAACCCTCAAATATTACTTTCTCTTCTACTATGGAATCAACTTGAAATGGATCTCTATCGTGAGTGTTTCTTCACTCTAATCCTCCTCCTCCTCCTCCTCCTCTTTCTCCTTCCCTTCGGCATCTCATTCTTACAGCGAGAATGCGCCAAGATCCCAGTGAACTCTCCTCTAATCCTTCACTCTTTCCTTCATGTCTTATTCTCTGCTCTCTCTTCCTCTTCACACTCTCTCTCTTTTCCCTCATATATCTGATTCTCTCGTATCCCTCACTCTCTCGTTCCTCTCTCTGATCTTCCCCATCTTCGCTCACTTTCCTCCTCTCGATGCAATGGAAACACCTGTCTCTCCTCCCCCATCCCCCCTCCCTCCCTTCCTCCCTCCCTCAATTCTCTCCCTTCCTCCCTCTGTTACAACCACGCTTTCTGCCAGACGAACCAACGCAAGAAGAGGAGAAGAAGTGAAGGAATCCACATTGAACTAATCACTTCGAGGGGGAATACCTGGTCGAGGGGGTTCTTCTGCAGTATTCTCCCTGCTTCTTCCTCTGCTCCATCGATATCATCTGCATTGAAGAGTCGAAATGCCTTGAGAAGACCATCCAGTTTATGGGGTTCCATTCGATCGGGAGGGAGAAAGAGAGACGAACACTATCTAACTAGAAAGGGAGACAACGAATTCTTCTCGTTATTTCGCGGCTAGTCCACTCTCGTCTCCATGGTGACCGAGGGGGAAGAGAAGGAGGGAAATTCAAATTGCGTGTCAGATGTCTGCTTGGCATGAAACTTTATGCAAGGAGAAACAACGTTTCCACGGGAATTCACTTTATGTGTAATCTGACGATGGAGGGAGAATAGACAGAGTAGTGAAAGGCAATTGTAGATAGACTGATAGATAGACTAGGTATTTATTGAATTTGCACAAATAGGGATGGCATGGGATGGAGGAGGGACTCTTGGATGCTAGCGAGCGTTGCTAGTAGATGAGAGGCGTGTCCTCTACCACAGTCGACGGACGTATTCTCCACGAACGTCACGGGGAGTACCGAAGGCAGACATACCAACCTGAATGAAGAGATGATTGGAAGGAAGGAGAGGAGAGAAGAATGAGGGAGTACCTGGGATGCGAATTCGGTCTCCATTCCAGACCAGAAGGGAACTTCCGGACGACGGGCGAGATCAGCGGGAAGCTCCTCGTGACCATCGTCCACGAAGGGAGTGTAAGTCTGATGAGGGAGGGATGAGGGGGGGGGGGGGGAGGGGGGAGGGGGGGGGGGAAGGGGGGAGGGGGGGAGGGGGGGAAGGGGGGAAGGGGGGATCTCACCTGACGGGGCATTCCGAATCCGGTCTTGCCAGCCTGCGAATCGAGGAAGTTCACTCCCATCTGGTAGGGGATCATTCCCTGCGAACGCTGCTCCTGCAAACAAAGACCATTGCTTCATTCTGACATATTCATCCAATTATATGTACGAATTCATCGATCAGCTTGATTGAAAAGAGAAACATACCTGGGCCTGGAGGTTGAAAACGGTGTTGTTACGGAAAGCGCCGAAGGCCATTCCAGACTGGTTGGCTCCTGCAGATATGAAAGATTAGAGTTGATTCCCCTAGACAGAGACTGACCCTCCTTCCATCCAGAGGTCTGTCTGGACGTCGTCGACTCGTCGTGAGGCATCTCTCCTCTCACCTCGTCCTGAGAAAGACAAAGATCAAAGATTGATCTGCTGACTACTCACCTTGTAGTGGGTGATCTCCCTTCGGGGCATTCCGAAGCCAGTCATGCCGGATTGGTTGGCGAATCGGTTGGTTCCCTGTTAAGATGAGAGATGAATGAGTGAGAGAGGGAATGGTAGATACCATCTGGAGATGGACGAATCCCTGCGAGTCTCTGTTCTGATCATCGGTCTTGCGAACTGAATAGATGGAGAATGAGAATGAGGAGGGGGGGATGACTAACCATCGACGATTCGGGGCATTCCCATTCCAGTCATTCCCTTCTGAGAGGCCAGTTTGTTCGTTCCCGATTGGAGGGGCACGATTCCATCCGTGGCACGGGCCTTCTCCTCTGGCACCTCCTGTGCTCCTCCAGTTCCCTTCGTTCTGTAGTTCACATCACGAGGAGCTCCGAAGCCTGAGCAGAATCGAATGATCGTAGTGAGTGAAGAGGAGGGACTAACCAGTTTGGCCCTTCTGGGATGCGAACTTGTTCGTTCCCGACTGAAGCCAAGTAGAGCACTTGAGAGACTCGATCTTCTTCTCGTCAGTGATCTACAAAATCGATCACTCCAGTTTACTGTACTGATCGATAAATGACAGTACCTCAGCGAGATTCTCAGACTTGATCTTATCGATGACGTCACGAGGAACTCCGAATCCTGGAAGGAAGAGATGGAATAGAAGGAAGGATAATCACTGACCAGTCATTCCCTTCTGGGAAGCATACTTGTTCGATCCAGCCTGGATGGGAATGATTCCCTCGGATCTGCAAGGGAAGAATCAAGGAGGAAAGGCATGGAGATTGTCTAACCTCATGAGTTTGTCCTTGGAGTGGACAGTCGAGGGCTTTCCAGCAGAGTACAACTGCTGCTTCCTGAGGGGGAATCGATTAGCAGGGAATGGAGGGTGATTTCTCACCTGAGCACGGTACGAGGGATGGAGGGGGGTCCGGCTGCTCTTCCGGGAGTGGGAGACTGTAATCATCCCTTCCTTCCTTCCTTCCTTCTCTTCTCTCCTCACCTTCACATCTTCAGCTGCGATTCTCCTCACAGGTTCAGCAGGGGCAGCCGCCACGGGAGATTCGGGGGCAGCCGCCTTAGCTGGGGCGGGCTCGGCCTCTGATGCCTCAGCCTGAACAGTGACTCATTCCATCGGATTCCACCGTTTGCAGTTTCCGATCGTGTGCATTTCTTGTATTGAGGGGGAGTTGAGGGCCCATCCTAAGTCGATAAGACTATTATGTGGGTGTAGTCCCGAAGATCAGTGCGAGACCTTGTTGACTTCCCGAGTCCCGGAATAGACGCAGTCTCTGTGTAATATTCCCCCTCCCCCTAAGTGCGCCTAAGGAGAGGGAATGGCATAATGGGGGGGGGGGGTGAGATTGATCGAGTAAGATTACATCGGTTCAACCGATTCAATCGATTCATGCCTCCTTGGGGAAGACTCGAATGGAGCGTCTACTCCCGATATCTCGCTGTAACATCCGCTAAGAGTCTTCTTCTTTTTCTCTCTCTTTTTCTCCGCCGCTGCCATTCGAGAGAAGATTAGGAAGAGTTGTAATGCAGAGGAGAGGGAGGAATCAATCGAAGAAGATCTACCCAGAAACAGATGGAATCCATGAGAACCATCATCCACACCAAGCACTAGCGCTCTAACTTAGAAGGTTTCGGACAAATATGATCGCGATCAAAGATCAAATCAGATCGCACAAAGCGCAACTCTGCATTATCCAGGTTGTGGATAAAAAGTGTCTCAGTTGCCTGATCAAAGAAGGTCGGTTCTCTGACCTGAGATTCTTCCTGTTCGTCCTCCTCTTCCTGCTCCTCCTCATCAACATATTCGTCCTCGACGTCAGACATGATTACCGTAGGTTCTGAAGAACGATCAAGGACTGAGTCGTACTTTGAATCAGAGACACGAAATTAGATGATAGCAGATGAGTATTTGGAACTGTTTGCGACGCGTTTCAATAGAGGGAAGAGAGGCAGAAGTGAAGAAGACGAAGTGGAAATTGAAGGATGATAATGGAGGAAACAGTTGAACAATCAGAGGGATGTCTGGGAGAGAGGGAGGGATGGGATATCCAATGGATGAGCAGCAGATTCTAGAGGAGATCTCTAAGAAGCCCCCGCACGACTCCGCCCATTGCCTGAGGGATTGGAGGAGTGAAGGGGCGGGGCTCAATCCCCCCTCAGGCGCCCCCGCAATTTCCGCTTCACTTTTACGCCGTGAGAGATCGGAGTTCCGATCATATTGATTGAATCACATGAACATGTAATTGGGTGATCTTCGAAAGGAATGGTGATGTTGATGTTTCGCCCTCGATTGAATCAGATGGACTCTCGTCCATCCTCAGTGTAATCACGTCCACTTTCCACCTGAGGAAAGGCGTGACTATCGAGTACAGAACATTCCTCAAGGATTTCATTGTTTTCGCCATTCGGGGGAGGGGGGGGAGACGTCAGGGAAGTGAAAATGGAAGGACGAAATCAGAAGAAGACACAGTTCATTCTCAGGATGAGGAGATCAGATGGAAAGAGAGGAATCACATCTTGAGATCCTTCCCATTTCCTCCCTTGATCAATCTCCGTTTCCTCATCGTTCCTCCGAGTAAGAGTGTAATAGACGGAGGAAGGACATATTGGCGGCACTACTCCAGAATCTCGAATAATATATTAGACAGCATCGATATGTGTACTAATAAATGCATCGGAAGCCTCGTTTACCACCTCTATTTTTTATTTTGTGATTGTGGGATGATATCTCGGGAATCCCCCCCCCCTCTCCCTTCACTCGACTTGAACAACAACAGCCAACCCACTTGAATTTGACGAGCTTCTTTCCGGTTTTCAGAGGCCCTACCATACATTTTGGCATTCCCAGATTGATTGTTTGGATGTAAGTCTTTCTCGAGTCTCTCTCGATGAACTTTGCCCATCGATTCATCGACTGATCGTGCCACGAATAATCAGTGATAAACTACCAAGTTCGCTAATAAAATGGCTAACAGGAGGGAGATAACACTCCTTGATTTATGCACTCCCTAGAAGGTGAGAGAGACTAGTGTGGACATTGTTAGAGACGACTTTATCATCCACTGACAGAGGGAGATCATTCAGGGGCAGCCATCAACTATGCTTCCCTGCAAGAGAAGGGGATGGACACGTCACTCCATTGCCCCCTAGTCATTTCTCTCTTCGGTTTGACTCCGTTCTTATCTCGTTCGTGAACCGCTGATTTCTCTTGTGATGAGGGCCGAGGAGTAATAGGAGAGGGAATGGAATGTATTTATCAGCCCTGTTGTTCCCTTCGTCCCTTCCTCTCTTCGCAACCGGGGAACATCCGCCAGTGTCTACTCCATCCACAGTCTTCCTTCATCCCATCACTCAAATTACCCAATGCACATCTGCCATTGTGCGCATGCCATACAGTCATATGAAAATAGCAAGTTTCGAAATTTAAGAACAGTTGGGCAGTTGCAGAAGCCTCCCAGCTTCGCTGATAATTCGAAAAATGCCATTAAGTGTATGGCACATTTTTAGAAATAGTCGCCAGCATGATAACCTTTGATAAAGTTTACGAGTTTTCGTATAGCTTGTAGTGAGTGAAGGCGTCATAATACATTTCGGAGTGGTTTTATGGTCGGTGCTTTTGAACGTGGAAGCTCTTTGCTGTCTCGATTTATCTAGATTTGGAAGCCAAGTCGATCGCATTCTTCTCAAAGTGCAATTCTACTTTTCTTATTCATGAACTCTCTTTTTATTCTTATCAGCTTATCGTATTCCATTCCTTCCAGTTCTGGCATCGAATGTTCTCAAATGGGACTGAATCACAGTCGAATCAGTGCACGTAAAGCACGAGTGTATCAGGAGATGATGATATCAGAGGGAATGGGAGGAATGTGCAGAGCAGACTGAGAGACTGCAGAGGAAGCTGCCCACGATGGGAGACTGCTCACCCCCTCCCCCCTCTTCCCCCCCCCCCTCATGAATCTCCTGACTCCTCTGCAAAAGCAGTAAAGCAGCTTTGAATCATCATCGACCTCTCCCTTCCTCTGCTCTTTCCTCCCTAATCCGACTGATCTAATCTTTCCCATGACGTCTTCTCTTCCCTCTCCGAATTCTCTCATCGAGTCATTCTCTTGATTGGATGAAAGACTACGTGATTGGGTCATCGACCCGGACAAATCTGCTTGATTTATGACCCAATCTTCTTATGTCGGATTGTGATGGGTGAACACCATTTCAAGTCATGAGAACTCGCGAGCAATTAAATGCTAATTGACGGTGCAAATGGAATTGTCTAGATACATAAAATGAACCCACTCATTAAGTTAGCACTGATTAAAGTATGGATAACGGTAGTGAATCCAAATATATTTATCGATTTTATTGCTCAGGAATATATTTAGTATTTCTTTCGATTCATCTGTTTAGTCATTCAATTCATTGCAACTGTTCATTCACACATGAGCAGGGTGAACATTCTTCATTCATTCAGACCATTTCGGCCACTCGTTATTATGGAAGATCATGAATACAATAATTGATAAACTCGGTGTGAGTGTGAGATCTCATTTGGTCAATGGGTACCCTGATTGGAAAAGGGGCAGTTGGCTATAAGTTACTACGGTACGGTACAATGCTAAGAGGACTATCGATCGATTATCACCAGGAGCGATTACTGTAGACTCGTAGAGGAGGACCGGCAAGAGAAGGCAGAAGGTGAGAGCCGGTGAATAGAACGATTGAGGTCGGATGGCTATTTCCCGGGTCGAATGCTCTTGCGGTCCTTGATCATGTCACTGACGATGTCTTCGAGGAATTGCATCTGATCGGCAGGAACTGAAAAGAGAGGAATTGACCTCGACGATCGAATGACGTCCACTATAATTCATCTGTTTATCACTTCTTGCGAAGCTTTTCGTCGAAAAGTGTGAATGGATGTTATCATCTTTCGCATGAGGATTAGAAAGAGAGCCAAGAAGAATGATTATCATATCAAATTGTCACCGAAACGAGATGAAAAAGTGGAATTTGGACCCCCCAAATGAATTGGGAATCTCTGAGAAATGCATAGAAGAGAATTCAGGATTTTGAGCAAGCATCACAATATGGTCCAATTTCTAGCTGCGCTTTTTGGAATATGAAAGTGAGACGATGATGAAGAAATGAACAGACGAAGAATAAAAGAAATGATGGAATGATCGGAAGATGGAGATGTATGAGAAGCGCGATTAGAATGGAGGATAGAAGAGTAGAAATGTTACCTCTCCTACTCCGATGAGGCATTGATTCAACCAGAAGAAGGAAGGTCGTGAGAAGGAAGAGAAGAAGGAAGAGACGAAGTAGGAAGGGAGACATCACTGAGGTAGGTGAAGTGAGGAGCTCAGTCTCAAGGGTATCGTCCCCTCTCCCTCTTCCCCTTATATAGACAGGAGAGAGGCGGGAGGGTGGAGAATGTAGAGAGAGGCGAAGAGTGAGAGGAAAGGAATGTGGAGACGATTGATAGTCATAATCATCCATTATTTATGGATCGAGAAGGAATTTGAAGCTGCGAGGGAGTGATGTGAGGGTCAATCACAACCATTGCAGACCACGTCTCCATCCGTGCAAATGAGACTGATCCGATCACCATGAATACAACACCCCTACTCATGTTCCTCCGTTCCTCTTGACACTCTTGAACGTGTGATAACTCATTGAGGATGGCATTGAAAGTCCTGAGGGATGAACTCAATGAGATTGACCTTCTAACCATCCATAAAATGGCAATCAACGAGCACTCGATCGTTCCTCTTCTTTTTTTGAGTGGAACTGCATCCATACGATTTCATCAGATTGACGTCTCTCTTTCCTTTTCGTGTATCTCCATCATCTCCAGTTTCGAACTATCGAATCAGCTAGACAAAATAACAGATCTCTGCTCTAAGTGATAGGGAAAGGGAATCAAAACACGGTGGATCTCATTGTTGTGATTCGAATTTGTTTGCAACAATTCTTGATCCATTTCTCGTGATGGGATTTTCTGCGTGACGTGCGTGAAAACAAAGGAGCTTGTGACTGGGAAAGGAACTCGAGTAAACAGGAGTTCAGGAATTGAAGAAGATCGGTCACAGACAGGAGAGCGTTCGTCCATTACGCCCAGCTTGTACGAGTTCACATGATGGGGAGGGGTGGGAGGGGAGGGAGGGGGAGGGAGGGGGGAGGTGTGGCTCTCACTTCCGGTCGCAGTTCACACCAATTCACTTCACTCTATAACAGATCATAGTGGTGGGATTGATTACAGCGTAGATTGAGTGCAGTCTTTCCAGACGGAATGGCACTATTTTTGTCCCTTGGGCATTCCGAATGTTTTGGAGAGTTCGCAGTGCACCTCAGATTCAATGGAAGATGGAGTGGACTGAGAGAGAATTCGTCCTTTCATCAGAAGAAGTAAAAGACAATGATTCATTTGGGTGTGATCGTAGATGATCCCTCCACATCACTCATCATCCATCGACTCCTCCCTCTTGGCCCGAGTCCGATACGGTAATCCGTTACGGGTCTGAAGTCGTTTTCATAAACAGGGTGTGCCGACTAATCTCTCTGTGGAATGATGCGGTTGGAGTGGATTAGAAGTGTGCATGCATTGAAATACACACTTCCCATACTTTGACCCTTCTTGAACTTGGTGAGGAAATGATTGTGACGAGAGATGAATGAATAAGGAATTGTTGAGGAATGCAGAGAATTCATGGAGGAAGTGAGGTGCACTTGCTCACACCCGAAAGGACAAGATGGAGATGATAAGATCCCATTCCCCCCTCGTCCTCCCTTCTGAGGGGACAGAGATCCAGAAGTGAAATGGAAATCAATATGAGAACATATTCCTACTTACTTAAGTCCTATTAAACTTCAAATGATTCGATTTAAATGTTTATGAACTTAGAATGCGTTTAGGAAATTCTAAAATTTTCAGTGAATAATCAGTGATCTCTGGCTTCGGGAGATTGGAATGATGCTAGAAGGGAAGTCCATTCGGAAGTGAAAAGAGTATCCAAGGAAGCATCGCCAACTCTTCTCCTCTCTCAACTCTTTCTCCTCCAGTACCTTCCCTGTTAGTCATCTAGTACTCATTCTCCTCTTCTCAATGTCTCCTTCCTTCTCCTTCCTCCAACTTCCTCTCTGGAAGATTCTCCATCTCAGGATGAAACTCTCTCAACGTTCAATCCTCGCTCTCATCTCTCTATCAATTCTTCTCTTCATTTTCTCCCTTTACGATCCTAAGCGAATAGAAAAGGAGAGAAAAATTAATGAGGTTTGCAAAATACTCTTGAAAGCAATATTTTGATGCATTGGGAAGTTCATGTCTCTTAATTTTGCTCGCAACCTGCGAATAGCCCTTGTGGAAGATGACATTATGGCAATCGACATTTGGCAACATGGTATAACTCAATAACGGCTGCTCTTATCTCCATGGAAGTTCTGCCTGTTGATCCGCTTCGATAAATGCAACTTTTTGGTTTTTGATCTATGTCTTTGTAGAATAAAAATTAAAGATCAAAAATCAATAAAGTTGCGCATATCGAAGTAGATCAATATGGTAGCACTCCCATGATGATATGTAGGAGCACCAGTTTTCTAGCCATGCTTCGTTCCCGAAATTTCGGTTGAAGAAATGCCGTTGCTGAATTTAAACCTTATCCTCACCTCTTCTGGGAAATACATTGTCTATGTTATATGCATCCATGTGCAAGTTGCAGTTCACGGGATCTCATTTAAGGTGTTGAGTCTGCTGATCGGGAGACCACTCACTTGCAAGCCGAGAAGAACAAATGGGGAAGATGAAGGAACACATTTAGTGTAAGAAACTACCCACGGCTACCAAGGACTTATCAAGACTCTATTTATAGGAAATTGAAACCAATCGAGTGCAAGAGAATTGAGGAGCAATTAATTAGAGTGAAAGATGGAGTGATAAGAGTAAGAGATTCTCGATGAATAGATAGATCCAGTTGATCTCCAGTTGAATCTTCCTCTCAATTCCAAGTCCATTCCCCTCTGTTTCCTCACTCCTTTCGCATTCAACGAAGCATCGGACTTCGAACCATTCTATGGAGAGCCAATTCAGCTCATCTTCAGGCCAGACCTCCCCTATTTGTTTCTATGTGAAATAGAGTACGATGAGTTGTTTCTAGTTTAACAAAAATAGGAAATTGAATGTGATTGGTGAATGACCTTGGTGGTCTCTCTTCCATTCTCTCACTCATCTTCAGAGACGGCAATCACTCCTCGTCCATCGGCCCTTTCCAGTACTTCACGGTATCTCATCCCTTCCACTCGCTCTTTTGCCACTCAACCACCTCGAAAATAGCCAGGAACGATAGGAATTCGGTGCATAATTGTGTCTGGTCCCTCTTCCTTTCTCAAGTTATTTCGTCGATCCGCAAGGGCTGTCTGGAGAACCCCTGTCCGAGGGAGGAATGTGTACGGTACCCGGAGGGGCAAAACACATTCCGAGTGTGTGATAGGAGGGAGGTTACTGTAGGAAAGGGGCGGGGACTGTCTGCATCCCTTCTATTTCTGGATGAATCACGAAATGAAGGAGGGAGGGGAATAAAAACACCATGACTGTAGTGCAGAAGAGAATAGGATGATAAGTGAATAAGTGAATGGGGGATCATCCATTCAGATTCACTGCAATTCGAAGGTCCCCCCTTCACGAGTGATATTCAGAGAGAACTTCTTCAATCCACGGTTCAAATCTTATTCGAAGAACAAGAAGAAGTGATGAAGATTCGATTGAGGGAGAAATAAAGAGTATCACTTTGAAGAATCTCCTTCATAAATGGTCCTTCCGTTGTTCTACTCGGCATCGAGACGATCACTTCCACCAAAATGGAGAAGCTCATGCCCAAAACGATGGAAAGAATGAAGAAGCTAGACTTCGTTGAATTGAAAGGACACACTCCGGTAAGATGGAATGGATAGGGGGAATCCACTCATCACCCATATTCGAAGACCGTCCCATCGATGGTCAATGGTTATCATTAAATTCATTCTCTTTGTACCTCCTTTTATCATGCAGATTTCCGACGATTCATTTGCGAATATAATGGCTCTTTTGACTGGAAAACGAGCGTTTGATGTGATGGTTTGGTCCTCATTTCCAACAGAGGAATAATAAGGGTCTTTTAGGATTTTGCAGCAGAATTGCCTTCTCGAGAAGATGCTTACTTCGATGGATGGCCTCTGATATGGAAGGAATTCTCGAAAGAAGTTTCCCTTTCCAATGGGGATTCTGATGAGTGGAAGTGTTGAGCACTACACGACTCTCTTCGCAGAGGACCATCCCGAGAGGGGATTCTTCCACTTCCACGGATCGGTACTCTATTATGCCTGCCAATCAATTAATGAACACTCTTTTTTCAGTCGTGTGGCTTCAAAATAGAACCAGTAGACTATTATCTCCGGTTAGAGAGATTGGATTCCCTTGAAATGGTCATATTTGAGTCCCTTCTGGATCTCCACTATTTGGTCTCTCAATGGTCGGAAATCGTCTGAATTTTGCTACAAGAGTCATCCGAGGCATGCTTTGCAATTGGAGTATCTCAGAGAGTGAGCGTCCTTACTTGATAACCATAGAAATGAGAATGAAGAGTTCTGGAATATCGAAAGCGAGAGAAGATCTTCGCAGTGAATTATCTGAGAGAATTGGCTCTTTCTTCCCCTAGTGGAGTGAGTAGATTGGATGAGGTGAGAAGACTCTTCCATACTCTCTATTCCTTCTTTTCCACAGGATTTCGATCAGTTTCTGGTCGATCTGACGAAGCGAAGGAATACAATTATAGTGGTGTTCTCTGATCAGGGAGGATCCTTCGCCAATGTGAGCAGACAGGAGGAAGAGTCCACAATCATTTATTGAATAATATCAATATCAAAATATCAAAATAGCTTCTCATATCAAAATATTTGAATATTGTTATCAATTAATTCTGGGGGGCTAAGTCGTCTTCTCCATTCGTCTCACTTCGAGTTCCCCCTGCCATCTCTGCTACTTTCCCCAATCGAATTCGAAATCTCAAGGTAAGATGACTCTTCTAATTATCTACGAAGGTCAATCAGATCAATGCACGAGAGAGAACGACGACTCACTTTGATCTCCATGAGACACTCGTCGACATCGCCAAGGTATCAATGAATTACAAAAAATTGTCTCACACCACCGGTTTTTTACAGTACGGGCCTCGTCGTTCTGTATTTCCACAATAATGAAAATAGGAACGCGCTGGCACTAAACAATTCAAGCAAACGCCAAAAAGTGGTCGCTTCTCTCTAGGTCTGGGCAGTAGCGAGTCAGAGCCGAGGAGTTATGAACAACTATCGCTCATTTTTTTGTGTTTAGGAAGGTGTCATTGTTCGAAACATTTCATTTCTATGATAGGCAGGGGTACTGCAGACAGTTTTTGATGAGTACTGTAGATTCGGTTGACGGGGTATTATACACAGGGTTTGGGGGGGGGGGGGTTCTGTAGACCGGATTTGAGGAGTAGTGTAATATAAGATTAGAAAAATATGTCCTACACCATGCCGAGTACGCGACTAAACAAGCGGAACAAAAAATTAGAAAGTCATTCCCTAATATTTTCCCTGCCGCATATGGCCTTGAATCCCTATGACCTGACATACGGTGATGAGTAAACGCAAGAATTTAAATTAAAAACACTTTTAAGAGTATAATAATTAAAGTACTAAAGGCCGGCTCAGCGATTTAGCGGCTTAGGTGGTCAACTATTATTATGACTGGTTCTAATGTCATCCCTCGTTCTTCCTTCTACGTTTACAAACCCCTACGGGACCGAACCTCTTCCTTCGGTATCAACATTGAACTGACAACAAGCACAGCCAGATTTCACTCTTTCCCTGTTCGAATTTCCCGATGGTATTCTCAACTTCCCGATACCATACGCACTGCCCCCAACATCCGAATATTTAAGCGTCGATTGGAAAGCCACCCCATAGTCACAAACCTTTCACACCCTCAATGACTCAGGAGTAGAGAGAGGAGAGGAAGAGGGAAGACCGCTCTGTTCGACGAGGAATGAAATTTTCTCTTCCGGAAGATTGAGAGGGTGGGGAAAGTCTTCCGGAAGAGCAGTCTCGTAAAACTTCCGATGGTGAAAATCAAGTCAAAATTTCATGCAAATGCATCTTGCCGTATCCTAATACCATATTTAAATTAGTTCTTCACAAAATGACTTAAAATCCGCTCTAAAAACGCTCTAACACAGCATTTTTCCTGTCCCTACTCTTCCGGAAGACTTTGCACTTACCTCTCCCTCTTCCTCATTCCTCGCTCTCTCCCTCGAAAGAGCGGCAGAGTCTTCCTCTTCCCCTTCCTCTCCGCACTCTATTAGGGAGTGATGCGACCTAATGCGACCCGCCGCGCCGCGCCGCCCCACTCTCGTCTGGGAGGAGACCGTGCGGTACTGTAATAATTTATCTTCGCCCGAGGCGCGACGATAAGGAAAAATAAGTATGAAGCAATGAGCAATCAGATATTCCAAATAAAATTAACAAACAAGATGGTTGTCTTTATTGCTTCTGTGCAGATGGAAGCTTAGTTGAGAGGTCAAGGGTGACAAGTATATCAAGGGCTAAAAACTCTCCAAAATTGAAATGGACTGTTCGATTGAGTGCATTATGTCATCCGTATTTCTTCTCACTCTCTCTTGCTCGTCATATTCGAACATCCATTCACATTCCCTTCGTTCTCCATCCAGAGGGAAAGCGTAAACTGAGGAGTTCGAATACACTTCCTCTGTCTTAGGATTCTAAATTCTCCCTATAAAATGGGGAAGCATCGTAAATGCATGGTCGCGATGCGTGCAACTTCTACAAGAGAAGACTCCTTTTACAAGACTTTTTGAAGACTTTTTGACTACTTGAAGACTTTAGAAGACTTTTTTTACTAGAGAAGACTCCTTTTACAAGACTTTTTGAAGACTTTTTGACTACTTGAAGACTTTAGAAGACTTTTTTTACTAGAGAAGACTCCTTTTACAAGACTTTTTGAAGACTTTTTGACTACTTGAAGACTTTAGAAGACTTTTTTTACAAGAGAAGACTCCTTTTGTGCCAGACGACGTCGCAATCTATAGTAATTCTCCATTCCTGAAAACTCTAAAATTAGGCAAAAATTATTTATGGTCAAGAATTCTGAGGCGAACACGGTGTATACTTCACTCTTTCCCTGTTCGAACTTCCCGATGGTATTCTCAACTTCCCGATACCATTCGCACTGCCCCCAACATCCGAGTATTTAAGCGTCGATTGGAAAGCCACCCGATAGTCGTATACCTTTCTCACCCTCAATGAGTCAGGAGAGTCCCCCCCCCCTCCCATCTGCAATCACTAATTAATGTATTCATGGTAACGCCGCGCCTCGGGTTTAGATAAATTATTATTATTATAACTAGCATTGTCGGAACGTTTTAATATTGCTATAGCCAAGGTTTGATGGGTACTGTAGACAGTGTTTGTTTGAGACAGTGTTTGAGGAGTACTGTAGCAAGGGTTGAAAGGGTGCTGTAAACTGATCTTTGAGGGCTTCAAATCACTCGCACAGCCATCAAACGCAACTCATGGGCAATCTCTGTTCGTAGAGATTCCACCCGAAAGATCTTGTGGAGACGCAGGTATGAAATTGATCATGAGAGTACTGTAGACTAGAGGACGCAGGAATCCCCTCAGACAAGTGTGCTTGCTACATTCAGATGGATATTCCACAGGATGACGGATATGAACCAGCTGAGGTTTATAATGCATAGTAATGGAATATTTCAATGTATGTAGGTTATCGTGAATCAAATGAACGAGATAATGCGTACATATGAACTTGAGAAGAAAGCTTCAGAGGATGGAGACATCATATATGACGAGCAGGCTACGGTATCTTAATCAATACTTAGAGAGATCGTTGTAGGACAGTTTTGCGTGCTGCAGGGCCGTTTTGTGTGTGCAAGAGTGAAACTGGTTGGTCCGTTGTCAGTTACCGCGAGGATCCTCTCGGCGTCAAGACATCATCCCGTTCGATACTTACAGTCAGCCTCTCTCTTTACTTAAATATCCAGGACGCTTTTCAGATACAAAGTACGATTCAATACATCGTACCCATTAGATACAGTATATGAGGGAGTCGTTGTGAGAGACGATGTGGCAGGCAAATGGACACCAACTGAAGATATACAAATTATCGGAAGGTGAGTAGTTACTAGATGACTTTTCGATATCGCTGTCATTCAGTCCTCCACCCACCAACGCATCTCTTTGTGCGACCGATCCAATCGTCAAGAAGTTCTGTTACTGTCTAAATAGAAACCATCCCCACTTTTAACCATATTTACATCAGTTTATGCAGCTTGATAGCATCTACTTCGTTAAAGGAAAAATAAAAAAACCCAGTAAAAATGATGGTGTCACGGCATTTTGCGTACACACAAAACCAAGACTCCGCCCACTACACCACCGCCAAGTTGCGGCATGGTGCGCGCACCTGGCCGCCACACAAGACCGGAGCCGGAAAAAAGTCATCGCAGAAACCCTGATATCGATTGAAAATATCGATTGATTTTTGGTCCTATGCCGAAATCCCTTGCGCAACGTAAATGTATACGGCAACATTCAAAAATTTAATTATTCCCACGGTGGTGTGCACAAACGTCGACGCGTGTGTTTGGGGGTCTGTAAGTAGTTTCGTCAACCGGCAATTCGGACCGTAAAGTGCCATGGGTGTTTGAACTTTGAAGCAGTGCTGTTTTGCAGAACCGCAACCGTGTTTTGTTTTCTAACAGTTTTGATACTGGTCATACTGTAATTGGTTGTTGTGTTCGATCGCGTCCCTCGCTCTTGAGCCTTGTAGGTCCGCGTCGTTTGATCTACTTGCACGTCATGCTTGCTATGTTCGCGCCCCTAACTCTTCTTCCGCTCGTCATTAACCTGTCCTTCGTTTTTACATTATTGTTGACTGCAAATGAGCAGCGTTCGTGAACACGCGTGTTTATTCCTATATTATTTTTATCGTCTTATCATCCCATCTTTTTCTGTTGTCTTGCGTAACCCCTTTCGACCTTCCATCGATCCTACTCTCTTTCTCTGCTATTCTCTCTCTTTCCCTTCTCCGTTCAAATAATCTTGCCACTCTATCCCCCTCTAAATACGTGCGTTGCGGCAGATTTTATTTACTTACCCGCAGTCTCACAATTCATCAAGCCCCATTCCCATTTGTGAGCTATTTACGACTCAATCGATATGTTGACAATGTAGTCCATGCAACGTGGGTTTGATCTGTGAACGTGACCAACTGACGGGCAGAGGATGCTTCTCTGACCCTCCCCTTTCGCTCACTGGCCTCTCTTTCTCTCACTCACTTCCTCTCTAGAATACACTCCCATCCTTCCCTTCTTGCATTAGAAACAACTTCCTTGTATCTCGTTGTATTGGTAGTGTTTGTTTATTCAATTTCTGTCGTTATTATCTCTTCTGAATATCTAATTTCCCCTTTCTTGTAGAGTGAAAATGGCAGCTCCCCTTCGTGTTCTCGTCACTGGCGCTGCTGGTCAAATTGGATACTCGCTGGTTCTCCAGATCGCCAAGGTGGACATTCATTCCACTCCTTTCTTCCCATCCATCATTTGACGTGGAGAGCACATCTAATTTTATCGATTAACTTGACTGGGTCCAATGACTGCTTGGATCAGCGATATTTCTTAGTTTAGACTACGATAGACCCCGAGTGTCAGCGACAGATAAGGATAGTTCTGTGCTCACTGATATTGAGGAACATTCAAGCTATTCAGTTCTTGTTCTTGACGAGTTGGTTTGCCTTGAAAAGAGAGTAGTAAAACAAAGTTAGCGAGGTGGTTTTAGAGGGATGCGAAAGAGCGACGAGAGATGACGTGAATGGGGGAGAGTACAATCGAAGTTCTAGACTGTGATCAGTGATCTATCGGGCGCTATTCATTCTCAAAGGGACACAAAGTACAGTGGCGTGTCCATGTTAGGAATAGTAAACACATTGACGAATTGATTAAAATAGGAACCATAGCTCGAGCGATAAACTACCAGTATTGATAAATGGATAATTGATGTGGGATGTGTGTCAGGGAGATGTGTTCGGGAAGGAGACCCCCATCGTGCTCGTCCTCCTCGATATCCCTCCCATGGCTGCTGTCCTCGAGGGAGTTCAGTTCGAACTGACTGACTGCGCCCTCGCCAATCTCACCGGAGTGGAGGCAGTCACTAATGAGAAGGATGCCTTCACCAACATCGACTACGCTTTCCTCGTCGGAGCTATGCCGAGAAAGGAAGGAATGGAGAGAAAGGTACCACATGATCATCTACTCATCAACCCATTGATTAACAGGATCTGCTCGCTGCCAACGTGCGCATCTTCAAGTCTCAGGGAAAGGCTCTGGCCGACTTCGCCAAGCCCACCACCAAGGTATGGTGGCAGGATGGATCGATAACTGAGTAGTGTAAATGGACGCTTCTCTCAGGTGATCGTCGTTGGCAACCCCGCTAACACGAATGCCTTCATCTGTGCGAAGTACGCAGCAGGGAAGATTCCCTCTCGCAATTTCTCCGCCATGACCAGACTCGATCACAATCGCGCCTCCGCACAGGTATCAAAGGAGGAAGAGGACGGGGGGGGGATGACTCGTCTATTCAGTGGTCTACGAGTGATTGCAGGTGGCACTCAAGTCTGGAGTCACGGTGGGCAACGTGAAGAATGTGATCATCTGGGGAAATCACTCGTCCACTCAATTCCCTGATGTGAGCCATGCGAAGGTGACGAAGAGCTCTGGAGAAGTGGACGCCGTGTCGGCAGTGGGAGATGCCGAGTGGCTCAAGACTGGATTCATCTCTGTATGTGACGGGCCTCTCCCTCCCCCCCCATGACTCCCCTCTCAGACGGTGCAGAAGAGAGGAGCAGTGATCATCGAGAAGAGGAAGCTGTCGTCTGCCATGTCTGCTGCCAAGGCTGCATGCGACCACATCCACGACTGGTACAAGGTGAGCAGAGTGATGGACTTCCCCCTCTCATCCCTCCTCTCAGGGAACCCCCGAGGGAGTATTCGTGTCGATGGCAGTGCCCTCCGATGGATCGTATGGGATCCCCGAGGGTGAGTACCCCCCTCCCTCCCTCCTCATTCCTCCCTCTCACAGGTCTCATCTTCTCCTTCCCCGTCACCATCGCAAACGGAGAGTGGAAGATCGTGCAGGGACTCGAATTGAATGATTTCGCCCAGGAGAAGATCGCCGTGACCACCAAGGTAACGAGAGAGAGAGGGCAGATGGATATCATTATGTATCCATTGTACGAAATTTAAATGTGCGATATCGATTTGATCCTGGATGGCAGTTGTTGTCGGGGAGAGAGAGAAGCGGGATACCCCATGGGTTGTAATTGTAGGAGCTGCTGGAGGAGCGTGATGAGGCACTCGCAGCCTGTGGAGAATCGAAGCAGTAAGCTACCCCCTCTTACCTCCCCTCCCCCTCTCTCTATCTCGCGTAGTTTGTAGTCTTTATCGTTCCTCATTTGTTACTATCGTATCTGACCTAAAGTTATGTTCATACTGTATTTAGATTTTGTAGAGACAAGAAGGTAATATAAAGAATTTATCTCTATTGAATATGCTGTAAAACAAAATATTGTCTTTCATTACCACATTGTAGAAAAGTGGTGTAACGAATATCTTTATCACAATGTTTGACAATGACGGAGGAACGACAAATTTGAGGCGGATTTTCGGGTAGAAAAGGAAGGGTGACTTACTTTCTATGGTGGAAGTGGTAATTGTAGGAAGGAGGACGTTCTCATCTAAGCAGCAGAAACTGAACGAAGAAATTAACTATTAAAAAATAAAATAGCCAAACTCTTGGATGCAGACTCGGCCTGCAGGACACATGCCCATGAGACATTCTGGAAGAGAGGATTAGGATATAATGGACGAGTAGAGGAATGGGATAAATGCACTTACCATATTGGGGATCATCGATTACGGCACACGTAACATCTTGGATTGCATAGGAATGATGCAATAAGGATAGGATGAAGAGTGCTAGATAGATCATCGTCCCACGAGGAATCTCCAGGCCCTCTTTTATGAGCCCCTTCCTATCACAAACACATTCTAATTGAATAGCTGCCAGAGATGGGAAATGTGAGAAATCGGAGACGGAAAGGGGAGAAAGTCCACGGATAAACAGTTCAGGAATCCAGATAAACGTGAAAACGCTGAACAATCGGAGAAGAGAACGGCGGAGAGAACTGTGGTGGATAAGAGATCTCCCATAGGATGACTTCCCTCTCGCAACAATTGATATGCCGAATCGAATCTGCCAATCCGCAGTATCCATCGTGATTCTGATGGGAGGGCCAATCCCCCTTCGTGTCAGTTTACAGACAAACTTCTGCGGTTCCTAGGGCCCTCCCACTCACATTCAATTCGAGACATTCGTCCAGTCCACCAGACAGCAAATTAGTGGAGATAGAGAGAGAGATGAGTGGAGAGGGCTCTCAAGGAGAACGAGGAAGTATTCCGCTTGTGTGAATTTTTGCTGGGCCTGGGTCCGAATTAGAAACTCGTGTTTTTAATTTTTTTTTTCTTGGTGGATCAATCAATCAACCATCTTATCCAAATAATGATTCTTCATCCATTGTCTGCATCTTTCTTCACCACTTTGATATACGTTCCATAAAAGTCAAAAATCAAACAATGTATTCCGCATTGCGAACATCTACTATTCAATGCTGTGCATCAAGCGCTTTCAAATTCTCCAGTAAACTAAAACGTGGATGTTCCCACCCAGTCATCGATTCATCTCTTCCACTCATAGACAATTACAATTTTCGCATAGCTCGGTTTATCTGACAAAATTATTAATTGAGCAGATTAAAAACAAATCCTGAGTCATCTTGACACGAAATTAAACGTATCCTAAACCGGTTTCGATAAAAAAATAACGGAGCCAAAATGATATCACACCAACCAACATAGACTATGAGTATCTCTAGTTGCAAAAATGGTTCCTGTGATGGAGTTCTATCACAAAAGTTGTGCGACATAGCAATGTAATGATAGGAGGGACTGGAATGGGAGCGAGTGTCCACAGTGCTTCCTCAGTCATCCCTGGGGATGGCCACGGGGGCGAGAATCTCCACCATCTTCTTCTCCTTGTATATCTTCGTGCTCACTTTCTTCTTCTGGATGGGCACACACAGATGGAAGTCAGCCAGTGACTGATGTCTGTTACGAAGGAGAACGTGGTCGCGAGACATCGACAGACGGAGGCTGCACGGACAACAATTGGAAGGAACAAGCCATCGTTACGCATCCACTTCTTTCTTCGTTTTCAGAAGTTACTTTTAAAAGTTATCATAGAATTACTACGAACGCAGCCTTAAGAGACCGTCCACCAGAGAACGTAACAGGTCCACGGATGGCCAAAAATTCGATAAATCTCAAACTTTTTTTCTGAAGTGTGGGTACCGAGTGCTGATTGACGGCCGCAATGACTAAGGCTAGGGGTCGATTTTGAAAAAGTTACAGGTACTCCCCATTTTGGAGGTCGAAAAAGTCGATATCTCAGAATGACACGCGATATAGATTTTCTGATGTATTTCCACGCGTAGAAAACGAATTTCGACATCTGAGTGCGAGAAAATGCGAAATAAAAAAGTTTAGCCCGAAAAACCATTTTTTCGACAAAATATTCGAGCATATCGGTCTAAAAATGTCCGAGGTGCACATTCTCGATATGATTTTCGGAATCTACGTAAAAAGTTATGTCTAGGGTGAAAATTTAAGATTTTTAAAAAATAGACTTTTGTGATATTGCGATCCAAACTATGAAAAATATGTCAAATTGCTGAACATGGGTTCGCATGGCCCCGAAAATTTTCGCCCCCTATAGCTCTACTGGTCTAAAAACAATTCGTTATGTCTCATACAATAATTTCCATCATATTTATACTTCGAAAAAGCGAGAAAATCACAAATCTGAAATTTCATTTTTTTCAGCCTCTTTTTTTTTAGTTCGAGAGCCAAAAATATCAATTTTTAAAAATTATGAATAAAAGAGGTTTTCCGACATTTTTCAACACGTAGAAACCGAATTTTCCTGTTAGAGTTCATGAAATGTACGTTTGACATCATTATGGCCAAGATCAATTTTGAACATTTTTCGATTTTTTTGATTTTTTGACTTCTACAAATTTATGTTCTATATGACTTTGCCAGCTAAAAGTTGTTTCAAATGATTGTTTAAGGCATAAATAATTGTTTTTAGACCAGTAGAGCTATAGGGGGCGAAAATTTTCGGGGCCATGCGATCCCATGTTCAGCAATTTTACGTATTTTTCATACTTTGGATGATAATATCACAAGTCTATTTTTTTAAAAATCTTAAATTTTCACCGTAGATTCCGAAAATCATATCGAGAATGTGCACCTCGGACATTTTTAGACCGATATGCTCGAATATTTTGTCGAAAAAATGGTTTTTCGGGCTAAACTTTTTTATTTCGCATTTTCTCGCACTCAGATGTCGAAATTCGTTTTATACTCGTGGAAATACATCAGAAAATCTATATCGCGTGTCATTCCGAGATATCTACTTTTTCGACCTCCAAAATGGGGAGTACCTGTAACTTTTACAAAATCGACCCCTATCCTTAGTCATTGCGGCCGTCAATCAGCACTCGGTACCCACACTTCAGAAAAAAAGTTTGAGATTTATCGAATTTTTGGCCATCCTGCACAGTTATTACGTTCTCTGGTGGACGGTCTCTTAATATATCACGGGTCTCCTGTAAAAGTGCAGGAAAACGAGTCACTTTTGCTACTAGAAAATATTTTGCGTCTCCGATTTCGATGTAACTTGGTTGGTGGACCCTATTGAGGGTTAGACTAAGGTCCATCCACGTGATTTGGTCGAATCTGCTCATTATCGATTTTTTTGATCTACCTGCTACAAGAGGCATAAATCGCTCAATTTTGATCGTACAGCGAACTTTTTTTCTCATTTTACTCGTCTCGGTGAGTTCTACAATAGTCTCAACATCTACAAAAGGGAAGGAAGTCGTCTTCATCTTCATTTCCTCGAAAAAGTGATTTTCCGATCGAGAAATCGATTGTTTGACCATCACAGGTGTTAAATACAATGGTTTTTATTTCAAATATGGATTCTACGCATGAAATTAGGGGGGTCTATGTTGATCATTTTGAATATCTCTGACCTTTCACTATCGATTTAGTATGGAGGATTCGCGGCTTTTCCGGACGGTTATTTTTTTACAAATTTAGTTTTTTGATCGTATCTCTGTTCAACTTGGTGCCATCGAGCACTCAAAAAGCGCGATCGATAG
This sequence comes from Pristionchus mayeri, assembly GCA_036245805.1. Taxonomy (NCBI): domain Eukaryota; kingdom Metazoa; phylum Nematoda; class Chromadorea; order Rhabditida; family Neodiplogasteridae; genus Pristionchus; species Pristionchus mayeri. The sequence goes on from BTRK01000006.1 coordinate 24,789,774, forward strand.
CTCTCAAGAAGACCTACAAATTCTACTTAGTAGTTCCAATCGTGATTATTCTTCGTTTTCAAGTTATTTTACGAAATGTGAATGAAAAATGCAATATTGTGATATTTCTGCACCAAATTTTGCATGATAAGCTTTCCCATATTTTTTTTTGCAACTTAGCAATGATTTCGGGCATTTTTCATCATGATTAATGCTATCGCAATAAGGATAAACCCGAAGAAACTCGTACATTATCCCTTAACACTTGATTTTCGAACTCCTCATCTAAATTTTGGAATAAATGACATATGTGAATAAAGAAAGGAATCTGAATTTGACCGGAAATTACATGAATCATGATGAAAAATGCCCGAAATCATTGCTAAGTTGCAAAAAAAAATATGGGAAAGCTTATCATGCAAAATTTGGTGCAGAAATATCACAATATTGCATTTTTCATTCACATTTCGTAAAATAACTTGAAAACGAAGAATAATCACGATTGGAACTACTAAGTAGAATTTGTAGGTCTTCTTGAGAGCTATCGATCGCGCTTTTTGAGTGCTCGATGGCACCAAGTTGAACAGAGATACGATCAAAAAACTAAATTTGTAAAAAAATAACCGTCCGGAAAAGCCGCGAATCCTCCATACTAAATCGATAGTGAAAGGTCAGAGATATTCAAAATGATCAACATAGACCCCCCTAATTTCATGCGTAGAATCCATATTTGAAATAAAAACCATTGTATTTAACACCTGTGATGGTCAAACAATCGATTTCTCGATCGGAAAATCACTTTTTCGAGGAAATGAAGATGAAGACGACTTCCTTCCCTTTTGTAGATGTTGAGACAATTGTAGAACTCACCGAGACGAGTAAAATGAGAAAAAAAAGTTCGCTGTACGATCAAAATTGAGCGATTTATGCCTCTTGTAGCAGGTAGATCAAAAAAATCGATAATGAGCAGATTCGACCAAATCACGTGGATGGACCTTAGTCTAACCCCCAATAGGGTCCACCAACCAAGTTACATCGAAATCGGAGACGCAAAATATTTTCTAGTCGCCAGCGTTCCTGCATTCTTACAGGAAACCCGTGATATAATATTATATTTAATCAGTATAGCTAAATTAGCCTGGTGCGCGATGGAAAGATGACCTAACAAGATCCCTAGGCTCGAACTGATGGCATGCAACGACCGAAGAATAAGATCTATCATCATGTTATTAGCCTGACGTTATGAATTGAATTGTACAGCTAAATCTATTCACATGCGTTTTGTGAGAATTTTATATTTCATCCGTAATTATGATATTGAACTCTAATGAACACCGTTTCAATATAATTTTGACTCCAATTGCAAAGAGATCTTACCCTTCAAAAGAGTCAACCATAATTCGAATCTCCAATTTCTCTCCTTCGATGATTCTCAGACGCACTCGATCATTTTGTTCGGCGGAATAAATATCAGGATACTCCTGAATAAAAACCGAATCATACCGTCTCGAACCATAAATAGAACCAGAAGAAATTCACAAACAATTTAAGAACTATCATTGAGCCCCCGTAACCAGGCGAGATATTTTTTTGTTAATAATAGCAAGGATCATCGGAAATTTTTTGAATGGATCTCTTAATGTGGGCAGAGTTATGAGACGAAAAGTCAGAATCAGAACTTTAATAATTCTGATTCTTTAAATTTTAATATATAACCCCATATATCGGTGTTTTACAAGTCATTCATTCATCATAATGGCAGCGAAATAATAAAACGATATGGGCAAAATAAATGGTCCAAGATGAAATGTCTGACCGAAAGTGAATCTCCGACGATGGATTCATTATCCCCGACAGAGTCGTCCGTCGACTCAGCTACCATCACCATCGGTTTGCTCTCTACCGACGTCGTCTTCTCAACAATTACACGTCGTATCTTCAGCAACTAGCACATACTTTAATTAACTAATTACCTCTATTTCCTTGACCAATGATTTGGAGGACTTGAACAGGATAAGATCTTGCTCGGTTGGTTTCTTTCCCATCATTTTTCGATTGAGAAGAATGGCCTCCCAGTAGTTGATTACAGCATGGTGCTCAACTTGCTTCGTCATTTATGATTATGAGATAATAGCACGATTATGACCCCATGCAAGAGGACTAGGTTTCGCAATCCGAACACACGGAAGGACAGACACACCACGTTATATATAGGTATAGATTAGAGATATTAGATATACCTTTCCATGTTCTTCAAAAGTTTATCATCCAATAATCTCACCACTTCTTTGATGGCTGCACAAGCCTTGGATATGAAAACATTCCTGTAGGCATAAACAGACTGATCCGTCAAAAACTTGTTGTAAAAATTGGATGATACCATCACATCGAACTGCAAAGTATAATCGATTTTCGATCCTAATACACCATGCCGAGTACGCGACTAAACAAGCGGAACGAAAAATTAGAAAGTCATTTCCTAATATTTTCCCTGCCGCATATGGCCTTAATCCCTATAGCCTGACATGTGGTTATGATTGAACGCAAGAATTGAAATTAAAAACACTTTTAAGAGTATAATAATTAAAGTACTAAAAGCCGGCTCAGAGATTTAGCGGCTTAGGTGGTCAACTAGCATTGTCGGAACGTTTTAATAGTGCTATATTCTCTGTGATTACAAAGTAATATTGCGGCAAGTAGTAAAGTTAGTTGCCAGCAACTTACTAGTAAAATTGTAAACCTCTTACGACAATATTACTTTCTAGTTACTTTGCGTTTGCAACTTACCAGTAACTTACTTTGATCTTACATAAAAATATAAAGTCAGTTTGCTACAATATTGTTTCAATGTTACAAATTAAACTATTAAAAAGTTAGTTTCCAGCAAGTTTTATTTTTTATGACCGAAAAAGTAAAATTACGCGAAAGCTGCTGGCAACTTACTTTTCGGGCAAACTACTTGCCTCAATATTACTTTGCAATCACAGAGTTAGGATTATCGTTTTTTTCCAACGAGAACGTCCCTCTACATTCTTGACGGCTGCCCTTGTACCTTCATTGCATTCTCGCCGCTCTTATCAGTGACGACATCGATCATCTTCGAGAGTGCTAAGGGAACCTCGAACGTGTTCATGGCAGCATCCGATTTGATAATCTCAGTCGCCTCGTCCTGCAATTGCTCCACTACAATATTCCAATCCTCTAACCTGAATATTCTCATGAATGAATGAACAAGGCATAATTTAGTGTCCCAACTCAAGTTATACTATTGGGGTGTCCGGAAAGTTCGTATAATGCTTCGGAAAAAAGTCAGTTCGCGATCAAATGCAGTGATTGCGCAATCTGTTTGTCAACAATGTATTGCATCATTCTGACGTTGAGTAGTGAGAGGATTTAATCAGTCTCCTAGTTGCTACATTGATTCTTGTGATGGACTCCCATCTCTACCTCCGAGTAGTTTTACTTCATTACTACCGTCTTGGCCGATCCGTGAAGGAGGCCCACTCTGCCCTGGCCCAGTCGGAAGGAGCTGACGCCCCCTCCATACCCTTCTGCTATAAGTGGTTCTCCCGCTTCAAGAAAGGGGAGTTTGGTCTCGATGATCAACCCCGCTCTGGACGCCCTCCCTCCCTCGATCAGCCTCTCGTTCTCCGCACACTGAAGCGCAAGCCCATGGCCAGTGTGCGTGAGTTGAAGAAGGATACTGGTACTCCCAGATCAACGGTGTCCGATATCCTCCATCGATCTGGGAAGAAGCCGAAACTCCCACAAGTGATTCCCCATGACCTCTCCCCCGAATAGCTGAAAAATCGTGTTCAAGTCTGTCGGGAATTACTCCATCGTAGATCCAATCTTCGATAGGTCAATTCCATCATCGCTACAGATGAGAAGTGGATCACGTACGATAACCCTGTGAGGAGACTGCAATGGGTGGATGCAGATGAGAAGCCCACGCCCGTCCCGAAGAAGGAAGAGCACGGAAAGAAGGAACTCCTCTGCTTCTTCTTCTCAGTGCTCGGTCCCATCTACTGGGAGATCCTCGCCCCTGGCACCAGCATCAATGCCGACCTCTTCTCTGAACAACTGCAAGATGTCGCGATCAGAGTCCCTCCCAGACTAATGAACCAGGGCAAAATTCTTCTTCTGATGGACAATGCTCGCCCACATCGAGCGAAGATGACCCAGAAGAAAATGGACGAGCTGAAGATCGAGAGGATTCCCCATCCACCGTATTCCCCGGATCTCTCCCCCATGCGACTACCACTACTTCCGCTCTCTCTCTGACTTCTGCAAAGGAAAGATGTTCAAGAATCGAGATGAAGTTGTGAGGGCTTTCGTGGGGTCCATCCGAAAACGTCCCCCCTCTCCCCCTGGCAGTACCCGCCTCTCTAATCAAATTTTGAAGTTTTAATTAAATAACTCAATTAATTTTGGTGAAAAAGCTTCGCTCTTTTTGGTTGTTAAAGATCTTGAGCTGTTCTATCTTTTGTATGTTGATGCCTAAGAGCTCAGACTCATGTGAACATCGCTATACTATCAAATGCGGTAATTATTACATTTGATAGTATAGCGATGTTCACGTGAGTCTGAGCTCTTAGGCATCAACATACAAAAGATAGAACAGCTCAAGCTCTTTAACAATCAAAAAAGAGCGAAGCTTTTTTACCTAAATTAATTGAGTTATGTAATTAAAACTTCAAAATTTGATTAGAGAGGCGGGTACTGCCAGGGGGAGAGGGGGGACGTTTTCGGATGGACCCGCTTTCGTGAACTGGGCGGTCTCGAAGAAACCCGCATTCTGGAAGAGAGGAATCGAGACCCTGTCCAATCGCTGGAGGGAGGTAGTGAGAAAGAAGGGGGCATACATTGGTCACTGAGAATTGTAAAGCATTGAATAAAAAAATAAAAACAAAAAATTATACGAACTTTCCGGACACCCCAATAGATGGTGTACTCACTGACTACTCACAATGGACAATTCGCGATTCGGGTCGGGAATTTGAGGCGAATGGAGGACGTTGATGAACGCCTTCACATACGACGGAGGGAGATCCGGATTCGGCTCCTCGTTAACCTGCAATCCCCACTTCCCATTAAAGATCAGAGATCACATCGAGAATACGTGCAAAAATGGCAACAAAATGTATTTTTCCGGTCAACTAAAGAGAAGACTTACCTTCTTGAACTTAATCACATATCCTTCCAGTGGGGTGAATGTACCGGCGCGCATTCTGAAGCCACTCAAGGTGGAACGTACGAGATAACCATTAAAAATATCTATGAATGGAAGCCCTTGCAACCATTGAAATTTTGTTTAGATAGATATATGTATTAAAACAAATTTATTGTTACAACCAAAAACTCATAGATACAAACGGCAACAGTAGAAAAACATAACGCATCTCCTTCATCACATCGATTTTCTTTCTGGAAATCCTTACTATAGAACAACATCATAAATACATATAAATTTACTAGTAGTGCATACTCAAGTACAGTCCAAACAGTACGTCTGCATGGAAAATTTGCCAAATAGGTTAATTAGGAGGGATCTGGGCACAAATAGGTGTCAAGTTGTTGTACAAAACTCCCCCCAAGGCACATATTAATCACAGTTCGAACTCTAGCGGAGAAGGAATAGCTCAATAGCTACCACCGGATTTAATTATCTGTTGCATCTTTAGAAAATAGCAAGAAGGGCGAAAACAGCATAGAGAAGTGCACAGGGATATGCGACGAGGAGTCGTTGACTGTCGAGGGAAAGAGCAGTCACGAAGAGTTTAGAGGCAGAGAAGGAGCACCAGAAGACTGCCAGAAGGGAGATACCGTACCCGATGGAACCCTGCCATTCATTGACACCTTTGATGATAACAGGAAATCAATATATCTTATATTTGGAATGTATTATCTATCTATCCCTGTCGTCTCTCCACTCGATGGAATAAATAGCCTGATTGGGAATACCTTGAATGAGAGAACAGCAGACAGCATGGAGAGGATGGACATAGGGAGGAGGCAGTAGCCAAGGACTGAGGCTGTGCATGTGAATGAGATCGTCGCCACGTCTCCAGCCATCAGATTCATCAGCATGTACCTGCGGATGATGCAGTAGAGATGACAACACTTGATTATTTTCCTATCCCTTCCCATCATAATATACTTAGCTCACATTCCAACACATCCGAGCATCCCTACTCCGTAGATGAATCCGAATTGAATTTTTCCGTGCAGAAGAAGTGCTGCGCCTGCATAATTTTGATTATAAAATTGAATTCTATTCCACTGATTTAAATAGTTTCGGTAAATGTGACACATGTTGAATTTATAAATAATTATGCCATAATATTTAGTGTTGAAAATTTTCATGAATATTTTTTATAAATGTATATAGCGAATGCATACCAAACATGAGGCAGAACACGAGAGGGCCAGCAAGATCTTGATCGGCGATTACATCTACAGACGTCGCCCCCACTGGATTCAATACCACCATCGTCTTCTCCCTTCCAATTAATAATTAGTGATCCTTCTCTATTGGTAGCGAAAGAGTACCCTAAAGGTAAGCACTCGCATTCAAAAAGATGCCTCTATAATCCGGTTCACGCAAAAGCCGGACAATCGCAGGCTCATGCCAAACTGCCAAAACTTTGAAAGTCTGCGTTACTTTGATACAAGATCATGTATTTGAAAATAACATTTAAGCTAATAATATTTCAATGCAATACTAACTTGATATGGGAGAAGTTGATACCGAGTTCTTCCAAGAGAGGAGGCTCGTTTTCAATATCATCATCTCCATATGCAGCCGATGCTGTGGCTCCTGAAAGCAAACCATTTTGAAATATTATGTATACTAATGGGGATTCAATACTCGCACCTATCCCGCTTCTCTACTGGTAGCGAAAGAACACTCCACTGTGAAATTCACATGTTCCACTTACAGAGAATAAAGAAAACATTCAAAACTCGTATCAGATAAGGAAATGATCTAGGCCAGTTCGAGAGGTCATCGCAATGTGGAAATAAACAAAAGTTACCTGCAGCGGGAGCTGTAGACGGTATGAACATTCCTCCACTGTAGTTGTTAGATGCAGGTGCATTGTAATTGTTGAAGCGCGAGTAGTAGTCTGGAAAAAAAGCCGCATATTATTAATTAATACTGTTTCATTTTCGTCAAATGCGTCAAGCGTCATGGTGGCTTCGTCATGGTTTCGTCATGGTGGCTGGTGAAGTGTCTAACACCTTGCATCTAATTGATTGGATCTAAGTAACCAAATGAACTGTGAAATAGTGAGATACCCGTGGCAGCGGGAGCCTCTTGTTGCTGAGGTGGCTGTGGTCCTTGCGAGTAGTCAAAGTTGTTCCACCCGAGATTCGCCTGGGGCTGTTGTTGCTGGCCATACCTGAGAAGAAAACGTCGATCAATTATATATAACTTTAGCAGCAAAAACAAGCGATGCACTCGGAAATAGCTCGATATCTCACCAATCATTATTTTGTTGGCTTTCGTCGCCCATCCAGTAATTGGACGACATCTCGGGGCCCTGTACAGCACAGAGTATTATATACAATCAAAACAAAGCTGTGAAAGAAACAATAATAAAATGAGTTGGAAGAGGTTTACAGTACCGATACCCGGCCACCGTGAATTGGAATATTCCACACCCCACTCCTGATCATTTACTGAAGTCGCGAATATCTATTTTAGGGTCCACCGCGTGAAATTGAAAATTAGATTAAAAAATTATTTGTTATTTGCATTAAGGCAGTCGGCGATGCAGAATTCATATTCTACACTCAAATCGTGATCAAAATTAGAACTCATCGAGCATTTACGCTCAAATCTAAACCCCGCCCCTCGTGGTGTATGCTGAGCCGCGCGCATGAATGTTCACGCGTGCGGCTTCAGTTCTCTGTGTCAACCTATATATTTTCTGAACAATGTTTTCTGATGTTCGGTCGAGTAATCTAGAGTCATCCACTCAAAATTTCAAAATTTTTCTAAAATTCTTTTATTATATGGGACGGGGTTATCGATGGTGCGGAAAGAGAATAGTGTCACTAGAATTATAATATATTTCATTTTCAATGAGTATGAGCCTATTTCTCTAAGCTCCGCCCATCGTGGTGTAGTGCAAGCTCTCCAGAGGTTTGCTGGGTCATGTCAGTTCAGCGGGACAATATTTCGAAATTTCACATTGAATATATCATGTTTTCTTTTATTTCATTACATAGAACTGTTAAATTTGGTAAATAATTGATCATGTTTTATATTCTGGGACGTATGTGCTTCCAATCATTGAGCTCGATTGATAATGGTATACTGTAGCTTCGTGCATCTGTGTGTGCTAAATTTAAATAAATTATTAATATACCTTTTGAATACATAGTATGTTCAATCGGGTGATATTCAATCGTATAAAATGAAAGAAAACATAAATATCGCTTAAATATTAGCTGCTGCGCCCTTCATCTTCAAAAACTTCAAGCTTGTATTGCAATGTTTCGCTGACATAAATTTTGCTAATTTTTCGTTGAATAAACTAATCAGGTACGTAGAGAATTCCAACTCAGATTTGGAGGGCGGCACCCCCTGAAACGATTTCTAGCTAATTTAAACTGAATGTGGCGAAATACAAGTGCCTACAGAATTTTTTCGCTGACATATTTTTTTCCTATTTTTTAAATATATTTTTCTCATGAATAACTCTTTATTCGTTGTAAAAATTGGAGAACGGCATCACCTAGAATTCGGTAACTAATTTTTTAAAAAGATTTCTTCACAGATTTAAATTTGCGGTGCTTGGGAAACAGCGCTCCCTGCACAACCTTTTCCCGGTTTTAAGCTTTTTAATTTGCAGATGATTGTCCCTACGAGTAATCAGTTTATTTTGCTTAGAATTGTTAACACTTTCGTTTTTGTTGTTTTTGTACACATTTGCTAGTTTCAGATGGGTATCGACATCAACCACAAGCAAGATAAAGGTAGTCCTGGGCCAACTACAACGAGATCGTGCTCAGGCGCCTGTTCATGTCACGCAAGAACCGTCGGAGATGAAGTAATCACCATCGACCAGCTCGCAACTCGTGTGCCCTAGGGAGAGAACACCCTCTTCATCAAGGTGCGTGAAGTTATTCATTCAAAGAAAATTAATGCTAGTATAGAAATATCTAAACCATATGTGTATTCTATTTGTGCTTTAGGGTCTCCGCAAGGCTCGCGAGGCCGAGCGACACTCGCATGGCAAGCCCTTCGTCCGTTCCAAGGAACGCAAGTTCGAGCGCGCCAGAGGAAGAAGAAAGTGTAACGGATAAAAGGCATTTTATGTCTGTGTTGTGTAGGTCATTTTCGAGTTAAAAAGTTATAAATGTAAAATAAAGGTGTTTTTGACCAATTATGTGTCAATACACTCAATACACTAATATAGGTTAGTGTGTCCTGATTTTATGCGATTTTCGATAGTCGATCTAAGACTAAATATTTATGATATGTCATTGCAAATCCGGAATTCAATGAGGTAGCCTTAAGTTTTAGTTGGTATTGCTTAGAGTTTCGGAAAGTAATTGAATCTACGTAGATAGGAGCGTGATAAGATGCACGAACGAAAGAGTAGAATGTTCAATTATTTATATTAAACCATGGAGATTGCAAGGGGGAGGGGGGAGGTAAATACTTCGGTACAATTAGTAATTAGTTACAATAGAGTAACGGTTTGTTTTCCAGATTTTAACACGGACTTCAAGGGGGTCAGAAGGAATAATTTGGAGGGGACAACTTCGATAGGAAACGACAAAAATAATATGCTCTTGACATTTTAATCTAGTATATTACAACAGAAATGGCGCTATTCGGGGGGTCTCCGCCACATCAATCTAATAGTGTGTTATGTTGTATTTCATTATGCATTTTCCTTCATGTCCTCAATCATCTCGCAATCAGATCGGTCTGTATCCATCAATGCACCACCCTCTTCTTTCACAATAGGCGCTACTGGGCTGACTCGCTTGCGAATGTCTCCATTCATGAGATCACTCTTATACCACTCTTCCGTCCAAATCATCTTTTTGTTGGATCCGCACTCGTATTGCACTAGTGCATATGGAGTTCCGAGCTTGGATGTTTTCATAACAGAAAGAATTTGGAATGGATAGGGAATGTTATCCAGAATATGGACATATTCGCCGACCACTTTCGCCGCGTCTTGACCACTGAATACATTCAAATCAATTTTCGAGTCGTGGTCGATCGCTCTCTTCACTTTCTCAATCAACTCATCTTTAGATAGTGCAATCGAGTTTTTGCTCGTAGTAAAACTCTTTGTACCGTAAGCAGCTTGATTCAATATTCGCTTTCGAACACGCAATTGAATCTTCATAGATTCACGCACTTTTTCATCAGTTGATCCTCGGGCAAGAAATGCATCGAGGTCAGCTCTTGTAGGGAAGTATCCACCACTACTGTATAAGTCTTCAAAAAGCTTCTCCGAGGCAGTTTGAATATGAGCAGAACTTGAGTGCTCATTTTTCAAATCCTCATTCATCTTATCATTAACTTTTTCGAGAATTTCTCGTTCTGCCTGTTTCGCCTCCTTCTCAAGAATCGGAGCGAGGGCAGTGCATTCATCCATCACTGTTTCCTGCAGTTTCTCAGGCATTGAGTTAAACCACTGCATCACTCGGTTCTTTCGTAGCATAATTTCAGTGCCTACTCTAGACATCCTAGTGTGTGGAGCTCTCTTCAGGACGTAATCCAAATCACCAAATGCTGCCTCTACGGGAACATTGGTGCATGGTGTTCCAGAGAATGCAATGCGAGTGCATGTCGCTTGTGCTCCGGTCGAGACGCACAGTGAGTAGTATTCACCACCCTTGAGGAATGGAGCGAAAACACGCCGGAGGAATGGACCCGTAACCATCATCGCCATTTTCGCTACGTCAATGGCCAATGGTGAAGATGGGCACTTCACAACGAAGGAAGTGTCGGGGTTGTCCAGATGGAATATGTCCTCCGATGTGAATGCACTCAAATCTGGCGGGGTACCTCCAAAGAGTAATTGGGGATTGTTCGTTCTTGAATCAGTCCAAGTCAGCAGCTCTCCGATAATCTTCGGAAAATCAAATACATGAATTTTTTCATCATTAGCAATCCTCCAAATAGGTCCTGTCAAATAGCAATCGACTAATGCAAGCACTAGAATTTGAGCCAAGTATAGCTCGTTGCACAATCCTTGCTTGAGGAATTCGACCTTATCTGCTCTATAGTTGTTCAAGAAGAGCAAGAAATGATCGAGATGAGCAATAATTAGCTTTGCTGCCGCTGGCACTACATTGAATCTATTGCCAGTCAACGTTGGAAGTCTGATCATTTCGATCCGCTCCACTGCGCACCACGCCTCATACTCTTTGTATGTTAAGTACTTAGCAGAGGCTCTCGGCCCAAAATGTTTCATCATCTTTCGTATGAGTTTGATCGAATTAGCCTTTCCTTCTGCAGATTCTGATGTCTTAGTACGATTGTACTCATGCTGTGCAAAAACAGTACAGATCGGCTCAATCAAACTTGCTACAATATGCACCAGGCATGGGACTGAGATGAATTGAAGATGCATATTTCGCTCGCTTGGGGTCATAGTGGCCCATCCACGACGAACAACTGGTAAGATATGACTCCTGTAGTCTCTGATCAAATTCGCAAATTTCGCTTGTGTGGATGCGCGATCTCCCATTGCCGCATTGATCGCTGTGATAACGAGATTACGGAATCTCGGCGTAACAGACATTTGGGGTCTCGATGCCGAGCCGGATCTATCGATCTCGTCCAGAATGGCGAAGAAAGTGTTCAGCGATGTGAGCGCATCCTTCGATGGGACTTCACGGACCCCCAACACTTGGTTTAATGTCTTTCCATCTTTGTCTGTAATTGTAGCAATGTATGATTGCATAGTATGTGTCCGTTTTTTCGTCTCATCGGAGCACACAGTCACTCCCACGTTTGTATTTCTCTCGTTGTTTACGGCCTCAGCCAATACACTCCTATTTTGCTTCTGGGCAAGTGCCATGGCAGTGAATGTATTGTGGGCGACACAAGTTGCAGATGGTAGATCACTGAGTGTTTGACCAGTCATGTTCCGAATAACCGTTTGCATAACTGGAGCGACATTCACGTCGCTCACTCCATATTGTTTGAGCTCAATTGCCGTTTTCCTTGTGTTCAGTGTGTATCGTCCACCCTCTTTGGTCACGATAGTATTTGAATTGCGAATACCATTCGTATTCTCATTCATGACATCCTCCTCTTCCCTCACACAGACTCGTTTGTTCAACAAACGCATCTCCCTCCGTAGTTTCTTTACTTGGGACTTTGATTGGGAAAGCTGCGACTGAGCCTCCTTCCATTCACTCTCAGTATCATCCAGTTTCCTTTTGAGCGATGAGATCTGTTTGCCTTTAGATCTGTTCATTCGCCTTTCTTGCAGCAGATCTCTCCACAACCGATCTCTCGACTCTCTCACACGTTTCAGGTTCATCTTATCTATATTTGGAGTGGTCTTCCCCATGGAAATCACTCGCGAGTGAGTGCCGATAGGCCCTTGCGAAAGGAAAGGAAGTGCATTAAAAGATGCATTCGAGACTGAGGGCGTGAAGACCGGGGATGGGAAGGAAATGCGGTCTGAGTTTGGAAAAGTGATTGTATGTGGCGGAGATGGGCATGATGAGAGCGAGGAATGGGGGGGAGTATTGTATGATGAATGAGGAGAAAGGGATGAGGGGGTGGAAGTTTTGTCATAGGAGGAAGAGGAAATGAAAGGGCTATGGGGCAATTTACAAGGAATATTCAATAGGAATTCGGGTGGCTTACTAATTTCACGTATAGAAATTCGGGTAGAATAATCGAAGGAATCTTTCTTCTTATTAAGTTGTGCTTGCCTCTCAATATTTGTCCATCTCCTCACAACATTGAATAACTTCTTTCGATCGATAGAAATATGCGGTGGTAGGGCGCTGAAGTACCTTCATTACTCAATGAAAATAGACGATCTTTCTCTGATTTTTTTATCAATTTGCATTAAGATTAGTTATTAATGTTCGATAGGAAATCTACTACCAACCGCGTTGCAAGTGAATAGATTGAGGTTGCACTGGACTTTGCCTCAGCATCCAGATACAGTAGCTAGAATATCAGTATTGTGCATGGTGAACAGTGTTTCAAAACAGTGCATAGTGGTTAAGCAATATACATATAATTGTTCCGTACCTCTCCCACGGAAATTGATTTCCCATCGAATGACTGTTTATTCGTTGATAGACGAGCAACTCGATGATTCCCTTTGTCTGGCACAATCTTGTTTCGTGAGACCTGATTAAATGAGAACTACCCAAAAAAATACTAGCAGAGGAAATAGAACAATTGCTCTCCTCGATTTGTCCCCACTCTCGTTTATCTACCGTATTCATTCCAGGAACCTAAGTGAAAACAGTGGGATAAAGAGGATAGTGAGAGAAAATCTTCAATGATCAGTGGAAATGTAAAAGAAGTTAAACTCCAGAGGAGATTTTGTACCTGAGTTTCTGGCTGCTCCATCCTCTCTTTCATTCGATCACTCTCACTGTCATCTACCGTAATCGCTTCGGGAGAGGGAATCTGAAGGAGTAGAGTGTGTTACTACAGATGAACGGTGCCCTTTTCATTCGACTCTGTACCTGGGAATCTAGTTGCTCCCTCCTTTCCTCCATCTCCATTCCTTCACTCTCACTGTCATCTACCGTAATCTCTTAGGGAGAGGTCACCTGAATGAGCAGCATGGGTTACTACAAAGGTTACTGTGAACTATTCATTCCATTCTATACCTGAAGTTCTGACTTCTCCATCTTCATTAGATCATTCTCTCTTCGATCTATCGTAATCGCTTCGTGTCGGGCCACCTGAGTGAGTTGAGTGGGTTACGATAGCAATTCGGAGTATTGATCGCCCAATGTATTCATTGAACTGAAAACTTGTCAATGAATTTTATTATTTCTCCGAATTTAGCACTTGTTCGGAAGGATAATCATGTTCAGGGATGAGAGATTTTGATTGAAAAGGGCTTCTGTACGGTGAAATATTCAATCGATTTTTGTACCTGAGAAGACTCCTCCCTCTCATCCATTTTCATACGATCACTTGCGCCATGGCCTATCGAACTTGTTTTGGGAGGAGGCGTCTAAGTGAGTCATATAACTTACTGTAGCAGGATATCGTTCTCTAACCTTTGGAAATATCTGGTATGTTGATGGAGAGGGCAAGGAGGGGAAATCATCTTCACAGAACAAGCGAATTTGCTGTAAATGAGGTTCTAATCCCGAGGAGTACGGTAAAGGGAGTATTTCAATTGAAATATTACCTGAGAAGACTCCCTACTTGTCCCAATCGACTGATCAGTGGCAGCTTGATCTACGGTGCTTCGGGAGGATGCCTAAGTAAGTCAACAGAAATTTATTCACTACTTTATTCCTTCATTTTACAAGAAACATAATTGATTGAGAAGTAAGGAATGCTAATTTAAAAATATCCCACCAGTTCTTGGCGGACTTTCATTAGTTCGATTCCCATCCAATTGCTTCCCCTCCATTTCGCACTATCAATTGCATCCGGATCGAACCAATTCAATCCTGAATAGAGATAACTTACTATTTCAGAAGAGATGAAAATTAATAGTATCGCAGTGGCATTCGAGACAAAGGGGGGAGAGTATTGAGGGCAGGTCATACTCACCGATTCCCCAGCGGGTGTCGGAAGGGCTAGCCTCAACAAGGATTGCATCCCCAGTGGCAATCAATTCCTCTCTCAATGATCCATTTTGAGAGAATTTGAGGTAGAGTGCCCGATGCATCACTCCACGGGACACTATTCCACCTGAAACTGTTTCCCTCCAACGAGAATTCGTGACTGACTCACTCCTATTCGCATGATCTAGGGTTGCAGAAACAATATGGATGAGATCGTACCTTCTAGCTCTATTCCCTTCTTTGTTTCACGAGCTCGCACTAGAGAGGTCACGATACTCTCCCCTCCCTTCCAATGCCTTGATCAACGGGGGAGCGAGTCGAGTAGAGAGAGAGAGAGTGAGCAAGGGGAGAGAAGGAAGATCGGAAGGGGTCTGTTGATCTTTGAGGAAAGGGTGTCAATAGAGATCCCGCTTAGAAAGTGAGATCACGCACCCACTGGAAGTTTGGCATGTTTTGTGCGAGATTGAGGGAGAGAGGAAGGGAAATAGTTCAGGGAGGAAGGGGCGCGACAAGCTGGATCTCGATCTCGTTTCTGCAACCCTAGTATACACTCTCCATTTCCTCTAACTTACGAGAGAGAGTGTGCAAAACGAAGACCATTACTCCCTCGAACCCTCAGGAAACACTCGCTCACTTCCATCGTTTGAATCCCCGGACATGTTTGCCGAGTGTCTTCGTGTAGCCAGGGGATGGGGTGCGCATGATCGCCCTCGCACTCTCCTCATCGCGAAACTCCATGGCTTTCTCGTACCTGATGGTCGATGTAGTGAAAGAGTACGGTAGAATACGTTCGAAGTAAGTGAATGCGACGTGGAAGACTACGGTAGGTGACTCACATGTAGAACTGCTCAGATGAGTGGAACGAGAGACCCGTGATTGGATCCTACGAATACAGATCACATTATTTGTTTTATGAGCATAGTCCTTCATCTACGAACCTCGATCCTGCAGCGGTAGTGGTTAGAGAAGTGCGATTCGTTAGTGTAGAAGAATACGTATTTCTCATTGTGTAATCCAGGAAGAAAATGTGTCATTTTTAAATGAATATTGTCTTGTTTTAAATCTTTGCTTTACATGACAGGCAGATCGATATGCTTACAGTAATCAATGATTTTTTCCGGGTCTCAATTACGGCACTGTGTTTCGATGAATGTTAAGGAAAGTCTCAATGATAAATTCTTCTGCATTTCCGAACAGTGATCAAGAATAGACAGATCTACTTTTTCCTGAAGATTTATTGCTGAGCACTATATTGTTCATTCGCAATTAATTTTAGTGTAAAAAATCGACATTTACCACAAGTTTAATTCGCTTTTCTAAAAAATCTCAATGATAGATTCAGGCCATTTTAATTTATTTGTATCGCCTCATTGTTATTTATACATAGCTTGAAATGCTAAGATGAGCACTCTCTAGAACAAGAAATAATCAAGAAATTTAAATTTTCCACGTGACGATGTTTCCTAATTTTACAACCAGACATTTGACGGTTTTCATTTTTGATTTTCCGGTTCGGTGGTCCCTACATCTATTTTTTTCTGATGATTTTTCTGATCTCTATCTTTTTATGTTTTGTAGTTATCCTTCTATTTTATCTTAATGTAATCCTGTCTGTGTATAGCGGTACCTAATATTTTTTCAGATGACAGAAACAGAAGCTCCGGGGTCATTGTATACACTAACAGATCCGGTAAGTTTGTTCAATAATGACTCAGTACTTATCACGTGTTCCTTTTTGAATGATGTGTTTTTTTGCATATTTTTAGAACCTCAATCTCTATTTCCAGCCGAAACCAGTGGTGGAGACACTTGATGTGCGGGCCGGGTCAACGATTGTTTTGACCGGCAAAGTTCTATCACCAGAACAGTGCGGCGAATCGAGGTAACCATGAATCGTACGTCATGAGATTACTCATGAGGAATTCCAGCTGTTCTTCGCCCGAAAGAGGGTGGACTAGTGTAAAACAGAACTTTATCGTGATTTTTTTCAGGAAATTAAGACACAGCCATTGTTTGTAAGTGTTCCTTGACCTTGGATTCTAGATTCACGCTTGATCTTTGTTGCGGTCTTCTCGTAAGCGGAGATCACAGGGACAACGTCTTTCTACATTTTAATCCTCGTTTTGATCTACCCGGAGGGTGGTTAGTTACTTCGATTTCACTTTCTTGATATTCTAGTGTAGTGGGTTAAATTATTCATTTGTGAATCTTCTACGTTCAGCCATATTTGCATTCCGGTCAAAATCTTTTCATGTCGTATGAAAAGGTACACTTAAGTGTGGGTGGATCCCAGCATATGTTTTGATGCTGGTCCCCTCTCTCATTTCTCTCCGTAGGCTAAGCTATGCTTGGAATGCTGCGTATCCTTTAGATGATTCATTCCCAGTTCAATACTTTTCGCATCATTCTGCGTGCAGTTACCCTGCCTCGAATCACGGCAATAGGCTCATAACGATCGACTTATGATCCATGCATATATTAAACATTGAGTCATCTAACTCGTATAATGCTGAACTTTCGTCATCGTCCCCTCCGAAAGATAGGCATGTGCAAAGCGCTTAACACTTGTGACTAATAAGCTTGCACAGCTTGTTTTCTCCCCATTCAAGGCCTCGAGAAAGAGGAGTAGTTGTACATACTTATCTCCTAAGTTCGCCTCCAAAATGCATGAGTGAAGTGCATTCCTAAGATCCCCAAGGTTCCTTACTAGTCTGTTTGCAATTTTGTGCATTAGTGTGCACAATTAGGGTAATCGTCTCTTCATTTCCCACACTCTCTCATCACTCGGCCTGTCTAGAGAGTGCGCGAGATGAAGAGACGACGACCCAAATATCGAACTATATTGTGCATAGATAGAATAATCGTATGTGATCTATAATTTTGAATTTTATAATAAAATTAAAAATTGTAGATTACTTGCGAATTTTTATTCTCTTCTTTTTGACCGAATTTTGCCATATTTTCCTTCTTACTGAGTAATCCTTGTCGAGGGAGGGCATATCAATGACATGCAGCGAAGGTTGGATGAAATGAATAATTGCAGGTTTTCAGGCGAGCCCGATCGTCAGATTGTGGTCAATACTCTGATAAACAACGAATGGGGAAGGGAGGAAAGGTGAGAAAAGGGAGGGCAGCCGGAACACGTTTGGGGCTGCATTTCCGCCTGAGCTCTAGTTACCCCCACCCGTACCGTAACCACAGAGAGAGATCTCACATATTTTGTTTGTTCCTAAATGTCTCGTTTTTTGTGTTTGTCTGATACTCCTTTTTGCAGATATAACAACGCTTTCAAAGTCGGCGAGAACTTCAAACTCGAAATTCGGGTTTTCAAGGAATACTGTAAGGTCAGAATTGTTTAAAGGTGTTTTATGCGAATATAGTCCATTCTTCATAACGGTGCAAACTTGTTTTTTCTTTGCAAAATCTATTTTGTGGAGAGCAAGGGCGACGTCGTTGAGAATATCTTGGAGTTGTTTGGGTACGCAAGATTGAATTCAAAATACAAAGTAGAGCTTGCAAAACGTGCTCAGGACAACATCATGTTGTCTATAAAATATAGCATGGTTTGATAGGTATCTTTATCACTTCCATAATCGGTCGATGCGTTCTTTGATTTGTGAGGCACTTGGCATCGGAAAGGTCGACAACAATATCATTGACGTTGTTTAAGGGAATTCTGAAAATGTATTGGTTTGTTACAATTTACATTAGTTTGTCTAATCAGAGAGAGGGATGGTTTGGATGGTACGAGGGTTTGGTAGATGGGATGGTACGTGAGTACGGTAGACGGGATGGCTGAATTGGATGGTACGAGGGTACGGTAGATGGGATGGTACGAGGATACGATAGATGGGATGGTACGAGGGTACGGTAGATAGGATGGTACGTGAGTACGGTAGACGGGATGGCTGAATTGGATGGTACGAGGGTACGGTAGATGGGATGGTTGAATTGGATGGTACGAGGGTACTGTAGATGGGATTGTTGAATTGCAGATCGCGGTGGACGATCGACATCTCTGTGACTTCGAGCATCGTGTGAGAGTAGAGACAGTGAGGTGTATTATGGTGCAAGGATGCATCGAAGTTCACTCGCTTACCATCCCCAAATAGAAAAAAAAGAAAATCTATACTCAAATGTTTAGAAATTATTATTGTTTAGTTTTAAAAGTTTCTATCTTCATATTCTTAGGACAGAGTTTGCTAGCTAGCTTATCACAGATATTCCCGATTTTTGTATTCGGACAATCCAAGTATTATTGGATCGGAATTGAGCTCATATGCTTCAGTTTTGCTTTATCAACTAACCCTTAGGATAGTCCCTCTCCCTCCTCATTTCCCCTCCCATTCCGAATCTCGCCCACTCGAATTGCTTCGTAAGCAGTGCCGCCCTGTCTCACTTTCGATCCCCTAGTCTACCCCGACCTCGATTTAGACCCGATAAGGTTTCTGAGAAATCATTCGATCACCTCACTCCCTCCCCCACTTCTGATGTCGACTCACTTAACGAGCGCACACTTTGACCCTCACGAAAGAGATAAAGAGAGTCTTCGAGAATACGCGAATAATCATGCCAATCCCGCTACTACGCGTTTTATATGATTGAAACTGTTTAAATATACAAACAAATCGATAAATACTTTTATCACTACAATGATGAGTAGTCACACTAGGCGTGGGAACATCGGTACTACTTCCGGTCGTTAAATGGATAGAATTTAGATGCTTGTGATCCCAACTGATGGCTAATAATAACTGCTGTCGATGATGGATGCATAAGCTGCTTTCCCCACCAGTGCATATCACAATAATCTGATGGATGGATGGTGGTTGATAACGAAGTTCCTTTCGTAGACAGTGAGGAGTCCCTAGGAGGATTAGACGAGGATTAAGACAGTCGACGAGTCTGATACGATCTCTCTCTCGATCATCCCTACCTACATCTAAATCTTCTCGAATAATTTGGATGTTTGTCACTTTCGAGTCTTCTCGTTCCTCGTAGTCCTTGGATGAGTGATGACTATTCTGACCCCGATACAGCGCGTATATTCACATTATTCTCGTTCTGACGCGTTATCTCTAACGCATAAAATGGAAGATTCCGAGATAAACTCATAAAAAGTCTTCTCCGAAAGGAGATGCGAATGACTTCACACCTCTTTCCGACTCTTTGTCCGCCAATGGAGAGTGATTGGCCCGTGGCTCCATGATGAGGGAGGAATGCACCGATTACAAATGGATAGAGAATAGAGTGACGAGAGAGAGAGCAGTGTCTTGCATCACATCACAAGGAAGGGTTAGTGTATAAGCTGAGTCTCGTGAGATCGAAGGAGCAGAGCAGAGGCCAATCCCGCGTCAGTTACGGATTACGAGACTCTTGCTGATACACAAAGATCAAAGACACGACCACGGAGATAAGTACCCCCGGAATGTGATGCATTCCTGTCGAATACTGTAGACACACACGAAATACTGAAGGGACATTGAATTATTGTCGTGTAAAGAAGGATAGATCGGGGAAGGGTACGGTAGTCTCGGATTTACCAAGATTTGATCCGAAGTTCTCTTCCATCGGTGCAAATGAACATTCGAAAATAGGATAATACAGGTTGTCATCCACCTTGGAATCTCCCAAATTAGTACGGCAAACAAGGGCGATCACCTTGATATCACGGGGAGTCAGCAGATCCCTCCTTCTCCCACTGCAACTGAAGGGAAAGCTGCACTTCGCCCTCCCAACACAACCAGAGAACAACACGAACTGCACCACAGACCAAACTACCACTTGTACTCGATCCCCCCCTTCACATGTGTATCTTCCGTGCCTCCCCCCCTCCTCCTCACTCGCTGTTGATGATCATCGGGGTGGTGATGACGATCGCCAATTAGCCCAGCTGACCGTTCTCTCTCTCTCTCGTTCGTTCCACGATTTTCCCACGCGTGTCACAACATTCACTCGTAAGCCCCGCCCCTTCCCTCCCCTTTCACTGTGGTATAAGAGTGTCTACTCCGCCCCCTCTGGCTAACATAGTTGCGGTTGCTCTTCATCGCTACTCCTCGTAGCTCCTTCTCATCCGTCGGAATCTCGTCAGTCCGACTTCTTCTCCTTCTCTTCGGTAGTGCATCACTTCGGTTCCTCTCTGGTCCCGCAGTGCTCGCTACTCCGAAGTCTCCTTCCTCAACCAGTGTATGATCCCTGAGTTTCCCCTGCCAGACGAGGCTGATCTACTCCATTCCCTCATCCCTCCTCCCATCTATGCTGAATACTCTCCATCCAAGCTCTTCCCACCATCATTGCGACCCAATCTCTCCACAGGTACGATCCACTTCCCATCCCCATGGGAATCACAAGATTACGGTAGTTGACTCCTTCTAATCGATTGATCTGCAGGTTGGACGTTCTTCAATTCGATCGAAGTCTCTCCGATTCGCCTCGTCCCTTCAGTCTCGAGAAAGGTTGCCTCTTCATCAGCAGCCTCGAAGCTCTCCTTCTCCCATTCTCCTCTTCTCTCTCTCATCTCCGAATTCCGGGCCAATTCACCATTCCGCTTACTCGCAGCATAAGCATTCAATTCCCTCCTCTCTATCTACCGTAATCTCTTCTACCGTATCCGTGCGCTCTGCTATGCGTTCCACCTCATCTCCTACCGTATCCCTCACAGCGAGCTCAATTCCTCGTCTCTTGTATGGCTAACGACTGCATCTCTTCTCTAGGCACTTATTAAATTGTTTCCACTTCTAATTATTGATTTGTTTAGTTCTCTCTAGTGATTTGAGTTGAATCGAGATGCGTCGTTGGTTTTAGGCACTTATTCAATTGACTCGCTGGTATCCCACTCACTGAACATTCCAGTGCGTGTGCATCATAAGCTTTACCCCTAATAATCTTATTCCGTTTATCACTATTGTGTATGGGTATATCATCGATTGGTTGATACCATCTTATTTGTGATCTCTACCGTAACTGATGAATTCCATTATACTGTAACTCATGATCGATCAACCTCATGGCACATTACAACAGCTACTCAGCAGGTAGACAACATTCGCAATCGAGAGTTCAACTCCCAAAGGGGTCAAATGGTTAAAAGATTGGGAAATATTCGGTATCTCTTCTCTTTGTTCGCACAAGTTCTCGGACTGATTTCGTCATTGGGGATCAGAGAAATACCAGCGGAAGAACGAGAGAGAGAAAGAAGAGAGGAACTGCGGGTGTGCAAAATGTGCTCCCGAAGAGTGATTAATCATCAAATTCCTCATTGGTTTAGTACGGGGGATTCCCCTAGTCCGTTCGCCGATCGCTTTCGTTGAAAGCTGTAAGAGAGAGAGAGAGTGGATACAAACGGAAATCGGTTAGTAGACTGGGAGAAACTCGAAAGGGAAGGAGTGTCACTGTTACTCTCGCTGTCCACTCTCAGTCACTCATCGTTCGACAAACTAGCTTCCCTCCTCTGGGTGTGGCACCTCTGCAGTACCTTCCCTCTTTGAGAACCTGTATCCTGACTGTGATCTACTTAGCAGTCGCCGGTAGGGAGATCATCCGGTCGTAGGAGGAAGAGAAGGGAGAGACATCATCTCCCTCCGGAGACAACGTGTCCACTGTGTCCATTTCATCACTTGTCCAATAGTATAATCCTCCCCAACGGCCGAGATGCTTGTAAAGGTGAAACTATAGAGTAACACGTATTGGGCACACTCTTCTCTCCCACGGTATTCGCCCTTCTCTCACTGTGTCCAACAGTGTATCTTCACTCCACTCCACTCCAATTATTCACTTACACAAACTATGCGAAGAGTGACAAAATTCTAGTGTCGAGCCTTCGAGGAATCTTTTGTGCGCCAACGTTGAAGGAAGGGGAAAGAATGTGATAAGAGGAGTTAATCCAGGCTGTCTCTCGAGTGACTCATTTCTCCCATTGAGAGAGAGCTACGTCAAACGAGCTTAGCTCATTCCAAGTGATTGCAACACAACAAGAGATGCAGACTTTCGATGCCTTCCCAAAAGTGAGAGAGGAGGAATGAAATCTCATCCTCCACTCCAATCAGAGGAAATCATCTTCACTCTCAGTTTAATCACCCTATCATCCATACTATTTACTATGTAACCTCGTGGCTAATTGACGTCATCATGAGAATCTCTTGAGACGGGCGTAGGAGTCTATTTGCAGTCCCCTATCTCTCCTCATGAGAGAAGAGAGAAGAATGGTTCGCGATGGAATACGGGGATGGAAAAACTTCCATAGATACGAAATAAGTAGGAACGGATGATAGGATAGTCAGCAGGAAACGAGGAACAGATGTGAGAATGAGACGGGGGAAGGACACAAGAGGAAGGACTCTCCTATTCATACTTCTCATGATTACAAGACGCGCGTACTACTTGCCCATCTCAGCAGATCTCCGAATTGTACTCGGAAGGTCAAAGTTCGGGTGGTTGTTCACTGTGGTCTTAGTTCCATTTCGAATAGGAAGCACACGTTTTCTCGTCTCACTTCATTGGTAAACAAGATAAGACGCCCTTGTGGAGTGAACGACGAGCAGATCGGAGATCGAGAGAGAGAGAGACAGGGAGGGAGAGAGATGTCTGGGGAAGAGGGAGGAACAGCTGCAGACCACTCCATCCAATGTCACTTCGAAACTACTTGATACTTTGGCGCTAGGTCGGATGATCACCGTCGGATGTTAACCTACTGGATAATAACCAAAAAATGGACCCTTCTGTAGAACTTCCACAATAGGTTCCCCAAGTGTCAAAAATGATTCTGTGAAAGTTCTACAGAAGGGGTTCATTTTTTGGTTATCATCCGACGGTGGTCACCCGACCTAGTGCCGATACTTTTGCTATTATTTTGCATGTCGTTTCAACTTTCGATATTGCGTAATCATGCAGTGAATTTCGTATTCTTTCGAAGAGAAGAAGGCTGAAAAGTGAGCGAGATGACATCAATTGACTATCAAATTCGCACACGATCAACAGACTCCATGGGGAAATACATAGAAGCTTCGGGTAATGAGGGGATGGAAGAGAACTACCGTTCCTTCTCCTCACAACAAACCATTAATAAGCACCTCGAGAGAGAATAATCATCATCTTCAAGAGAAGTAAATGGTGACGCAGCCAAAAGGGAAAAGATGCACTTACCCCGATCGGATCTCCTTCGAAGGAATACTCTAATGCCGTGGAGTTGGAGGGATGGGAGAAACGGAAGTGATGAGTGGATAGAAGGGAGAAGAGAGAGAGTTCCACTCCGTAGTCTCCTTCCCCCAATTCATGGTGTGGAAGGGAATGTGATCTCCTCTCTTCCTACTCGATCCTTGGCCAATCACATCGTCATCCTAGCCGTTCCTCAAAAAGGGAGAGGCAACCAATTGCTAGAGATCCCAAATATGTTCCTCATCTCAGGCAGTTCATTTAGGAAATATCTAGGTGTGTGATGGAAAGTTACTGAAAAGGACGGAGAGAATACCTTATCTGCCTTATTTGCATTATCTTGTTATATTGAATTTACATTGTTATTCGTTTTATCCAATAACGAGATAAAGACTTAGGATTATAATAATTGTTATAAGTAATCATCTACAATAAATAGGATGGACTAGAGAGGTTCCCATGATGGAAACTCTCACAGTTGAGGGAAGATATTGAACTGAAAGAAGAAAATGAATGAAGTAATCGGATGACAGAACATAATCACTCTATTCTGACGTCCATTTTGATGACAGAGTATATTTTAATGATAAATCAGGATTCTAGCTGCGAAAGAGTGACTCTGAATGATCCCCGTATCTAAATGACTCCCTTATCATGACAATCCCATCTCGATTCATCTGAATGAGAGTGAATCCCTCCTCGATCACCATCATCCTCTCTCCTATCACTCTCAATCAGTCTCTCTTATCTCCTTTTATCACTTCTCATCCTCTTCTTCCATTGTTCGGGGTCGAAATGGAAGAGAAGCACGCTGTCTTCCACTCTTTTTCCTCCCTCTCACTCATTTCCCACTTTCAGAGATGGGCGCTCCTCCTCCCAATTCGAATGGAGTCTCAACTATCACAGACAATGGCATTTACGAACAGAGGAATTCGATTGGAGGTGAGACGGTTTCCTTCTCTTCTTCTATCTCTTGTTATATGGAGACTGCCGAATCCACTAACATTCCACGTGTTTAGGAGGAGGAAAGCGAGGGTCTCGACTGGATTCCAAGAGGGATTCCTTGCCTCAGACACAGCAGAAGAGGAGACTCACATCGGTATGAACTCAATTCAAAGACTCAGTCAGGCATTCACATACCAGGATAGTGTGCATGTCTCCTCATCTTGTCTATGAGCTCAATCCGATTCCTTCTTACAGCTGCGAAAGCCTTATCATTTTTATCTAAAACTTTCCACGTGAACATCGCACAATCTCTCACACAATCTGAGTATTAATTAAGTAATATTTCATTCGCATTTACTTTCCAAGCCGTAGAAAGATTACGCCCATGAATCAAAGATCTACACATAACATTTCCATCCAACAACTGCTTTTTGATCCTAACAATAAGGAAAATTAATCATCTGCGCACCTTGTAGGCTGTTTCCCAAGCAATGAATGTCTATTGATTGAGTTTATTATTTGCGCTGCTCAAAAGCAGGGAATGGTGAAAGGTGGAAACATTTGAAGGTGAGCTTGGCTTCTCTCGCACTGTCGCAGAACATCCGAAATTCGACGATTTATGAAGATTCAGAAGATGAATACACGAAAGAAGACAAGGGAGAAGAAGAGAAGTATAAGATAGAAGGATTGAGATCAGATGAAGAGAGAGAGAGAGTTGACAGAGTGACTTCAGACTGAACGAGTTAGACAATCGTGAGTCTCCGTGGTTCTCCCTCTGGCTGGGGAATATCTGCCAGTGCATGTGTGGAATTCAAGTAAGATCACAGTAGAATCATGATAAACAAAGTAATCTCAGTTCTCAATCTACATGATGAGTATGTGGCCGTATCTCTCCAATGTAAGTGCATTCATACTTTGTCATTCTTCGAACCTAAAATGAGTACATCAGCAGCTCCAAGATCCAATCTGATCTATATGACGTTCTTTTGGATTTTCGTGGTCTGTAGAACGAAAACTAGCAAATGCGCAGCTCTTCCGTTTCTTCTCTGATCTCTCAGCTATTTCTGTTTTATCTCATTCATTATCTTGTAATCTCCTCAGACCGCGACAGTCTGGAATCAACAAATTGCGTAGCTAAGCACTCAAAGTGGTTTATTACTGTTCCGTCCTTTGCCATCAATTGAAGTGCACGAGTTACTGTAGAAGAAATAGGGAAAGGGACTTCTAGGGGAAAAGGTGAATGGACAATGAAAGAAGTGAAGTAATGGTATCTGCAGTTGGACGACTCTGCCGATCTGACCTTCCTTGGATGGATCATCGCTGCGTATTCCGTGGGACAAGCCATTGTGAGTCAGTGGAGACTCTCCCTCAATTGGTGATCTAGAGATCATCCTCCCTCAGTATCAACTACCCCGGGTTGAAATAGGACGAACATACTAAGCGTCACTATAATTATGTATTATCCATCGTTATCTAATACTGAATAAGGAAGAGCATGCAATAGTGCTACACTTCTCTCTCGGGATGAATCATCCCACGTAGACATAATTGCAGAAATAAGTCATTAGCAGTTTACGCAATCAGTGCTTCTCCATTTATCCCCCTTCACAGACGGAATGACGTCATTCTGAAGGGGAAGTGAGCGATTATGAAGGAACTATTCTGAACGACTGCTGTGCAGTATCTAGGGTTGTAATTCGAATAGTAACTAGCACGTTGTATCTCATGGGTACTCAGGGACGCAATTGAGTGCAGTGAGAGATCGAAAGTGTCGAGTGGTCAGTTGACTGAGGAACGAGGAAATTGATCTCATCGTCATCGGTTCAAAGTTGAGATAGAGGAGGAATGTGAGAGTGTGATCTAGATCTGCTTATCCGTTCCCCCTCTTATGCAGTGTACCATCTAGTGGTTGGGAAGGGAGGGCAGGTGATTGAGAAACTTCGCTCAGTGGACGTAATGTGAACGAATTGTGACGATGCAGTGAAGGAGAAGAAAGCAAGGGATCAACAATCACAACAACTCGATCCATATCATCATTGTGCATCTCATAGGCTTAAAGAAGGAGTGTCAGCAAAGTTAAATTTTTGACGCTGTCATAACCATGACCTAGACAATCATCCAACGATCATAGCGCGTACTAAGAGGATAGGCAAAGGTCAATCGCATAGCTCAGTGGTAAAGCAGTCGCCGCGTATTCGGAAGGTTGCGGTTTCGAATCTCACCAGTTTTTGAAAAATCTTCTAGATATTTGAATTCCCGCACGTCCCTTCCCTTCAAGCCCTCCTTGGCATTCTGCCAACTAATGATAACTCGGTTCAAAATAGAGATACGCTTTTGAAATTTTCAGAATCTCTTATGGTTGTACAAAGGTCGGTCATGGTTATGACAACGTCAAAATTTCAACTTTGCTGACAGTCCTTCTTTAAGTTATGACGGGGATTTACTCTAGTACATGGGATTCGCAATCTTTTCGATGAGAAATGTACCTGGGGAAATAACAAGGGCACAAGTACCTAATTATCATTTCTGTTTTCTTGTACACGTTCTCATTCACACGTTGATTTCTCTCGAGACAGTCAACAAGTAGAAATCGACCATTCAATCAAAGGAGAACTCAATCACACTTCCTTATCTCAAAGAACTACGGAGGAGAAAGAGTAGGAATCAGGAATATTCGTCGTGCAGAGGGAGAAGAGGAATGAGTCACGAATGGTGCAGAGGGGGATTAAACGAGGGGGGGGAACTCGTTAAATCCGGCCCTTCCGGTTCCCTCGGCGACTCTCGTCCTTTAGCAGTCGAGAGTGCAGACGACTCTCTCTTCTTGTTCCACATGGTGTACTTGAGTAGGGAGAGGGAAGGGGATACTCACGAGGTTGTAATCTGTTACCCAACACAACGAAAAACATTCCATGGCGAGCGAAGAATCTTGCTTCTAAAGGGCAACTTGTAAGGATGGAAAATAACAACATGTTTAATATCGGGGTTCGAAAAAATGAATATAATTGAGGCAAGTCCGCTGTTTGGTATCTGGAATCAACGTACGATGTCCACTAAATATCCCGTGGCTCTCGGACTTATCTTCTGCATCATAGGTATAAAATATTTATAATTTTTTATTTTATTTTTCTTTGTAACGAGATGTTTCAAACATTTTGAAGCAATTCATGCTTCGTAGCGATATTTTAATTCGGTCCGATGCGTATGTCGGAAATGTAAAGAGTGTGTTGGTGGTTGAGGGAATGCCCTGTATGGAGTCCTTCCCACTTTCACATCGGGAGTCAAATGGATTATGCTCGTCGCTCGATTCATCATCGGATTCGGATCGGGTATTCGAAGAGATCAAAGATCATTCTTCTTCTCTTCTCTCAGGGAATTACGCAGTCCTTCGATCGTACACTTCCTCTGCCTCGATTCCCCGAGATAGAACGAAGGCCATCGCTCTCGCAACTGGATCATACGTACTGGGAATATCATTCGGGCCTGCCATTCAAGTGAGAACTCAAGACGAAGCCCACTCATTACTCATCCAATACCATTTAATCACTCGTCGATAAGGAGGAATTATATATGAAAACGTAGAATCTAACTGCATTTTTGTAATGTTGTTAGATTCGTTGGGAGGATCCTCCCTCGATGACCAGTAATCTTGAGATGGTCTTCACTCCAATCGGGGATGGATTCGTGGTGGGAGGAATGTTCCACTTCAACATGTTCACTCTGCCTGCCTTCGTCATGGTAGGTCATCCTCCCCCCTCCTTCCCTCCCTCATCCTCCCCCCCCTTCCTTCCCTCTCTCAGTGCATCATCAATGTAATCTCCCTTATCCTTCTCTTCACTGTCTTCACTGAGGAGTACGCAGGCATCCTCACTAAGAGTGATCGAGCAGGCAAAGGTAGTCTCCCTCCCCCTCCCTTGATGATTCTCTTCTTTGAGAGGGTGAGTACTTCGTTCTCCCTAAGACGGATTGGATTGCGTGCAGTGTCTGCATTTACATGTTCTTCATCCAGAACTGCGTCTCCACTATGATGGAAACGTAAGAACCATTTTATTTTTTAGTTTACATTTTTCCTCCAAGCCTTAATACTAGAGTAGATGAAATAGTGTACTAGAAGTGCGATGCTCCAATTATTGCTTTCCATAGACATATTTGGTCTTCGACATGTTTGAATGAACATCTTGACGAGAATGTCTTTTGCAGTTCGTTAGGGTGGCATTGCAGACTCTCTTCCCCGATCACGATGGCTCTCTATGGATTCGATGATCAGCAGACAGTGGTCGCTTCGGGGATCGCCCAAGTGAGGAGCAGGGACCCCCCCTCCCCTCCCCCCCCTCCCCTCCCCTCCTTCCAGGCAGTTGCCAGCATCATCGAGATAGTCAACAATGCCCTTCTTGCCTTCACCAGACTGGGCAAAGTGTGAGTCGCATCCACTCATTCCCTTCTATCCCATATGTACAGTAATCCCCGCTACATTCTACTGATCGGACTGGCTGGATTCTCTTTCTACCATATTTGTATTTTACCGTAGGTATTACCTTACCATTCTTCTATCAGTCATCACCTTCAGTTATCCTTTCTTCACAACTCCACTCGAGTATGTCAACTCAACGAATGGTCTTGGTTGCTACTACGAGTGGTGTAAAACAATGCCCCAAGTGCCTCAACCAGTCTACTGGACTGGGTATCTGGTCGGTAAGTGACCTACCAATTACTCCCATCGCCATCCACTCTTCACAGGCATCGGATTTGGATTTCCTTTCCTTGCCAATCCTACAGGAACTCTCTTCTCGGAAGTGATTGGACCCAGGAACCAGGTAGGCTACCACCCACTCGAGGGTAGATCACCCTGTACTCTTCAGGGTAACATGCAGGGAATCATGGCTCTATTCGGAAGCATTGCACGCATCATCGCCCCCATTGTTTCAACGTAAGTCTCACTTCGAGAAGAGGAGTCATCGTGATCTTTGAGGGCTCTCTTCGAAAGTACTGGATACATGTGGCCGATGCTTGTCGAATTGTCTGTTCTGGTGAGTCTCCCTTTGAGGTCAACATATCGCCTATTTGCAGATTGTTGGCTTCATTGTCGTTTTCGTCTTCTGGAAACGGCTTGTTCCCTTGAAAATTTCTCCAAAATCAGGAAAATCTTTGAAATATAAGAATGGAATATTCTACAAATTGTAGGCTTACGAATTAATGTATTCGTTGCGTCTTTTCTAAAATAGGTATTGAAATACCATAGGAATTTATGATATGAAATTTGATTCATGTAATCATTGTACTGGAATTTTTAAAAGAACTGATCTCACTGATCGTCGCATATGTTTAATAGACATAAATTTATTAAAACAACTTAAAATAACATGCTTCGTACTTCGAATTCCTTTGCCTACTCAAGTAAAGCAGTGAACACCAGGAATTCGTAAATACAACAATAGGCACGGTAAATATTAACTAATTATGTAGTAGGTGAATGAACCAGAAAATTAAGATCGTCGACCTAAATACTAAAGTGATGAGATTGGATGAAGAAGTGGTATTTGATCATAATCGTACAGAAAAAAATGAGGGAGCAGGGGGGGGGGGGGGAATATGGACAATTGCACATGAATATAATTACTTATGTCGAATGATAACTTAGAAGGAAGTCCGAGAACAGTGCTTACCAGTCATCATCATTTACCTCATTGTTCTGAGTCTTGAATTCATTGGGGATGGTGGAAGCAGGAGTGGGAATGGGAGGGACGGGGTCTGTCTCCTTGCGACCAGCGTCGAATGGATTGCTGTTCTCGTTCTTATCTGAAATATACACATCTAATCTTCATCTGCAATTCAACAACCCACTCACAACTCTCCAGATATGTATTCGTGAAATCTAACAAACAACATGAAATAGTGGGGTTCTAAAAAAGCGGACCTCCATTCTCGGTGGTGGATGCTCCCCACTCGTTCGAATCGAATCCACTGGAGACTGCTCCGAATCCTCCTCCTCCAGCAGCACCTGCAATCCATTTCTCATTATCACAATTCTTTCAACCGTCCCATCAAATGAGAACTACAATATCAGAATGAATGACAGCACCAGAATCGAATCCACCTCCACCAGATCCAAATCCTCCTCCGTTGGCAGCTAAATGGTATATATTGTGTATATAAGTCACTAGATTATTCAAAAGCCATACCCGAATCGAATCCGCCGCTTCCGAAGCCACCTCCACCGGAAGCATCTGCAAGATACATCCGTACATTTACGAAGCGAATAATAAGCAAGAACAGCCTCCCCTAGCTGAGCCATGCAACATATGTGTATGCGTGCTATCTTCTCTCAACAATAATATTGGATTAGAAATGTATGTCCTACACCATGCCGAGTACGCGATTAAACAAGCGGAACGAAAAATTAGAAAGTTATTTCCTATAATATTTTCAGCCGCATATTTTCTTCAAACCCTATAGCCTGACATGTGGTGATGATTGAACGCAAGAATTGAAATTAAAAACACTTTTAAGAGTATAATAATTAGAGTACTAAAAGCCGGTTCAGAGATTTAGCGGCTTAGGAGGCCAACTAGCATTGTCGGAACGTTTTAATAGTGCTATATATACAACCGTACCGGCATCGAATCCTCCAGACCCGAATCCGTTCGAAGCTCCGAAACCACTGGATCCCTGGCCGAAACCTTAATTGATACATTTAGTAATTGATGAGACCACTCCCCATATATGTAGCTTACAATTCCATTAAAGCTTTTGCATTGCTACAATTAAGCAAGAGAACATGTCACATGAACATATACAATGTACAATTTAATGTATACACTGCACTCACTAACCTCCGCCACCATTGCCGAATCCGCCCGAGTCACCACCTCTTCCGAATCCGCTGCCCCCTGTAAACATACCTGGTTGTCACCTACTTCCTCTCCCCTCTCGAATGGATGTTACCTCCTCCTCCTCCATTCACCAGCTCCTCCATCCACTCAGGAACTCTTTGTCCAGCTGCCTTCGCAATCTATAATTTACACACTCCCGTAAATAATGCACAACCAGTATTTACAATCTTTGCATATTTTCGTTAAAAATATATAATAAACTCTGAACTATGTGCAGTGAAGCAAATGAGCACCTGGATAATAGGAGGGAGGATTCTCGCATCCTGACCAACGATGAACGACGTGGCTGTTCCATTTCTGACGCGACCCGTGCGACCGATGCGATGAGTGTATCTAGAAGGAATGTCCTTCCTCCCCTTCCCCCTCTCTCCCTCTCTCTCTACTCACCGTTCTGCCTCAGTCGGCATGTCAAAATTGATGACATGCTGGAGACCTTCGATGTCGAGTCCTCTGCAGAAAGAGGTTATTATGACCCACTGAGACTCCTCACCTCTCGCATACATCCGTCCCGATGAGTATCTTGACCTCTCCCTTCCTGAACTGCGTGATGGCCTCGTCTCGCAGATCCTGTCCCTTGTCTCTGAACATTCCTCCATCCCTCCATCTCCTCCCTCTCTCTCTCTCTCTAACCCGTGCAGACTCTGCGCCTTCACTCCGTCCAGTTTGGCAGAGAAGAAGAGAGCGAGGGCATTAGTGGATTCCTTCTTGTTCACGAAGATGAGTGTCTTCCTGAATGTCGCCCCATTCTTCTCGCATTCCTCTGCCTCCTGCAATAAACCAGTTAAGAGGGATCGAGAGAGGAAACAACAATGAGATACCACACCTTTTGCAGAATCGTCAAAAGTAGAGCATTCTTGTCGCACAATCCTTCGGTCCTACAAGAACATATTTCATTTGTAATGTCATTTCAGTCGATGCATGCTCGTCCAACCATAAATCGTGCTCACCTGTGGAAATTCTGAGTGATTTTCTTGTTCGCTCCGATGTCCTGCTCCGGTGTGATGGAGAGGAAACTGCAAGTGATCGAATAAGGTCCTTCTCACTCTTCCTCTCCACTCATTCAGGTCGCTCACTTCTTCTTCAGCAGATGCGCAGCGTACACCTTCACATCATTGCCAATCGTTGCCGAGAAGAGCAGCGACTGGATGTCTTCCTTCTACAATCAATATTTACCCATTCTTTATCCACTTTGAAATGACAATCTCCATGTTCCTACAAACCTTGGGCCAATTGGTTCTGCGGAAGATGTAGTCCATCTCTCTTGTTCCATTCTTATCCTCCAACATTCGATCTGCTTCATCCAATACAAAGTACCGAAGAGAATCCAGTTTGATCTGTGAGTAGAAGAGTAATGAGAGGAAAAGCGGGAAGGAATGGTTAGAGGTGCAAAGTGTCACGCGTTGGCAGAGGGGCAAGATGTGTGACTGCTGATACTCACATGCTGCTTATCGATGTGATCCTTCAGTCTGCCAATGGTGGCCACCAGGATGTGAGCTCCCTCGGTCGAGAGTTGAGACACCGTTGGCCCGTATCCAGACTGACCAATCGAACAGACTACTTTGATGGCGGAGATGCTCTCTGAAGATCCTTCATCCATCTCTGCCCCCCCCCCCTCCCCCCCTACTCACGAGTGAATCGAATGGCTTGCTCATGCAGCTGAAGTACGAGTTCTCTCGTGGGGGCGACCATAATGGCCTCAACCTTCCCTGGACCGAGCTCACGATTTTCAGTGATTAACTGAAAGAAGGTTATCATACACGAGGAGGTCACAACGCTTCCTGGTCTTGCCAAACAATAGTTCACCCCATTCTACAGGGGAGTGAAATGAGAAGTGCATGATAGGACTGACCTCGTGTACAATGGGTAGCATGAAGGTGGCAGACTTGCCTGATCCCGTCTCCGACTGGGCAAGGATGTCTCGCCCCGCCTGCAAGGACTCCTTGGGTGAAGAATGGAAGAGGGCTTCTCACCATAATCGCAGGGATTCCAATCGCCTGAATGGGACGAACAACCTTGTACTTGCACTTATTCACGCAGATATCCACGAGAGTCTGATCGAGTCCCGACTCTTCCCATGACCTGAATATCTTGTTACCTTCCATTATCACTAACTGAATCATAAAAAAAGAGGTGTGGTACTGGATAGGGTGGATGGTGTCCGAATCAATTCCAGTGATCTTGACAGGCATGTCTGCATCGAGGAGCTGTTCCTGGAGAGAGCAAGCACTGCATTTCCCTCCTTCTCCTTCTCCTCTTACCTCAGCATTACGTGCATCACTCTCGTACAGTTCAGCAGCACTTCTCGTTACAGTCTGATATCCCCTCATGGCATACATTCGCTCCCCATTCGAGTTCAACTGATCCAGATCACGCTACAAAGTCAGTTTATAACGAGCCAAAACGCTATGAGTGGAATCGCGAAACAATTTCAAATTAAATATATCCAATGATGCTTTTCCATCTGCGTTGTAAGAATTGTGATATCGATTGTATATCTTTGAGAACCGGGTAAAATCGACTCACTTAAATTATCATAACTTCGTTCAAAATGAAGATCGTGAGCTGTTCTGTTTTTTTTCAAAAAGAATGCAAAGAATATGCGCTATGAATATAATGTTGAAGGTGTCACTGAATTTTGCACCCATTTCCATGGGAAGCCGGTTTCGTGAGTCTCTCAAGTGAGCGACGATATTTTCTCGCCCTCCTAGCGACGCCCACTTGGAGGGAGCAATGCCCATACAAATAAGCTAACTTTCTTCGAATCACATACACTTAAGCTTCTATTTTAGATACTTAAATGTATTACTTATTAGCGAGCTCATGAATACTCGAATTGCTCACTACCCTTTTGGCTCACCCGATTTTATGACACTGACCCGGTATTTTCATGCCGAATTCCTTACTCCACTTAAATCTCACCATCGGCCTGTCTCCTCCGAAGCTTCTCTGGAATCCTCCACCAGAGCCATCGTTCCATCCTCTGTTGCCGCCGAATCCTCCATCTCCGTTTCTTAAAATAACGGTATAGTTAGAGAGCACATGCAATAATGAGCAGCAAAAATGGTTACAAAAAATACAATCAGGAGGAAAGGGTCATATGGCACGGACACTTGGCAAAAACAATTTACTAGACGCCATTCGAAATGCAAACTTATGCTGGATTCATAGTCGAAAAAGCTGAGGGGTCACTTTCTTCATTTCCCGAACTCTCTCGACCGGTGAGAGAGTTCGGGAAATGAAGAGAGTGACCCCTCAGCTTTTGTAGACTATGAATGGGCCATTATAGGGTCAATGAGAGGATATAATGGATAAAACAGGAAAAAATGGTAGAACAAGAAGATTGAATCACCAATTTTCCGCTTTCACCTGTCGTCATCGAATCCGCCGCCCCTTCCTCCTCTTCCACCGAATCCTCCTCCTCGACCTCCTCCGAATCCTCGATCACTTCCAAATCCTCCGTCTCCATTACGATCGTTGAATCCACCTTGGCGTCCACTTCCGAATCCTCCCTCGTCTCTGCTGCAATCAAATTCCCGTGAATTAGATTCAACATATTACAGGCCGCTTTCAAAGCCGATGAATCGCCGTCAAATATTCACTCACCTTCCGAATGAACCTCCCCGATCTCCGAATCCATCTCGTCTGCTGCCTCCATCTCCGTTGTATCCTCCTCTACCTCCTCCTCGTCTGCAAATTCGTAATTAAAACTCAATTCCAATAGCTGGCGTACAGCGGTTTTCATGTTTCAAATACAAAATGAAAGTTAGGATACAATATCTAAAAATAAATATCAACAACTATCTGTGAGAACATCATAATCTCAACTGACCCTCCGTTGTATCCTCCCCTTCCTCCAGAGAAGCCATCTCGTTCCCTATCGAATCCTGATCCATTTCTATCGTTGAATCCATCCCGTCCTCCAAATCCGCCTTCTCTGCCTCCTCTCCCGAATTCGTTATCGCTCCTTCCTTCTCCACCGAATCCTCCTCCTCTTCCTCCAAATCCGCCATCACGACCACCTCTTCCACTATTGAATCCGTCACGATCTCCTCTTCCACTATTGAATCCGTCACGATCTCCTCTTCCACTATTGAATCCGTCACGACCACCTCTTCCACTGTTGAATCCATCGCGATCCCCCCTCCCTCCTCCTCCGAATCCCCTCTCTTGATCTCCACCGAATCCTCCATCTCGGTCATCCCTTCCTCCTCTTCTCCCTCCATCACGTTCTCCACCGAATCCACCATCACGATCGCCTCTTCCTCCGAATCCACCATCACGATCGCCTCTTCCTCCGAATCCCCCTCCTCTTCCTCCACGATCTCCGAATCCTTCCCTATCTCCTCCATATCTTCCTCTGCCTCCACGTTCTCCTCCGAATCCGCCCTCTCTCTCTCCTCTTGGCCCTCCACTGAATCCATTTTCCCGATCGCCTCCGAATCCTCCATCTCGTCCATCCCTTCCCCCTCCTACTCCTCCTCCTCTTCCCCCACGTTCTCCTCCGAATCCTCCATCACGATCTCCACCTCTTCCTCCGTAGCGACCTCCGAAGTTTCCTTAAGCCAACGAAATTAACAAGTCTGCAAACATTAACAGGTTGGATGCTTACCTCTTCCATCGTCTCTGTTCTCCCTTCGATCTTCGAATCGTTCACCACCTTAACATCATTCAATTCTCCCCATCTCTCACCCTAACCTCGATGCTCATCTCTGTTAACTCCCCTCTCATTACGAACGTCATTTCCATTGTTCCCCCTGTACTACGCCACATTCATTCCAGAATGGAATTTAGGAAGGAGTGGGGAATGAACTGTCCGACTCACCGAAGGGTCTTCCATCTCGATGAGATCGATCGCCACCTCAAATTTCATCATTTTTTTCAACTTTGATATAATTATAGTGGCTACTTACCTCTCTCAACTCGATCATCGTGGTCGTCTCTACGGCCTCCCATTCCAGAATCCACTGCAATATTAGTACTCTAGCATTTCTCACGAGGAGTTATTTACTTCTTCTGTTGTCATCCCTCTTCTCGTAGGGTATTCTCGATCCTCCATCGTATCCTCCTCGGCCAGGGGCACCACCTCAATTAAGCATCCATTAAAAACACAACAAAACTCAGATACAGTGGCGCTTTTTGCAATAGTACACATACATAACAACTATACCCCCCCCCCCGTTCACATTTTATTAATAACCCCAACTTCCCCCTCAAACCCCTTGGGGGCGAGGATCCACGACGAGGTGAACTGTCTCTCATTCCGCCTCGACCCATTCCAAATGCACTCGGTCTGTCCTGGCCTGAGAGCATGTATATCGATTGGGGGGGGGGGGGGGGAATGCCCGGCCAACCTCCTCCTCCTCTACTCGGTGCACGATCATCTGCGCGATCTGACGCAATACGCTGAAAAAATAACGATTGAAAACGATACGAAAATAGACGCTAGCTATAACAGGTATAGAATGCGCATATCGTAACTCACTCTCGGAGGTGAGCCATCCATTCTCATCGGTCCTCGATTTTCTCGGTCGAAGTTCTGCAAGGAAGAAGTGTATACACCATGTTTTTGGGAGCTCAAGATCATCTTCAAACAGTCAATAATCAAGAACTAGCTTGCTTATAACCATGCGCTAACGTGCATATACAATTCGCGGAAGACAATGAAAATAGTAGCAAACCGAATTAATAAATGGCATAGAAAATCTCCTATTTCAGTGTTATCCGATTTACGAATAGGATAAAGGGGTCTTAGAGTGTAACTAATATAATAAAACTTTGACAACAAAAAAAGT
The DNA here is from genome assembly GCA_036245805.1 of Pristionchus mayeri. Classification (NCBI taxonomy): domain Eukaryota; kingdom Metazoa; phylum Nematoda; class Chromadorea; order Rhabditida; family Neodiplogasteridae; genus Pristionchus; species Pristionchus mayeri. The sequence continues at coordinate 24,827,293 of BTRK01000006.1, forward strand.
GAAGAGACTGTTCGGTAGCATCGAAAAAAGAAGTCATCGCTCTTCCACCTACCCGGTTGTTAGGGGCATCGTTGTTGTTGCCTCGGAAACCGTCTGAAAATTCAAGTGTCATCCTGACACTAGCAACTTTACACTTTTCTTCTCCAATCTTTAATATCAGAAGTAAGTGTAATATGATTTGTTAACCAGTTGTTTTTATGAATGTTCAAGACATACCAAAGAACTGTTAGTCAAAGCGTGTATGTAATAACCCCTAGTACTTATAACTACTTAGTTATGCTACGTCATCCTCGAGTTCGGAAACAAAGGGTGGTATTTGCTGAAGCGATGGGCGCGAAAACGTACCGTCCTGGCGCTCGTAACCTCGGTCATCACTGAAAATAATCAGCTGACATTCAGTAATATCTACCAAAATATATATTTACTTTGTTACAAACAATATTTTAAAGAAAACAACTCTGCTTAATCTGTACAATTTAAGTCCACTCACCTACGCCTATAACTCATGCCGACTCAGTGGTCTCCTTGGAGTCGACAAAATCCTTCAATTGATAGAGAATTTCGAGTTAATGCGACTGTAAACAATCACGGGAGAGGGAAAAACCTTTAGAAAAAAGGTTGGTTTTTTGCACAAGCCCCGCCTATTCACTAAACAAAACAAGTTTTTACTTAAACATGGCTTCATTCTCCGGCAATATCTAATTTTTCCAATTTATGTAAATGTTGCGCGTGAAATGTTCTTATTGCAATAAGATAATTAACATTATTTGGCCCACATAAAGGAGCAACTTTTCCGAATAATTTATCTGCAAGCTCACCTTTTGTCATCGACCTTTGTATATTTTCAACTGAATTTAACTCTAACAGAAAGTAATTTATTTCTACCTTTGAATAATTTTATGTACATTAATGACCCTTACAATTCTTGGTGAGGTGAGAGCTCAGAGGATCGATTCAACTGCGCCAGACAGTGTAAGATGTAGGCTATTCGAACACTGGGCGAGTCTAACCAAAAGACCGTAACCAAGCTCAAATTTGGGGTACGATAACAAATAGATAAACTATCACCTATTGGAACACTACCAATCGGGAAACTAAACAAGGATACCAGACTTGAGAAATACACACAAAGCGAGAACATTCACTAAGATAACGAGCAATGAATAGGATACGATCGTCAAAAGAATTCCGGAAACTCAGAAGCAGATGTAATCAGAAGCAAAGAGAGAGAGAATAAGCGAGCTGATGGTACAACACGCATCATCTATTTTCGAATAGATAAATAGCTTAATATTCGCTCAAATTCCTTGCATTGAATAACAACTGTTGAGTTGGATGATTTCGAGTATGATTAGGAACTGGAGCTAGAGAGTCGTTGAGATGGGAGTGAGAGGAAGGGATGAGGTCGCAAGTGCAATGGGAGTAGAAGAGATACAAGACTGGTCGATAGAAGCAAGTCAGATGCATACGTACAACGGGAGGACAAGGAAGATCTATAGAGGAGCTCAGATATGTTTCTGTGTCTGCTGAGTGGCAGCCCCATTCTTCTGCTGTGTGTGAGTCGTCAGCGAAGGGTCGACATCCGGAGGAGACACGAGGGGGGAAACTTCTGTCGGAGAGTCCGAGCTGCCCTGACAATCAATACGCAGTGGGTACAGTACTCCTTACAACTGAGAGTGTACTAGTGTACCTGGACAGTGATGGGGGCGGCGAGGATGGCCTCTCCCATGGCCTGCTGAAGAGCTTCGGCCCTGTCCTCCTTCTTGAGCACTTCGATCATCGAAGCGAGTTGAGAGGGAGAGATTGAGACATCCGAGTGCTTCTCGAGCAGACCAATCACCTGAGAGACACTTCCTTCTCCTCCCCTCGAGAGAGAGCACCTCAAGGACGACGTCTGAGTCGATGACTCCGTCGAGATCCTCATCCATTGCCTTGATGAGTGCTTCCAGCTTCTCTGCCTCAGCCTGCCAATTCAATTGTCAGAAGGCACAGACTATTGCGTTCATCTAGTGAATGGCAGTTGTATTCTTCATCGAATCTCCTTCATCTCTCACCTCAGCGTAGTCCTTTCTTATCTTCTTCAGTCGATCGATCACATCTGTCACTCGCACTTGCTTCTCCCTAAAGACGTTTACCATTTCTGCTTATTATTGTTGTTATTTCAATAGCGTTTCACTATAGTCTCTATCTCCTAATCAATCTTCCTCCTCCTACAGTACCTCTTGTCCTTGGCGGAATCAGGGATGGCAGGATCGGCGATGGTCTCATCGATCACGTGTTTCTTCTCTTCTAGTTTATTCACGAGGGAGTCGACATTCTGCACGATTGCCTCCACCTTCGACCTCAAAACAAACGATTACAGTCTTTCCATCTTTTCATTAACTTGTTGAGTACTTAAAAAATGAAAAAAAGGAATACATGATTCAAAAATTGGTCTCTTATGGCCACAGCCAAGCCCTCTCCTACGTGATTGCCTCACCTGAGTCTCTTGGCTACTTTGCTCTCTGCAAATGCTCCGTCCAAGGCGTTCACTTCGATCAGATCCTGCAAGTGACTATCCATCAGTACATCAACATCATTCCTGCATGAGCAAGTGATTGCAACTCGGCCACTCCTCTCTACTGGGACGAGTGACCAACAGCTAGAAAGTAGTCTTGGCTTGGAACGATTGAAACCCCATTTCAAGATTGAATTGACCCTCCCCCTCCATCAGTGCTCACCTCAGTATGCTCCGAAATCTGTTCCTTCAGTTCGGTGATATCATGCTTGGCCTCGTGGAGGGGACCACCTCAACTTGCACTCCTCGCACTACTAACTCCCCTTCCGAAGGATCCCTCCATTCCAATAGTTCGATTTATTCTTCCCCTCTTCCTCTCTTCAACTCACCCAGTAGTACATCCTCGATGGCGGAGAGATCCTTCTTATCCACTGCTACCTCCTCCTTCATCTTATTCAATTCCTTCTTGATTGAATCAACTGCTGCTATCACCACCTCCTCTTTCTGATAATTACCATTTTATTATTATAGAAACAAATAATTAACTACGAAATACTCGAATGTGAATTCCTCCTTTACATGCAACACGAACCGTAGCTGTTTGAGCAACCGTCTGAGCAATCACAGTAGCGGCTACCTTGAGGGCCTCTGCTGCTTCCACCTTCTCAAAAAGTACAAAATCTTCCAAATTATTGGATAAAGTTCGATAAGAAAAAGATGATTCTTTAAATCGAAGCAATAAGAATAGCAAAAAGTACAGGTTCAAGAGTGGGTGCAGCAGCTGCAGCCTTTGCAGCAAGTGCAGCCACATCTACGGTAGGCGCCTTCTCATCCACCATGGCTGCATCCTTCGCGGCTGCAGCAGTCGCAGCTTCCTTTTCGGCCTCCCGCTGGAATTAATGGAATAGCAAAATGCACCAATTTATTTTAGGAAAGAGATTGTTATGCACTACCACAGAATGTTCATGGGAACGCAATCCTGAAAATTTCAATAGCTCAATGTCGAAATCCTACTGAACCTTTAACCCTAACCTGAGAGTAAAGGTATATTTCGCGTAAACTATACTTTTGTTGTGTGCCTCATAATCATTTTAACACAGCTTCTATAATGTTGACGAGTGAGTGGAGTGAGTGTGATTCTCTCGGGAGTAAAATCGCAAACGACAAAACCGCGAATCGTCACAGCACACTAAGAAGACGTCCTAGGAACCTGGGAGTGTCGTACACCAATCAATATTACAGTAACCTATCAAATACCGTAACCCGTTCCTTGGGTCAGATTTTGTTGCTTGGGTCATATATTTGTCTAAAATTCCCCAACCGATTGCAAAATGATTCTACCGTAACAGACAGTATTCCTGACAACTGTAGGGTCATTTTGCGATCGATTTTGGATTTTTAGGAAAATGTTTGACCCAAGGAACTGTTTACGGTATTTGATAGTGTACTGTGATATTGATTGGTGTACAACACTCCCAGGTTCCTAGGACGTCTTCTAAGTGTGCTGTGAGGATTTGCGGTTTTGTCCTTTGCGATTTTGTAATACCCCCACTCTCTCGCAGACCTTCGCCTCGTCCTCTGCCTTCTTCTTCTTCTCCGTCTCGGCAGCCAACAGCTTCTCTTGTCCAATCGCCTCTTCGATCTTCATGATGAGGGCGATACGAGCCTTGTGGTCAACCACACCTCCCTTTAAACAACTTATTCAATGGAGTCATCAAGCACACGGCAACAGCAAGAATAGAGAGGATGAGGAGGGGAAGGGAGGGGGAGGGGGGTGGTACCTCCATCTCAGTCAGCTTCTGCCTGGTCTGCTCAGCGATTCCCTCAGGCAGTTGAGAAACGAGACTCTTGAGTCGATCGGTGAAGGGGATATCTTCGGGGAGATAGAGGGCTCGAGAGAGGAGAAGCAACGAAGGAGGGACTTTGTCAGAGAGGGACAACTCCAGCCACTGGTTCAGCTGAAGAGAGACTCGTTAGGACACGGATAAACATACTGCAAGGCTTAATCTACCATAGGAAGTATATTTAAAAACGAAGAGTTAATTTCTTTTGTTGTAAATAATGGATTGCAAATGCGTTCCTCCCCTTACACAGTTTAAGGATTCATCCTTTTTAATTCCTATGGAATGGTAAACCATGGTTCGTATTCGTATATACCCTTACCATGGTTCGTTCTTTTCGGTTCTTTTGCAGATCTCATCTTTCCTAGCTGGCGCGACTGAATTGGCCGACCCATTCCTCACCTGTTCCTTCAGTCTCTGCTCACTCAATCCAATAGCTCTCATCCCTCTCGCCCTACAAGCCTGCTGCAGATCCAGAGTCGTCAGTGCATCCACTCCTCCCTCCGCTGCGATTTGCTGCAAGTGTTCCCATCTATGGCCTGTCCCCCCCCCCTCATGCCTACCTTGTCATCTGCCTTCAGCTCGCGCAGTTTCAGATTCAGTTGGAATCGAAGAATTTCCGGGCTTCCGAGGGGCTGGAAGAATACCATGAGAGGAGTGATTTAGATAATACAATTGAAAAAAAGAATTGGAGGAATGGAGTGAGAGTAACTGACGGGGACGTTGAGTAGTCTGCAGAGAGCTCTCAGTTGAGACATGGAGAGATTGTCGAGAGTGAGCTCGTCCTCAAGAGGAAGAGAACCTAATGAGATGCACTCCAAGGGGACTCACTTCGAAGAGTTTCGTGAACTTGAACAAATCCTTGTTAGACACGTATCCTCCCTCCATTCGGGCCTGCAATCAAGTACAGGTTTATATATTTATCATAATAGTAGGAAAGTGATCAATTCTATCCAGAAGTAACCTTTTTAATGAAATGAGCGAACTCGAGTGATTTGCTGTTCTCATCGCTACTCGTCCTCTTCTTTCTCTCCAACGCAATCTCCTCGATCGTATCCTATAATAAGAAAATTCGTATTTCCGAAGACAACAATATGAGGGGTATGCTAACCTGAAGGAACTTGGCCATCTCGACCTTCACTTTCACTTGTTTCCGCAGCTTCTCTTCCTGGAATGAACATCGTATTCATCGAGTCCCCTATCATTTACAATATATACACTTGAATTGAGTATAATTCCTTACTTCTTTGTCGTGCTCTTGGAACGTCGAAGGGAGCATATTGGGGAAGAGCTTGATGAAGATGGGGAGAGCAAGTTCCATGAAGGGGACGATGATGAAGATTGAGAAGGGAACCAGACGGAAGAGATCCGAGACTGTTCGCACCTAATCATTAGGCATCATGCTGATACGAAGGGGACAACGACGCTATTATTTAAACAAATCAAGGACACATCAAACTGAACTGAATCCAATCATTCAGAAGTGAATTAGAAAGAAAAGATGTACCATTTGAGCTCTCTCTCTTCTTGTGAGTGAGTCTCCTTTCATGATCTTCCATAGATACTTCGACGAAAGTTTCGTCTCGAGCGCAAGCAGACTGCACAGTATTGTACTAAGAATAAGAAATCAAGAATGGACAGTTACCGGAATCCGTGATAGTAGTGCTTCAGTTCGTGCATGATTTTCTGTTTCAATGTTGGCTTGACTTCATTCTCTTTCCGCGGGACCTGAGAGAGATCAAATTGGGAAACATAATTCAGCTGTTGTAAAATGTTCAAATACAACATACAAGCTTGAGTCTTTTCGATTCCGCATCTTGCATTGCAGTTAGATCGTCCTTGAGCATTTTCAAGGTAGATTCGACCTAAACTTATTCTCACTTCGTACTCTGTGATGTATAGTTTCTCACAAAATATAAGAAGTTCATAGTTCATCAATCACCTTGCTTCTATCAGTTGCAGCGAATCGAATTGCATGCTTTAGAATCTCGGACGTATGACTATGATAATTGAACAGAGCGCTACGTTCGCCAGTCAAGAGATTCCTCAAAGCAATTATGTTGCGAAATATCGAGAAAAAAGATCGCTTACTTGGGGCGTTTTGAGAGCGAGACGATCGTTCTGTACGCGACATAGTTGATACGGGAATGGCGTATGATCATCGCTTAGTTATAGATGGCTTTGAGTGCTTCAGGGAACAAACGTTGTACGTTATCGAGGAAATCGTGGCGGCTTACGTAAAGATACGACGATTCTGTTAGAAAAAAATGTTTGAGCTGACAGCAAACGCATTTCCGGAAATCGCACGAACGTAAGAAACGAATTAAACAGTAGCATTGCCCACAAAAAAATCGGAAAACAGCGATGATGTAAACGGCCGCGGCCGTCTGGTCAGAGCCGGCTAGCCGGAGAATCTAGGTTTCTACTAAAATTAGGAACACAAATCAATTTTTTTTTAAATTCATGTATTTATTTAGGCATGAATAACGCGAGATTTAACGTTAAATTTGGGTAACTCTTTTGGTATTGAGCGAATATTCTTTGATAAAATATTATATGATTTCATTTGCGCAATCTGCGTTTAGCGGTAGGCGGGGATTTTTCATAAGTTTGACCCAGTAAACAGATCGTCATCATAGTTTGTATTTTGTTTTTTTTCTTTTTAAAAAGAAAAATTCAAGAAGAAAAACGAATTCGTTGTCATACATTTATATTGGTTGATATTGTCTGTTCAGATGTCGCTAACATCAGTAACTATACTTTGTCCTAATGCCCGACGAGTTCCGATCAAAGTTACTCCTTCTACGCTCTTGCGAAAGGTTAGGCTGATAAATGCATCTTGAGCTATGATAATTATCTTGATCAGGTCCTCGAGGAAGCTTGCCTATCAAATGGATTCGACCCAGTCAACCATGAGCTCCGTCATCACAAGAAACCATTGGATCTGGCTCTTCCTCTTCGTCTATCTGGTACACACCTTACACATTTTTACTCTTTACATTGATGTTGCTCAGGTTTGCCTAACAATGCCACTCTCGATCTCGTCGAATCGATCGTTGGCTCTGTTGTGCAAGATGTCACCATAGCTTTGCAAGTACGGTAGATCAAAACTGTTGAGTTAGGTTATCTATGAATGCAGCTTCCTTCTGCTCGACACGAAGTGAAGTGCAAGACGTCGGATTCTCTTCTGGAAGTTGTCCGTCTCGCTTCCGAATCAATGGGCGTCGATCTGATTTCAGCGAACGAAGAAGGTCATCCTTCGTGCACTTATATGAACAGACAGGTTACGGTCCAGTTATGATAAATTGACCAAAATCTTTTTTCAGTATCGGGGAGAGCTCGAATTGGCATTCCGCACACTTGGATCAATCGGAATAAGTGGAGGAAGAATTCTAATCAGGTACATTTCCTTGTATCTTGCTTGGAAGGTGAAATAATACCTGCTGTCCCTGCAGGTATCTGCGCCTTCATCTCGATGCTAATAAGTTGGACGAGATAGAAAGAGGAATAAACGAGGAGAAAACAGAGAAAGAGAGACTGGAGAAGAGATTTGAGTGTGCCAAGAAGGAAAACGAGGCGCGACTGAGAAGGGAACAGGAGGAGGAAAAGGTCGGTCAAGTAGTTAATAGTAGTCGTGCAAAAATGGACATTCAAGCAAATCGAAAGACTTCGTGAGGAGGAGGAGAGAAGACAGAGGGAAGAGGATGAAAGAGTTGCTGCAAACCCCCCACTTCAAATGAGGTCACTATGCATTCGATAAATAACAACGGTGTTGTTGCAGTATTCCTGACCGTCTCCCATCAGGACAACCTACAGTATCCTCTGATGGTTGGGCATTCGATAGTCCCTTCGTGGCTCCGCCCCCTTCGGTTCCCTGCTCGTCTGCCATATTGCCTGTCTCTGTTCCCGATCCTGCTCGTATTCCATCGCCCGTCCGTAGTGCGAGAATCGAAGCCCTCGAGGCGCTCCTCCAAAATGTATCTTTCAATGTATGATCCCTATTCAATTAGTTATTCAGGTGAATGAGGAACTCTCTTCTCGCTCTTCTTCTTCTGCTATAGTTGATACAGTAGCCGAAGTTGGGAGGATCCCAGTTACGAGTGTCAACCATATTCTGAGTGCTGGAAGAATAGAGTCCGAGGAGAATACGGTAGGTGAAGCCATGTCAGTTTCCACCCTATACTTTCAAGATAAGTTTTAAAAGTTGATGTGCAGCTATGTGGTAGCGAGTATGAAGTGTGTGCATTGAGGAGCCACTACCCGATGGATGCGAGAGAAAGACGATGGTCTTCAAGCGAGAGGAGAAGACAGACAGATCAGAGGAGGAATTGGGGGATGAATTCTTCGAGTTGACTGTGGATGATCTAAAGAAGATGCAGAAGGAGCACAGGGATGTTGTGTCAGTTATCTTTCTCTTTCCCTGTTCATATCAAGTGATCTTCAGTCGTAACCAGACTCAACGAGCACTCCTTCCCAGAAGTACACTTGAGGAGAGAAACAAAGTACTCATCATTGCACAAACATAGTCTAATTCCTAATTGGAATGTACTCGCAGGAGCGTAAGCTCAGCGCATGGAAGCACGTCGTCATTCGATTCAAACTCCCCAGTGAAGTTTTCATCCAGGGATGCTTCCTACCACATGAGCCAGGTGAATGATACACACTCCATCCTATGGCTACAATACTCCTCGCAGCTTCCCATCTGCACGAGTTCCTATCCACTGTCATCGACGGACCATTCACTCTACGATTCGTCACTTGCAAGATAGCCAACGACGAGAAGAAGTCTCTCGTCGCTATGGATCTTGCTCCCAAAGCGACTATCACAGTTTCATGTGGTGAGTATACGGGCAATCGAGCTACCATAATTCACTCCTATCAGGCGAAGTATCGATCAAAGATGATGGAGCTAGACACGTGACTCCTGAGGAGGCAGAAGAGAGCAGTAGAGAATGGTGATAACTTCGATCGGGAGTACTTCAATTGATATGTTCTCAGGCTTTCGTTAAATTCGTCATATGTTCCGTATGCTCCTACTGTTGATGCCGAACCGGCTCATCTGGCTCAGAAGAGAGCTGCTGATCTGTCTCCCACCTCTCAGAGAAGATCCATCCCCGAATCTCTCCCGAGTGGACCTAAGTGGCTCAAGAAGAAATAGTTATGATACAACCGTGTTTGCACTGTAAATTACTCGTATTCAACAACGGGCTGTTCAATTAAAGTGGTAATGATGCTAATATAATCATAAATCTGTTTGATCTTGATTTTTATCTCCGCTTTGAATAAATATAAATCTAGCTAAAACAGGATTCCCGCTCATTCTGTCAGAAGAACGAGTATCATGATAACTCTGAATATATTTTCCTCAATAAAAATATAATATAATATTAATATTAATATATAAATTTCTATGTAAAATCATTTTACACGGCATTTCGCGGTACGAATTGCAGGTTGACGAAACGACTTACAGACCCCAAACGCACCCGCCGACTTTTGTTCACACCACCGAGGGAATAATTAAAAATTTGAATGTTACCGTATCCATTAACATTGCACGAGGAATGTCGGCATAGGACCAAAAATCAATCGATATCAGGGTTTCTGCAACAACTTTTTTCTGGCTCCGGTCTTGTGTGTGGCGGCCAGGTGCGCGCACCATGACGCAACTTGGCGGTGGTGTAGTGTGCGGAGTCTTGGTTTTGTGTGTACGCAAAATGCCGTGTTTACAGTAAAATGTTACAAAAACAATATTTCACGATTTTGACCGCTGAATAGCCGAAATACGGTATGAATTTATCATCACAAAATGTAAAAGCGCGTGAACTCTCGCACGGTGTGACATTCGTTCCGGTGCGCATTTGAATGTATAAAAACGCGCAGTGAATGGCTTTCAAATTTTTTACCATTTCCTCGAAGTTGAAAGGGTTTTCCGTGTAAGATCGCATTTGGACTTTTGCCAAGTGTGGATATCACTTTAATTCAGGCAACTTTTTACAAGTTTTAAATCCCGCGCGCGGAATGTATTAATATATTTACTGTAGCGGAACGATGAATATTTTTAAAATGGTCCGGTCGATACCGGACATTCCGGGGGGTTTTGTCACACCGTGCTCTCGTTGAATAAGTTGTATTTTATTCCTTACTCTTGCTTTTTCATTTCACATCAATATACGTCCTGTTTGAGAGCCTCGATTGTCTGACCATGGCATCTCTGCCTATCCGCCGTTCCATGCCGGCTCGACCCCCTCAAGAGTGAGTTACTACCATTTTGCCAGAATATGTATTGACCTATAGTAATTATGTAGGGCCTATGCCTCATACCATTTCCGAATTTTCAGCAAAGGCCCCGATCTTCTTTGCAAAGTGCAATACAGCAACAAGCTTCCTGACATTCCGTTTGATGGGAAATTTCTTCCCTGTCCTCTCGTCTCACTCGATCGGTTAGATTTTCGCTTTCTTTCTTATTTAATGCTTCGGAATATATAAATCATCGGCTATACCTCACTAATAAATATTTCAGATTCATAGCCTACAGTTCCTCCAGTCTCGAGAAGGATCACAAGTTTGAGGTGGGATAATTTTTTCCAAATAAAATTTTTTCATTCGAATAGTTTAGGTCACATGCGAAGCTGACATCGGTGTTGAAATCGACCTTATCGATCCTGTTACTTACACTATCCCATCCGAGAAAATGCCGGTGAGTATCTCCTTTTTTCTCGTTATACCTATCAGGTTGGTAAGGAAGTAATGCTCGATTTTCAAATTTTCGATTTTGAGATACCCCGTCTTTTGTTGCCGCTTGATTATCATATTGTTATATATTTTCATTGAAGGCTTGAATACTCTTTCCATCTCACATTAGTTCAAGCCTTTCCAATTGGTACTGAGGCCACAGTATAAAGCCCAAAATACATTAATGCAAAATTGAACTGATTACGTTTTGGCCCATGAATCCAAGGAGAGCTATGATAGGGTTAATATTATGCCACAGATGAAAAGTATGACATATGCATATCACAATACAACAAGTGCATCAGGTCTGCTGCGAAAGGCCTTTCATAAAATACGCTAATTTATGACCTTGCCCCTAACTAAACATCACTAGAAATACTTGTTTTTACCGTGTATCGGTAATAATTGATGTATTGATCTCAAATGTAGTAAAACAAAGAATACTGTCCATTGTTAACTTAAAACGCTGTCTCCGTTAGAACGTCAGATCCTGGAGGCAAAGTGGCACAATGCTTTAAACTTATCGCTAGGAGTTCAAACTTTGGTGGTAGAGTCCTTATGGTCAAAGAAAACTTTTCCAGAAATGTTGACCCACCATTTGCATATTTTTCAAAAACTGCCATTTTTTATATTGACTCATTGTGTTATATGCCATTCGAAAGAGCATCAAAAGTTATGTCAGAATCCAAATTTGCGAAGAAATTGATCAACATTTGTTCGTGAAACATGCTATTATGTGAGGAAAAACAGCACGTTGAAATTTCGAAAGTTCAGTAGAACATGTTCCAATCATTTCTTATTTCTGAAAATAATACTCCAGATGTAAAATGATATAAGGAATTAAGAAAAAAAATACCGAGGTCGAGCGAGGTGCCACAACTTGAGTTTATCTCAAACAAACGATAGGGTACTCAAACTCAGGTTCGATTCCTCCGAATACATACGTTTTTGCAGGCGCTCATCGAACACATTTTGGTTCAGAATCTGCTTAAAATTGCATGATATCGAATTGAAAGCACATTAGAAGTTGAAAATTCTGCGGAAGCTTGCAAAAATGTATGCATTTGGGAGGAATCGAACCTGCGTTTGAGTACCCTATCGTTTTTTGAGATAAACAGAAGTTGTGGCACCTCGCTTGTCCTCGGCATATTTTTTTCTGAATTCCTTATATCATTTTACACCTGAATTATTATTTTCAGAAATAAGAAATGATTGGAAGATGTTCTCCTGAACTTTCGAAATTTCAACATGCTGTTTTTCCTCACATAATATCATTTTTCACGAACAAATGTTGATCAATTTTTTTTTTTTTTTTCGCAAATTTGGATTCTGACTTAACTTTTGATGCTCTTTCGAATGGTATATAACACAATAGGTCAATATCAAAAATGGCAGTTTTTGAAAAATATGCAAATGGTAGGTCAAAATTTCTGGAAAAGTTTTCTTTGGCCATAAGGACTCTACCACCAAAGTTTGAACTCCTAGCGATAAGTTTAAAGCATTGTGCCACACTATGCTCCGATCTTAGGGAGACAGCGTTTTAAACATGCATTTATGTACTCTGTGATTACAAAGTAATATTGCGGCAAGTAGTAAAGTTAGTTGCCAGCAACTTACTAGTAAAATTGTAAACCTCTTACGACAATATTCTAGTTACTTTTCGTTAGCAACTTTCCAGTAACTTACTTTGATCTTACATAAAAATATAAAGTCAGTTTGCTACCATATTGTTTCAATGTTACAAATTAAACAATTAAAAAGTTAGTTGCCAGCAAGTTTTATTTTTTATGACCGAAAAAGTAAAATTACGCGAAAGCTGCTGGCAACTTACTTTTCGGGCAAACTACTTGCCGCAATATTACTTTGCAATCACAGAGTAAGCATTCAATACTTCTTCCCAAAAATGTTGCATTCATCGTCCTGACAACGAAATTTGATCATCGAAATTCGAATATTCGACAACTTCCTGATTTCAGATTTGGTGAAAAGTCCTACCTTTTGTGGTTAACTGTTAAAGCTACTCTTTATCTATCAGTGTTCGGCTGGGCTAAGTCAGGGGATAGCTCCCTTTTGAGGAAATTTATTCATTCACCGAACACCAAAAATCTAAATTTTGGCTATGTTGACTCTTTATCAGCAATATTGAAAATCGACTGTATCTATAAGCAAAAAAGGCGTGAGTTCAATTGTTTGTAATCATATGTAGCAGCATAGTGTATCATGTAAGTGCACTTATTTAGAAGCGTGTATCTCTGGTATCTCTTTACTATTAGTAGCCTAATGAAATCACTATTAGCCACCGAATTAGTAGTCGATTAGTAACTTTATTAGGGTACTATTAGGGACTCGCCGCAATTCGTGCACTAATAGTGAAATGGGAGGGTTGGGGCGGCCTCGCTTTCGTGTACTAATAGTGATTGGTGTACTGTAAGAAAAATCGTCTCTCGTGTTCTTTGATCAGCATGAATTCACCGGATACCTGATTTATCTCTTAATACTGGAATGAACATTAACAACACAGAGATCGAGTGGTATTTTCCCTACCGTACCCTATGAGTAATAAACGTTCAGTCTATTGAATCAAGGTTTCAGAAAAATCAACAAAAAATAACTTCGAGTAACAAGTGAAAAAAATAAAGACAATTATTTCAACGAACAACAATGAAGAAACAATGATGAGCAGAGCTCAGCTCACAGAATGGGAACTTCTCCGCCCATGAAGAGACTCTTGATGGATGGAGCAGCTCACAGATTTAAATATTCTCTGTCCATTCCTGTGGGGTAGGCCGTGGTCGCGTTTTGCGGCTGGTAGGAGGCCATCGAGTACTCACTGACACTGCAAATACGAAAAATAGTAGGAAGTGATTACAATCCTACAGTTTACTTTCATCACATTGGGAAAAACACCGATACCACGTAATACTATTTTAGAAGTAATTAATTAATATAATTTCAAATTTCGAAAAAAATAATTAATTTAATTTCAAATTTCAAGGACATCAAATTAATCGTGTTTCAGCATTATACGCTATTTTTTATATATGAAATAGAATACGTAATATCATATTCAATCCTATAACAATTACAATATGGTCTAACCATGAAAATTAGCTAATTCTTAGTTATCTACAGAAATATTTGCGCTTTCGGTTCCAAAAAAAGTGTTGTACCTCTGCGAGTAGACGGGGAAGACTCCAACTGCGCGTACTGGCTCGAGCACCGTGAGCTGACCCGAGAAACTGCAAAGATATATTTTCCCGAAGAACACTAGGATTTCTAATTGCTTTCTCACTGATTCTAATTGTTCTAACAACAAATATTTTTTCGTCTAGCACCATAGTTTTCATTTTCCAACCTCATACCTCGAATTAGGCGAGTAGGGAGCACCTCTCTCCAGATACCGCCCATCATCCGCCACGGTACTAAATCATTTGTTTCTGAACAGTGCAATAATGCATGTAAACTTCTAAAATATACTCGACTACGGGAAGCTACATAAACTTACATTTAGTTCATAAAATAGATCAGTCTAAAAGATATACAAACCATTTTCCTGTTAAAATATATTTAACTTAAATATTTTATAATCAAATAATCAAATGCAGGAATCCTCGTTATTAAACCACACTTTCCTAACCACATTGATTAATCCGATTGTCATATGAAGAGATGAATTTCACACTCCAAAACGAGCGTACAGGACGCTTCGATAAAATAGAAGTCAAATGAACTGATGATTCTAACAAGTAATTCAAACAAACAATTAAAAGAACACACAAAAAATACTGCACGTCAAGTGTGGCACTTGTTATTACCAGTAATAAAATAAACCCACGTTCGGAGATGGGGAGTCTTCCATCCATTCCACGCGGTTGATCACCCCCAGGTGGCCGTCTTCTCGAACAAAACCTGGAAATTAAATAATAAAATTTTAAAACTCAAACGGGAATGCGTCTCTTTTCAATGAGTATACCATGACGGTTTATCTACACTGCGTACATTTCAATTGCACTGCGTTTTCGGCACAATCAGTACATTAGTAAAGGCAGGAGAAAATAGTAAAATAATGACCACGCCTAATTACGTTCAAATGATCTACCCTAATATCACGATCGATAGTTTCCATTTTGACAACTTATTGGCACTTTCGAGAAGTAGCACTGACCGAAACATTAAATTATTTAATAAAATTGAGTGATGAAATACAGTCAAAGCGTACCAGCCATTATGATGGAAGTCTTGCTTCTCGCCGGCCTGCCGTTTGCCTCAACTTGTTCGGCCTCCCTCACGAGTGGCTAAAAAGTAAGGCAAATATTGTGGGCACGCAACGTGAGCGTCAAGAGTAAAGCACTCAACGCGCTACAAGAATACTTGGATTTTCAAAGCTATGTTTTGGACGAAATGGGCGGCAATGTGGAAGCGTCTTACTCGCAAAATAGAGCTACACCATCCAGAAATCGATCACTTAACAAAGACAAAAAACAAACAGGTCAAAATCAGGAGCAATCGATAATTGTCCAACTCGAAACAAGGAAACGGGGAATTTCGCAATGCCGCGCGGAAAAGCGCGCGCAGGTGCACGCATCCACACACAGATCGCGAGGCGGCTGATCTCTTTAGTGTACTAATAGTGATTTTACCCTCCAATCTGGTCGTATTTAGTGTACTAATAGCTAGGGCGATTTTATTAGTGTGCTAATAGTAAATGCAGGTCAGAAATTCGTGTACTAAAAGGGATCTCCTTTCGTGTACTAATAGGGACTCTTTTCCTCTCCTCCATAGCGCAAGGCATTAGTGTACTACTAGTAACTCACTCCGAGAGGCCATTTTATTAGGCTACTAATAGTAAAGAGATACCAGTGATGAACGTTCCTCGAAGCAGGAAACACATTCGCTTGAGAAGGGTTACCTAGGAAATGTTTGAATTCAATGGTTTGTATATCGAGCCATCTTGTGGCAGTAACGACATGAGACCTATTTTTAGAAAGAACTGCAAATGGGCTTCTCACTACACTATGTGAGAATGTACAGCCATTTTCCCCTACGAAATACAAGTGGCGGGACATATTTTAAGAAAAATTTGAAAATCTCTCATTTGACAAATCTTGGACTTTCCGTATATCCAAAAGACATGATGCGATACGAACATATGCATATATTGGCCTAGTCCACCCCTACTATAATCCATCGAGCTAGCTTGAGATCTTTAGCGAAAAGAATTTTAGGCGGGCTCAAAGTTCATGTTTCAAATCGAGCATTACTTTCTTACCAACCTAATATTTACTTGCATAGGATTCAACTGTAAAGCAGTAATTAATTCATGCTATATCGCAATGAATCACAACGACTTCTGTATCTCTCACATGGCTCGAAATGACAGTAATCAATTTGAGTTGGAAGATGCGGATGCGGTGCTTCTAGAAGACAACTTGTCAGGCAGCAAGAAGGGAATCATTAACAACAAGAGGTTACATCTATACTTTTTTCGGCTCATTTTATCCTCTATTTGCCAAATATAATTTATTTTGAACTTTTTAGGTCTCAACAACATTCTCGAGTGGTTCCATGGATGAGGAAGACTGAATACATTTCACACGAATTCAATAGATTTGGAGTTTCTGCTGACCGGCAAGAGACCAAGGTTGGTATTATTTCCGTTATTGTTCTCAAATACTATCACTTTATATCTCAGGCTAGTAATGATTGTAGGTGGGCTATGGAACGAAGAAGAAGGGTGAGGCGGAATTGTACAGGGATCGAGCATCGCAGATCGAGGCTATCGAGAAGACCTTCCTGGATGTTAGTCAAAATATATCTTGCTGCTCATTTTAATTTTAGGAGTTTGTTGCAACAATTGTGAAATAGTGCTAAAATTTTCGACTCTTATCTTAATTTTCAGGTCAAAAAGAAGGCCAAGAATCATCATTCGAAGAAGGGTGTTTACGCTGTCGAGGAATTTCCTATTCTTCCCGATTTCGACGTACGTATCTTCATCAATGTGTTAACACGATCGATACACGTGAAATAGATAGAGAAAAACAATTGTTCTTATAAATTTGGGTGTTTATTTCTTGGGGGAAATGGTCCTCACTACTTCCCATTTATATATTTTAAAATAATGGTTGCAGTGGTGGAAGTACGTATTCGCTCAAGTTATCTTCGACTCCGACCCTTCGATGGCTGATCTGACTAAGGAAGAGAAGATTACTGCCATGGAACAAGGACAGATCAGGTTAACTCAATCCACACCCCCCTCATTATCCTTCAATCTCCTACAGTTTCATAGCCTATGGTTCATAGGTAACCAAATTAGTTTGTAGAGGAATGGAGGACGAGGATGGGGCTCAATTCGTCGCTTATTTCACTCCCACGAAGGAGACGATGGAAAAGAGGAAAGAAGAGAGATTGCAAGGAGTGCACGATCCCGATTACGTGTGAGTTGAATAAGAGTAGGGGATGGTTGTGATCGAAGTTGTGCAGATACACACATAAGATGAACAGAGAATACACTTGGGATGTGAAGAACAAAGCGACGAAGGGATACGAGGTAGATGAGGAGAGAAGGGGATAGAGTGGAGGAGAGGGGAATTGCAGAGCGAGAACTACTTCTTCACCTTCCGTGACAATGCTTGCTTCTACAATGAACTGGAGACTCGAGTGAGACTCACGAGGAGAAGGGCCACTAACAGCAACAAAGTGAGTGAGGGAAGGGGAAGAGGGAGAGGCACTGCTGCAGCTTATTCATGAGAAATAACACAATACTCTTTCCAGAAAACGGTTCTTAACGTGCATCTGGTGGAATCTCAAGATGCGGAGATGGAATTGATGGCCAGTAGACAGAGTGACTTGCTGAGGCCATACGATACCATTCCCGTAAGTCCCCTTCATCTCATTCGGAATTGTATCCATGGCTATTTTCTCAATTCAACACGTTTCGATGTTTGCCAAATCAATGGAATTTGCATTGTACGATTGCCAATTTATCTATTTATCTTCGTAGGAAGAGGATGAAGAGGGAGCAGAAGAGGAGGAGGAGGAGGAGGAAGTCAAAGAGGAGGGAGAAGGTGAGGAGGATGAAGGGAGTAGTGGTGATACCGTAGTGTTGTGTCATGCTCTTCTGTTCTCACTCTCATTTGGTTGCGTCTTTATTTTTAGAGAATGAATTGATAATTCGTTTGTTTAAGGTGAGGCAGACTCGGGTGGTTCATCTGACTCTGATCGTCCTCGTGCAGTTCGTAGCAGTTCCAGTTCTTCCGATTCCGATTAGGAGACGTATGTCGACCGACTACTCCCTTTCAAACACAATTGACTTCTCCCCTTCTCTCTATGATTTCTCACGTATTCGTTCAAGTTTCACAATCTGAATATGTTTGATGTTACGTTTATAAAGTATATTGTTCACAAGATTTTAGATTTCTTAACACTGACAAGCAAAAAAACGAAGGGTACAAGAGATTACGGTTTTAAAACAGGAGATTACTGTCTATCGATTGGAGACGGTGAATAGTAATGGTATCTAGAGGGCGGTACTGGATTCTATGGGGGGTATTCTAAGCACACATGAAAACACAGCAACTGATTAACAAGTGTATAGGCATAATCCAATGGTAAATACGGAGGACTGTTCGATCTCCGGGAGTTGGTAAAGGAAATGAAAAAAGGAGGGCCGAACTGGGTTCCGATGAGAAACTGAGAGAAGAAGGGGAACCGCATAATAAATACAGTGAAGATTTCATCGGATACAAAGAAGGCGTAAAGTCAATGCGACAATATGCAAGAAGTTTGAAGGGTAAATGATGAAAGATTAATGGTTTATTGATTGTTATTATGATTACCGGATAGAGATAACGGGTTCGATAGGATAAAAGAAGGCAGTAGTAAATGAATCGATTACGGTAGTAGGCATATTGTGAGGAATCGGGGCAGTTTGGGTGTTTGAAAGAGGTTCACGGGATATTGTATCGAATTAAAAGCACAAAATTAGGAATAAGTTAGCCAGTCACTGGATGTTACTTAGACACCGTTGGTACGAAGGGCTAATGACTACGGTAGGATGGTTCGGAGGGTTCATTACTACCCTGAGATGGTTCGCAGGAAGAGGGCGCCTCGTCGTAGTCATCAACCATTAGTACTAACGATTCACTATCGTGTCTATACCGAGGGTTTACACTCTACGATAGATTACTCTAGAGAGATAGAGATAGACGCTAGCGAGAGGCCACAACCGAGGAGGACTACTATCGGGCTGGGATCACTCAAGGGAAAGGTGTCACCACAGTGCTATACACGATGTACACGGCTGAGGAGAAGAGGGAGGGGAGGAGAGGGCAAGTAGTCAAGGGATAGACTGCAGACTACTGGAGAGACCTCTGATCTTTGATCTCTCTCCCACTCGTCGACCAGTCTTCTACGAGAAACACTCGGGATTAGAGAAAGAGTCAATGTCGTTTCAATAAATTAGACAAACAAAGTAATAGGCGTACTCTATGGTTATCATGTGTACAGGAAAAGAGGAAAGTGGTGGAGGGAGAGGAAGAGGTATGGACTTGAATGGGGTGACTCGGTGTGGTTTCTACTGACAAGGCACTCAAGGGGGTTCATATGAGGACGGAGCACTCAACGAGGAATTTACTGTGGACTGAAGAGTGAAATGCAGAAGGGAGGGGAAGCAGCGACCCTAGAAGGATGGAGGTTGAAAGAGAAGTGGGATGAAGAAGGAAAGAGGGTGCAACTAGGGACACTAAGGAAGGTTAAGAGGAGGGGAGGATGAGGGGAGGGACGAATAGACAGAAGTAAACCACTAACCGATGAACTACGATGGAATTCGGCTACGGGCGAGGAAGCTAGAGCGAACAGCGGAGGTGTACAGAACAAGTGGAGTACCAACTCAATGGTTACGGTAATGAGATGGATTGGGAATATCTAGACGATTATATAACAATTGAATTATTAGAGGTCGCCTTGGCGGTCAAGGCTAGAAAGATAGGTATTGTATCACAGTGGAGATGCGGATTCGACCCGATCGGGCCTCTCGCTCTCTTGCTAAGAGCCGGTCGGGGCGCTGGCTGGAGCCAGAACCGGGAAATAGACCCGGTCACTGGCTGGGGTTGGAAAGCTGCGCAAAGACTGGGAGTCTTGATCCTCCTGAAGGTGTCGCTGATGAGGGAGACGCAGCTGATGATGATGAAGAGGGAGAATCATCGATCGTCCACGAGACAATGTTCTGCATGAGACCATCCCTGAAGGAGATCGATTATGATGTATAGAGTGAGAGGGAGAATGACACTCACATCTTCATTCTATCCTCCAATTGAACTCTTCTCTCTCTCGATGGAAGACTGTGATTGGTCAGAGAAGAGAATCCAGTGAGCATTCCAAGAGGAGTATCATCGATATCGAGAGAAGGAGAGAAAGAACCAATCGGAGACTCCGACCCTTAACAGATTCTCTGATTGGAGGGTCTCTTCGATGATTGAAGTGATCTACCTGAATCGACGGAGCTGGAACTAGTAGGAGAATCCCCCACACTTCCACAGTACACAGGCATACGAGAAGGAGTAGAAGGAATCTGTAGATCATCCATCACAATTCGAATAATATTAAAATCATTGATTTATATTGAATTGGATGCACTCACAGTGCTTTCAATTTATCCATTGATAGTGAAACTTTCTTTAAAAACCACCCAAAACCATCGAGCCTTTGATTTATCTTGAATAAGTTTTTTTGTGTTAGGGATACGACCGTGGTACTGAATAACGCGGAAATGGAAGCATACGGAGTGTTCTCGTTAAATATGCGCGTGGATTCAGTTTGATTCCTATCACAAGAAAAATATTTTTAAAAAATATTCGGGCGACTTCTTCGGACACTTTCGACATCCTCTACTGATGGAGTTGCACTCAGCTATTTGATCCTGGCTCATTTCGCACAGGGGGAACCTCTGATGACCAACGAGTGGTTGCAAATTGGGATCTCCGTTACAATATGGAGGGTTGGTTTCATATTCATGATACTATACCGTATTCGAGATGGCTGCAGAGAGGAGAGGAGAAAGCTGCGAGTTGAGAAGAGGATTGAGGGAGGAGGAATCCATCTTCAGCATCTGACATACAATCATTCAACTTCTCTTTCATGCAGTTTATTCCGTATTTCTACTAGATTTATCTAGATATTATTTAGATTTCTCCCTCTTTCATGACCACTCTCGATGGTTTCATTCTCTCATCTCCCCCCCCCCCTCCCTTCCCTCACCTGTTGCTTCCCTCCTGCAGCTGCAGTCTGGCTCTGTATTTGAGCAGCCATCATCTCATTCTCATTATGAATGAAGTGGCAGCGTGGTCCATAGGGACAGTATCCCGACTGGTGATACGACTGACAAGCCTCTGTCTTATACTTGGGATGGCGAGGAATCGGTCTCTTCTCGTGCTCTCCATGGGCATATTGGCAACTGAGAGGAGGAGATGATTGGAGAGGGAAGATGGATACTCAGTCTGATGAGTGAGTGTGATCCTCACCGTTCTCCGTAGTTGCATCTCCCGATGTCCATCCACGATCGACACAATTCAGTCTTGTACAGTTTGGGGTTCTTGGGCGGATGATTGAAAGCATTGCCAGTAGGAGAAGAAGGAGAAACTGCTGGAGAGAAGATGATGAGACTCATACATAGGAAGGAATCCTGGCAATGCACTCACCCTTCTGTGTATGGATGGGAGTTGAGGGGGCAGTCAGAGGAGAATGGAGAGAAGGAGAGAACGAGGCAGACGACGTACGACGAGACTGAGAATCAGTTAATCATCAGTGGATCACTCCTCCCTCTCAATTCATTGTTGTGCCAATTATGTGCCTGATCAATCGAAGGAACAGGAAGTCTCGGAATTGGAAGTGAGAGAAGTGATAGGGCTTGAGATAGCACGGTGATCAGAGAGAGGGGAACCATGAGGACAAATAGACGTCAGAGCTAAAGATCACGCAACTCCATCTGGATTGGTGGAATAAATAAGAGATGTTTTCTACCTGTGCAGATTGAACTCCTGCCAGGGCACTGTTGTAGCGAGTTCTGCAATGGAGAAGAATGAGAATGGAGAAGAGAGAAGAGAGAGAGGGAGAGGGAGAGGGGGGGGGAGAGATCCCCTTGCGACAACCACACATTCACATGATTATGTCGTCGATACAGAAAATTCTCTAAGAAGAATCGGAATCCAATGTGGTTTCAGTCATAAGTGAAAGGGTATCAAAAACAAGGAGGAATGGCTGATTTAAGTGAACGGAGAGAGGGACATACGCAGCAGCGAGTGCAGCCATCTGAAGATGAGCAAGATGAGCAGATTGGACGGAGAGGGGATCTGAAGAGAGAGAGAGATGGAGAGAGACCAAGAAGGAACACTCTCGACTCTTCCAGTTACGTCTTTTTGTTACTTCCCTTCCCTTTATGCAACTGCCGATCGTGCGACCAAGGTTGGCGAGAGGAGGGGGGGGGGAGAGAGGGAGGAAGTGAGGGGTCGAAGAGGGGTCAGAGAAGGTGACAAAACAAGATGCACCATCGTGCAAAGTTGGAAAGTGTTGCTGATATGGGGAGTGATCTCATAAGTGTCTTACCCGATGAATTGGGCGTGAGACTGGCGAGTAGCGAGAGAGACAGCAGATCGTCGTCTGTGATTTATCGATTACCTTCAGGATACTGTACTTCGAGAATATTCGGCCATTGGAGATACCGTCGTCGAAGATTTATAATTTTTCTCAAAACATGATAGTTTGAGCATACGTACTCAGGGTGTTGTCAGTTGTGGAGGAATTCAAAGCGTTCGCAGCATTGGACCACTCGAGAAGACTCGCATCGGAGAGAGAGGGAGAGTCGAACAGAGACTGAAATGATACGGTAACAGAAATTACTGTAGATCAATCGATTCTCTCGAGTTCATATCATCAAGCGGAAGTGAATAGAGAGTAGATGGTGAGTCTAGTGCGCAATCAGTGGGTCTCTCTGCTCCTCCCCCCTCTCCTCTACTCCCCTCCCTCTCTCCCCCCTCCCCTCGGGGCTAGTTTGTTGCGCAAGAGAGAGAGCGTTCGAGTTAACGTGAGTGTGTGTTCCGGGCGAGAGGGCATACTCTCCCCCTCCCCCCCTCCCCTCTCTCCCTTCGCTCTCTTTCCTCCCGCCTAACTCGACCTTGCTAGACAATGAAGCAACGAAGTACATGAAGAAAAGGGAACGAAGTCGAGATCAAAATATTTAGAATACAAAATGAGATAAGAGAGGATTGCAGATCCGTGATCTAGATACTGTAACCGGATGGACGGGGTACTGTATCTCACTGTCTTTGTCTCGCGAAGAGGAGTAATTAATGGTTTGAGGGAGGAAACTGGGGAAGAGAGCATCAGACAAAGGTTTGCCCCTCTGAGAGGGGGAAGAGGGGGAGGGACTGTCAGCTGTGAATTGGGGTGAAAAAAGGAGAGAGTAGGGTAATACCGCGAGGTTCTGAAGAACACGATAAATGAGGAGGATGGAGACATCATGGGAGTGGAAGAGAGAGGAAGAGAATCTCCCGGTTGAGCAGCGGATTCTTTAAATTCCTAATGGATCTGTCCTCTTCTTCTTCGAATTCTTTCCTATTTCTCACAGAAGCTTAGATTAATCCTGCCCCTGAATTCAGTCATAGATAGAAGAAGGAAGAAAGAAGAAGGACTTTCTCAAATCATAACATTATTGAGCCCATTCGCATTTATTGTAGAGGAGATTGATGAGAATGGCCAACAGGAGAGCGAGAGACGAGATGAAGAGAGGAAGTAAGTAGAAGGAACTGAGGAGGGAGGGAATCCCCCCTGAGCGAGTCACTCCTATTTGACAGAGAGAAAGTGTAAACGAGAGAGTGATAAGGGATCGGCCAGACTGAACCTACTTGAGGGAACAGGCAACGAGGGAGGAGGAGGGGGAGGGAGCAGAGGGAGGGAGATCAGACGGTATCGGGAGATGAGTGATCCTACTCTTCCTACTCTTCTATAACACGGGGGTATGATGGGAGCGAGCAGGAATGCCTCGTGCCATCCATGGTCTCCAATTGATTTCCCTTCTCCTATAGACCCCCATGATATATCGTGGCAATTATCTGCTAACTATGGAGAAGAGACAGTGACGTACGACAAAATGCGGGAATTCGTTGAGAGACTGAAAGAGAGCCGGGAGAGTCTGGGATCTATTACAATCTGTAGAGGAGAGAGAGAGGTGGGCAGAGGGGAGAGGAGAAGGGGGAAGAAGGGAGGAAGCCTAAGGACAGCTTTACATCGGACCGATTCGAGATGAAACATCGATCTCGACTGACAAAGGTAAGAGTGAGAGAGAATGCGATGGACTCGATTGTTACTGTCTAGTTGCATTTCGCCCATGGATGATCATGCATGAGTTGCCTCTCTCTCTCCATCCAAATCTGGCCCCTTCCCTTCCTGCCTCCCAATGTGTTGCCTTCTCTAACGGGGCTCATTTCACGGTACTCTGATCCCTCTCTCCATAAATTCCCCCTTTCCGCTTTCTGCACTAAAGGAGTGAGAGTATCCTCCCAATGAGTGTTGCAGGTCGAGGGAAATTCCCTCTTCAAATGTTGATCGAGACGAATTCTGTCAAAGGCCTTCTCAAAATATTTACAATCTCCGGCTATTTTTGCGGTTGTCCACCACTTTCCTCAATGGTCTCCTATTTATTCGCTCTCCTTCCCATGTTTCGCAGTCCCTTTGGAGGTGATCAGTGGAGGAAGGAGGAGGAGAGAGAAGGTGAGAAAGAGAAAGAGGAGACGAGAGGAGTGGGTAAAGGATACAACAAAAAGTGTAGTTGTTGACTGTATGGGGGGCGTCTCTAGTAGACATTCGGGGGGTCGAATCACCCCCTCTTCCAATTTCGATAACACGCGAAAGAGGAGGAGAAGAAGGGGCAACAGCAGGGAATTGAGATACGGAAGACACCCAAAACAGCTGGAGGAAGGAGGATGGAGGATTGCATCATTCATAGGAAAGTGAAGAAAAGAAGAAATGGATGCATTCTGGGGGAAAGGATTGCACGCGAGAGATCCATCACGAAGGAGGTGATAGTGCATCTGAGGAAGAGTTGAAGTGGATGAGGAAGAGAGAAGAGAAGAAGTGTGGAGATAAAGGAGGAATGGTAGAAATTGGCTGTAGAGCGAGAGGAGAAAAGACTGATTGGGGATTCCCTGCGGACGCAAGGGAAGGAAACTGTTTAGATGAAGAAGGGAGGGCTCTCTCTGTCTCAGAGAGAGGGAGGAGAGACATTGAACATGAATAGGGTACACGACTATGAATAAACAATCCATGACTTTGCCATAGCGAGAAACTCTCGAAATGACCATCGTACTTTGTGAATGAGGATGAAATCAAACCTGAGAGGGAGAGAATAGAAGTTGAGTGGGACGACCCAATGGAGAGTCGATCATCGATGAGGCTGCAACCAAGATTTCCCATTATCAGTCTCACTGCTCATTCCTTCTCTCATCTCTTCCATTCGTCTCTTTTGTTATTTCGTTAGAGTGGGAGTCTCTCTCTCTCTCTCCCTATGCTGCACTCCCTCAAGAGTCTTCGTCATTTTACAATGGCAGGTCGGTGCGTCTCCCTCCTTCTTCTTCCTTCCCTCTAGTTATCGTGACTCTTCTTCTCTCTCCTCACTTATTCCTACTCATTTGTTTGCTGTTAAAGATATTTTGTGGATAAAAAATACTGGTTGATCATGAGGGACGAAACGAATATTTGCTCTTCGGTTTTTTTAGATAATTTTTCAATATCAAAACCTTTGTTTTTTACCACCTAATTTTTTATTTGCACAAAATAGGGGATCAATTTCTCGAGTTTCAGCGTAATGAGAGTGACTTACAATTGGGATTTGTTGTCTGAACAGGAGGGAAGAGAGAGGTCAACTTGTCCAATGACGACGATGAGAATGGAGGATCGAGCATTCTGCAGAAAGGGGAAGATCAAAGATCAATCTGATTGAGACGAGATCACGAATGGATGAATGAGAAGGAAGATAAGGAGAATCAGCTGATGAGAGGAGCGAGTGATAAGGAGAAGACGAAGTATCACGAATTAATGAGAAGTCGTTCGATATCGATTATCCCTCCGATTCCTCCCTTCTCTCTCCCACTGCATCCCATTCAATTATTACACAACGAAGAGATAATATTCGTTGATCCGAGGGAAAGAATAAATCTACCGATGAAAATGGAATCAGAACAAGATTGAAATGATGGCATCAGAATCACTCGAAATATTTGCATCCCAAATAATCTTTTTGCAATTGGTTCTCTTCAATCGATGGAATCTGCAGAAGAGAAGAACGAAGGAGAAAAGATTCGAGTAACAGAAAGTAAACATTAGATCGGCAGAAGGGAGGTTCAACTTGAACGACGAAGAGTGAAGGGAGGAGGGGGAGGGGGAGGGAGGTGGGAGATGTTGAAGATGGAGGAGGAAAGAGAGATAGAAACTGTATTGTGTGCGTACTCAGAAATCGAGAAGAGCAGGGAAGATTGAGTGAATGGCAAGAGGAAAAAGAGTTGAGAGAAGATTAAAATAGAACTGGGTCTCAGATATTTGAAACGATCTGAAATTACGAGCAACGGAGAAATAGAAAGAATGCAGAAAGAAAGAAAAGAAGCAGAGGGGAGAAGACTAGTGAAGACAGCTGAGATTCCTCCTCTATCTTCATGATCCTCCCCCCTCCCCCCTCTCCTGATCTCTCTCTCCCCCTCTCTCTCTCCCTTGCAGAATTTATTGCGACTTGTTGAGAAGATTAAATGGGCGGAGTTAGAGTTTCTACTAGATCACTGTCAAGTGCGTGAAAACATCAGCAAAATCTGATGTGCAATTAGGAAGTCTATTGAAGAGAGTGGAAAGAGGGGGTTACTGTATGGCAGAGACAGGGCGAAAACTCGATAAAATGTCTTCTTGACTCGCGATAGAAAGCAGCCAATGATGCGAACGCGCAGTATTGAACTGATTGTGAATGGGGGAGGAGAGAGGGGAGGTGAAGGTGGGAGGGGAGAGGGGGGGGGGGGGAAGGGGAGAGGGGAGAGGGGAGGAAGGGGAGAGGGGAGAGGGGAGGACGGAAGGACAGATGATGATGGGAGCCCAATTGGTCGAGCAGCGGTAATAAGGGACAGTTCGCACACTGTTCCAGACGTCATTTACTCTGTTACTGCATACTCTCGCCTCCTCTCACCTCCCCCTCCTTCTCTCTTCGTCTCTTCTCCATGAGTAACAAAGAAACTGCCTCATGTCAGCGAGAACAGAGAGTGAGTAGAGGAGAAAAGAAAGGTTGACGATCATACAATACAGTTAGTGAGGTAAAGGAGTACTGTAGGAGGTAGAGAGAGGAGGGGAGGAGGGACGCGCGAGAGAGGGGGGAAGGGGGTAGGGGGGGGGGGAGGGGGCAGAGGTGAAGGGGTCGAGAGGAGGAAAACCGGACAGGGCAGCGAACGAATGGCACACTCCCGCGCGCTCACGCAAAGTTTGGCTGCGTGACTGTTTCAGAGGGAGGAGAGAGAAGAGGAGAGTTGGGGGGGGGAGAGGGGTGGGAGAGAGGGGAGAGGGGGAGGGGAGGAGAGATCTGGAAAGAAGAACTGCCGTCGGGTGGGGTCATGATGTTTGAGTGATGAGTAGATTCTTCTTCTGGCGATAGAAGAAACCGGTGCGAGAGTTCGGATGAGGTTTGTAGGGGGGGGGGGAGGGGGGAGGGAGCAGGAGGGGAGGAGAGGGAAGGCAGGGGGGGAGGTTGTCCTAGAGGGCACACGTTCTCTCGACAAAGAGAATAAACGTGCACAGTTTGCTAATGGCAGAACAAGTTAGAGATCTTTGAGTCACTGGGAAAAGATAAGAGACGATTCAGATTCCTCGTGATTGCCTAATGAGAATGAAGATGAAGAGAGAGAGAGAGAGAGAGAGAGAGAGAGAGAGAGAGAGAGAGAGAGAGAGAGAGAGAGAGAGAGAGAGAGAGAGAGAGAGAGAGAGAGGGAGGGAGAGATAGGAGGCGTTAGGCTTGATGTTCTATGCATTGGAATAACAAAAAAGGTTATTGTTGGTTGTCCTGAGATTCATAGAAGGATTGGTGAAAATATAACGCTGGTCATGCTGGTGATAAAAAAGATTTGATTGTTAGAGTAATCGAATAACGAGATAATAATGTGCGTTGAATGGGGAAGGGAAGGAGAGGATTGTTAGTGGATGGAATCTGGAAGAGGGGAAGGGGGGAGGGGAGGAACGGGGATGGGGGGAAAGATCAGACAGTGTTTGTGACTATGCCATTGAGTGGTGAGATGAGTACTATGAAGAGAAGAGGAGCAAAATAGAAGAGAGAAGGATACAGAAGAAGGGGAGTGGTGATACCCCCCAATATACCTGAGAACTACCTCGATTCCCGGAAAATCTGCTGGAGCATCCCACCTACTCCTCTCTCCTCGGCAAAGTTAACTGCAGTAAGAGGAGCTTCTTCAACAGTATTCCGCTGTTTGCTAATGATCTGAAGGAGTGGGAGGGAGGGAGGCAGAGGGGGGGGGGAGGGGGAAAGGGGAAGAGAGAGAGTGTGAGAAGCAGGAGAAATGATCCTGATACGTGAGAGAGATTGAGAACAGAAACAGTTGAGTGGAAGAGGATTATAGATTGCCATTCAGAGTGGGAGAGAGACTGACGAAAAAGTACAGAACTCTTTTGGAGTGAAGAGAGAGGAGTTGAATGGGATGATCGGAGGAAGGAAGGTTGTGAGTTTGATCTCTCTGATGAGAAGAAGAGAAGGGAAGAGTCTCTTGTGACCGCAGTTCTCAGATAAGACGAGAATCGTCGACAATAACATCATTGAGAACTCCCTCCCCTCATCGATTCACTCAACCTCCAGAGTACGATCGACTCCTCTCTTTATTCGTGCTCTTCAGATGTAAACCTCCTCTCTCTCTCTCTTCGGTCTGAATGCCATCCAAAAAACGAGAGTAAACGATTGAGGTAGATCAAATAGGAAAGAAGAAGGAAACTCTCTTGAAACTGTCACCTTCCTTCTATCTCGAAAGTGAAAAGGAACGAAAAAGTTCATGAGTGACCTTGTAGGTATCACAGAATGGTTGCCATTCTCTGATTCCCCCCACTCCTCTCTCCTCCCCCCCTCCCCCCCTCTCCCCCTTTCTCTCCTACTCCTCTCGGTCTCCTCGTGAACTGTCGATCGGTATGGAGATACATGGTCACAGAAAGAATAAGCTAGCAAAGAGAAATGAAAGGTTGAGAGCTGAAATGAGAATGGGCTGATAAAATAGTCAGCTGGTATCTCTTCTGTGATCACTTCACCCTCCATGTCTCTCCCCCTTCAATTTATCAGACTGAAAGAGACTATGAAACAGCCCCGATAATGGGAACGAGAAGAGAGAGAGAGAGTAGTGAATGGATAGAGAAGGACTCAATCGAAAGAGGAAAAGGTCAGAGGGAAGGAGGGGAATTGCTAAATGGCAGTGATAAAGGGCATTCTGAATCACTCGATAGCGGGAAGGACCGAGAGGTCAACTCTCCCTCTCCCCCTCCCAACTTATTCGAGTAGCTGTGAACCAGAGTTATCATAATGCGATTTAGCAACTCTTGATCTCGGATGGACCTTCTCCGATTCCGTATCTACAGTGTGACTCCCTCCCTCCCTCCATCTGATCGACTCCATCCAGTCCTTCTCTCGCCGTATTGCTTACTGCATGTGTTCGAGAGTTGAGAGAGAAGGGGAACTAGTTTCACCCCTGCCTTCTCTCCTAACTAACAACTTGGTTCGAGTAAGGTCAGATGATGGTATGAAAGAAGGAGAAGGGGGGAGGAAGGGTGGCTAGTGGAACAAAGACCCCTCTCTCTCAAAACTTTGACGTGATTCGGGTGAGAGTGTGATACTAGGCTAGGTTTCATAGTGCAGGCGGGAGTGGGATGGATGGGGAAAGAGAGAGAGAGAGAGGAGAAGGAGGGAAGGAAGGGAAAGTGGGTAGGGGGAGAGGAGGTGGTGAGAGGGGAGGATGGAGAGACAGTTGTCACCCGGAGGCTAAAGTCTCAAGGAGAAGAAAGAGAAAAAAGCGACATGCATCGAAATTCTACGGAATTCAAACGGAGACAGCTGCGGATCAGTCTGATTTCAGCCTTCTTTCTACCCCCCCCCCCCCTCCCCCCCCCCCCTCCCCACCCCTTCACTCTCCAATATCACCACTGTCTCTCTCTTCTCTCTCTCACCCCTGGAAACGACAATGGAAAGAGTTGGCCATCAGTCAAAGAACAACTGATGAAAATGAAGGAATGAACGATCTGAAGCAAGAGAATGACGAATTGGAATTGGGAGAACTGAAGAAGGGAAATGAATCGGCTGATCTGACTGATGGAAACCTCATCATTTCACGGAAAAAATGTGAATGATCGAAGTGATAAAATTGGTGGGATTCTATCGCTTCGACGGAACAATGGGAGATGAGAGGAGGAGAGGGGGGGGAGAGGGGGGGAGAGGGGGGGGAGAGTGATAAGACAGTGCTGATAGAGTCGCAGTCCACTATCAGAAGTGTAGAGGGAAGAGGAGGAAGGAAGGTCAGCAGACACAGAGGAGATGCAAGAACTTTCCAACCAAAGGAGACACGAAGGAAGAAAATAAAGGAAGAGGAATGGTGATAGTTGAACGAGAGTTGAAATGGCAGATGAGAAGGGAAAGAAGGGAAGAGAGGAAGAGGATCAGGAGGAGAAAACATGAGAAGAATTAGGGAACCAATGAGATCTCATTCACATTGAAGAGGAAGCATCGGAAGGAGTTGACCCGCCCCTTTCCTTCCCATGAAGAGACTAGGAAAAGGACAGAGAGAATTGTGAAAGGGCATGTAGTTATGATAGAGGGAGTCACAGATTACGGCTTATTCCATTCTGGATGCAGGGAATGTGAGTAGAGGAGGAGAAGGGAGAGGGGGGGGAGGGGGGGGGGGGAGGAGAGGTTACTCCGTAGCTGATGGCTGTCCTCTGATGATGGTAACTGTCCTTTGTTCAGCATTGCCCGATAGTAGTCTTCTCTGAGGGAATGAATACAATTCCTTCTGTCTCTGCCATCTCATCCGAAGTGAGTTGAGAACGAGAAAGAAGGGGGCAGGCAATGCTTCCAATTCGAGAGCAGATCAAAACTCGAACTTCCTCTCATTTCTCGTTTTCCCATGCCGTCAATCAGATTGAGTGTCCATAACTTTGCCCGTCTCGAATTGGTGGAAGAAGTGCGTGAGTGTTGTTGTCCATGTTCATCCGAGGAGCGAGAAGAGGGGAACGACCTCGAAGGGAAATTCCAATGGATGTCATCTACTACTACGAATAGGTCGATTCTCCATCGGGTTCTCCCCTCATTTATCTCCCCTCGTGACTTCCTTTGAATGGCAGACTGGGCATGATCAGCTGACTGACCGAGGGAGTCTCTCCCACTACCAACTGGAGAGGGAATTGACACTGAGTACGAACCAAAATAGCTTCGAGGTGTTTAGCTTTCACTTTTATTCGTTTACACGTGGAAAATAAATCAGGTGATCGGAGAGCGGACTATAGGGTATTTATGAGAGAGTGCAACTGATGATTTACAAGAACCGACAAACTACGATTCCTCTTGATCTCTGTATGCAAAACAGGCGATCTGGTTCTTGAACCCATCACAGTACGACTCCGATCGAACGACGAATGAGAATTCGCATGGGGAACACACCACTGAGAAGGTGCCTGCAATGGGGGTTACTGTAGACATTGGAGGAGGAGGAGGAGGCACCTCCCATTCCCTTCTCGAGCGCCTTCTGAATCTGCTTCTTCGATTCCTTCGGAGTCTTCCCTATATTCTGCAAGTTGTCTTCGTTCCCTTTAGAAGAATTCCTCATTATCTCACTATCGTGTACAGGGGAGAAGCAGAATTTAGTGTTAGACAGTTTGGCACTATCTACTCTCAGAATCGAAATTCATCTCGGAAAGTACGGGAAGAGTGAGTGGGAAATCTTGTCATTCTGCAGAATCTAACGAGAACGAGATAAGAAACGAGAGGAGTAGGAATTTCCTCCCCAAGTACGGCATTTTTATGAGAGATCATTGAATTAGGAGAGACTGAGGGAGAGAAAAGGAAGAAAAGGGCAAAGAAGTTTTTGTTCGTTCTCTCTTCTGTTTCGGATTAGCAGCCGAGTCTAAAAGTGCAACTCTCCCCCCATCTCCTCTCTCTCTCTGCATCAAAGATTGTACTCCTTCAACTCCCTGACATCAGTGATCATCTTCCTCATCTTGAGATCGTTGCAATTGCCCCCTTCCTTCTTCCCCTTCGAAGAAGAGTGGGAATGATCTCCCTCTGCCACCTCAATTCATTCCTTCACTACTCAATCTTCCCTCTCAACCCACATCAGATGCTGGAAGGAGGGAGACATCAGAGTGGCCCTCCCCTCCATTCACTTTCGTCGATGCTCCTCCATCACCAACTGAATGAGATTCGATTAGAGTCCATTTACACATCTCTCCCTCTCTCGTCATTCTTCCCTTCCTCTCTAGTAGACACTCGTTGAGTGATGGAACTGTGATCGGTTCTCTCTCTCCCGCACAAAGACAGTCGTAGGGTGAGTAATGGAGAGGAAGAGGGACAGGAGGAGGAGGAGGGACAGGAGGAGGAGGGGGAGGATGGGGAAGGGGGGGGGCAAAGGGACCCATCCGAGGTTAGAAACAAAGAGTACTTGGCAGACTGCCAATGTGCACTTTGTGTGAGGGCGGAAGGGCTCTCTTTATCCCCCCATGCATACGAGAGAACTTGCGTGATTCCTCCCCCTTTAGGATGGATGCATTCGAAGGAAACATGGAGACAAGGGGGCATTGGATAGAACCCACTGGTGGACTGTTCAATCAGGTCTCTCTTCGCCTCTTCCCTTTTCGCTGCTCCTTCACTCATTTCTTCCTCCATTCTATCTTCTACTACGGTCTGTCGCTTCCTCCTCCTAAAGAGAGAGATGGAGAGATGAGAAGGGGGGAGGACACCTGAATGCGAATCCACTCTTATATGGAGTGATAGGGGGAGATCGGAAGAGAGAAGATTCTCCCTCGATCACCGAACGACGAACTCGCATCTGAGAGAGACCATTCCATGCGGGAGGGGGACAAAAGCACAACGGACAAAAGCACAACAATTCACCATTAATTTGCGATTAGACGTAGCGACTTGGGAGTTGTTTCATTGTAACCAGTAGGCGCTCCCCTACATTTGCATATACAAATCTTGTCACCAGGCGAACTTGAATTTCACACCTCAGTTATGTATAGGGGTTCATGGTCAAAAATTGCACATCTGAGTGGAAAATCATGAATAGATAATCACCAAATGCCGTAACCAATCGATCTACATGTTACTAGTTTTGAGTAGTTACTGGTGTTCTGGAATATCGATTGGTTACGGCATTTAGTGATTATCTATCTATGATTTTCCACTCAAATGTGCAATTTTGATCCATGAACCTCTATACATAGATATGGAGTGAAACTTAAGATCGTCTGGTGGCAAGATTTTCAAATGCAAATGTAGGGGAGCACCTACTGGTTACAATGAAACAACTCCCAAGTCGCTACGTCTAATAGCAAATTAATGGTGAATTGTTGTGCTTTTGTCCGTTGTGCTTTTGTCCCCCTCCCTTCCATTCCATATCTCTCTTCTCATATAAACCCAATAAGTCTTTAGTAATCTCTGCCGCATATCTTTCACTCACTAGTCTCAAATTCGTTGAATGAGATAAAAATGAAACCTCCTTGCTCTTTTCCCTGTGCATCCTCTCCCTCAGTACAGTCATGAGTGCACGAATGGACTCCTTGTCCTCATCGATGATCGACTCTTCTGCAGATTACCCTCCCCCGTCCCCTCCTCCCTCTCCCTCTCCTCATCCCCTCTCTCTCTCTCACCGATTGAGGCCATCAACAGTTTCTCCATCTTGGCAATAGTCAGTTCAGCAGTGGGTGAAGTGAGTAGTGAGTGTATCTGTAAGTGTCCCATCTCTCTTTCCTCCCTTCTACATCATCCACTCTTGAGGGTGCCCACCACTCTCCATTCTTCCTTCCTCCTCCCCCCCTTCACTCACCATATTCGCATCCTTCTCACTTGATTCGACTGCACTTTCTACGATCGCCTGGTCCCACAACGATTGCAATTCTGAGGATTACGGTGGATGAAGAGCATCGATTGATCTCACCATTGCAATCGATGATTGCTGGTCCGTTATCTAGTGCAGTGCATGGTGCAGTGGGAGAGGGACAGAGGGAGGGCACCTGGGAGGGATGAAGAGGATCTCAATGAGTGGATCTCACCTCTGGACAGGGTTTAGTAGTGCACCCACAGCAACAAAGAAGAGTACGGAAGGAGAGAAGGGAAGGGAAGAGGAAAGGGAAGAGGACGAGGGCTGCAAACCTCATGAGATACGATGAATGGACATAAGTAAAGGAAGAAGTGAGAGTCGAAAGTGGGCCAGTAATCGAAAGTGTTATCAACATATAGTGTGAGTGAGTGATGGGTAGGACGAGGAATGGTCTGTCTCTCGTATCCTTGGAGGTCTCAAACAGGCCTTGGGCAGAACGAGTTGAGGAGTGTACACAGAAGAGAGACACGGGCATGGAGTAGTCCATCACTCACTTTCACCCCTCATGTATCCAATTGGCCTCCTCCTCCTCCTCCTCGTCTCTCCTGTCTTCTCCTTCCATTCGACTCTCTGCTGCTGTGGCTGCGACCAACCCTGTCCCATCCAGCACAGGTGAGAACGGGAGAAAGAAGAGAAGAAGGGAGTGACTCTCAGAAGGGAATGCGGGGCTGATCCGTCCACTTCATGCTCCGATGTCAGTCTATTCAACAAGACAGAGAGCATCGTGGCATGCAAGGTATTCACTACCAGTCATCTTCATATTAGAGGGCTTACTATTAGAATTATTGTTAGGAGTAATATAGGAAAAGAGATATTGTTATCAGGCAATAATCGGAGTGTGGATATCAAATGGATTCCCAGTTGATGAGAAGATCGAGGGATCGAATGGAAGGAGACACGTTTTGATGGAGATGGTGAGGGAAGGGAGAGACTCCCAATGAGTGATCCATTACAGAGAAGTGGAAAGGAAATTAGTCTAGTGACTCTCGAATCGAAGATCGATGCTGCAGAAGAGAAGAAGGGAGATCAGGTCAGTATATCGATCGACCATCCAAATCAGTCGGATTCTGAGGCGATAACGTCATTCTCAATCGATTCGTCGTCCACTCATCTCATCGATCGACCTCTCCCCACACTCATCTCATCTCCCTCATCACTACAAATCCCTTCTTCCAACAATCAGGCATAAGCATAATTTCTTACTTATTCCTGAAGATATTTTCAGGTTTCATTGTTCGCAGAAGAATTAGCTAGACAGCAACAGCAGCAACCACTACAACAACCAGTGTCCACTGGGGTGAGGGAATGCATCAATGGAGTCATATTGGTATCTCTACAGATCCTCGGGTACAACTGGCGACTAGGGGCAGATCAACAGTGGAAACTCGCTCCCGTCACACAGGAAGATGCGCAGGTCGCCCTTCCTCCCCCCTTCCACTCCCCTTTCTTCTTTCCACCACCTCATCCATCCTTTTAGGCCTCTGCAATCATTCGAAATGAGCAGATGATGCAGTCGAATGGGCTGAATCCGATGATTCCTTCTATGCCTTCTCCATTGGTTCCTCCCCTTCCCTCCCCCATCCAATCCCCTATGGGTTCTCTCCCCATGTCAGTGGGTCGACCAATGGGGAGATCAATCCATCCGATGGGGGGAGAAATGCAACCTCCAGAGCCCTCTTTCCCTGCTGCTGCATGGAGGACATTCAATCAAGTACTTGATGGATTCAGCACGGGGTTCAGTAGTTTGGCAGATAAAGTATTCAAGATTATCTAGGCCTACTCCTTCTCCCCTCCCCCTCCATCCTCCTCATCTTGATCTCATTTATTCGTTTTGTTATCATTTCTCGATAAAAAATCTGAGTCAATTATTATGCTATTTTTCGTGTATTTTCTAGACCGTTCTCATATCACGGACAGTTGAATCATTGCATATTTTTTAAATATGGTCCTTGAGAGACACCAAATTCTAATGACTGCTTCGCTTCTGCAGTTAAAATAAAATTGACGATAGCTTGTGAGAATCAAGAATTGAGAGAATCATTAACCAGCGAATAAAACCCCACCTCATAGTCATGGTGACGAATAATTACCATCATAGTTGCACACCACTGGCGGCGACAATTGAGGCAGCGCTCATAGACGTATAGGGGTCATGGTCCAAAATAGTGGTGGGGGTTGATGTTCGATCGACCTTAGGTACCATAACCAACATCATCTACAGTAACTCGACTGTCATTTGTCGTCTACCGTAACCCGATCTACAGTAATCCAGGTACTGTAAGCACACCACGTGGTCGCAAACGAGCCGATACTCGGCCGCACAGGCATGGATGACCTTCGGCCGGAATACCGTAATCCACCTACAGTAACCTGGATACCGTAATCCTGGTTCACTATCATGAACTGACTAATTTTCTAAAATAGGTGCAAAAAATCGGTTCTGCATTGTTTCAAGTACAACTGTTCGAACAATATTTATTTTTATTTTCTGCATGCATAAGTCATCGCCGAGCAGTTAACGCGCTAGACTTGACAACCGAAGGTTCCGGGTTCGACTCCGGTCGGCGGCAAACACCTTTGCCAAGCTTTGGAGAGTTTGAAAAAGTGAAGTAGGATTACCGTAACCTTGCTACAGTATCCCGATTCGGTGGGTCAACATTATTGCGCTGGGTCAGATCGATAACTTCATAAAAGTAGAGCATCGTTATAACGATAACCGGGATACTGTAGCAAGGTTACGGTAATCCTACATCACTTTTTCAAACCCACCAAAGCTTGGCAAACGTGTTTGCCGCCGACCGGAGTCGAACCCGCAACCTTCGGTTGTCAAGTCTAGCGCGTTAACCACTCGGCTATGCCTTATGCATGCAAAAAATAAAAATAAATATTGTTCGAAGAGTTGTACTTCAAACATTGCAGAACCAGGATTACGGTATCCCGGTTACTGTAGGTGGATTACGGTATTCCGGCCGAAGGTCATCCATGCCTGTGCGGCCGAGTATCGGCTCGTTTGCGACCACGTGGTGTGCTTACAGTACCTGGATTACTGTAGATCGGGTTACGGTAGACGACAAATGACAGTCGAGTTACTGTAGATGATGTTGCTTATGGTATCTAAGGTCGATCGAACATCAACCCCCACCACTATTTTGGACCATGACCCCCCTATACGTCGTTCCGCACTGCGCCCCACTATTCGTGGGGCGCAGTGCGGAACCATGAGTCATGGTCTGAAATCACCTCGCCGCCAGTGTTGGGCAACTATGATAATTACCCTCAAAGAAACTAGATATGAATTAGATTGGAGAAGTGCTACTTTTCCCGTTTACAATTAAAATATCCATTTGTGTGCCGTATTACTGTTCAAATCTTCGATCAATCCAATTTCCTTCCTCACCTACTTCAATTTCCTGTCTCATGGAGAAGGGGAGGATCATGGGCCTCATCCTACTCTCAACCAAAACCATAGCCACATCATACTTCGTGCAAATAGTTCTATCACCCAACAATCAAGTTGATTCCACCAATTTAAATATATTTAAATCTCCTCTTACGAGTAGTTCTCTTCGTCCACGATGTCCTCTTATGCAGTCAGAGAGATGAAATTCCCCAAGCCTCTTCGAACAGCCGTAAGATTTCCTTCTTCTTGGGCAGATTATGTTACTGTTTTTTTTATGTAATATTAAAAGTTAATTATTTATTGATCGTTGTTCTCCCTCAGAGACCCCCTGGGGCACCTCCAATCTACGATTGCGTAAGTGAACAACCTAGATTATTTCTTCCGTAGTTTATAAATGGTAGGAAATCAAGCCCCGTGGTCCTCCTCCTCCTCCCATTCCGACGTGGGAAGTTGTGCTGATTGCCATTGGAATGTGAGTTAGGGAACCCGAAGGATATCTATTTTATCCATTTGAAAATGTACGTTTTATTGGTAATGTTTGTACAAAAGTGGACAGTTGCATAGTATGAGCAATGTTGAATTAACTGTCAAGTTAGAGGATAGATAGGTATGGTGGGCAAAAATACATTAATATCTTGATTCATTGAAATATTTTTGAAATGTGAAGAATAGTCCGATGCTATACGAAAGATACAATTCGATGATATTCACTCCAGTTTCATGTTATCCCCTTTTATGGCCATCGACTGAATTCCTTCTGATCTTCGTAAATTCAATTCAGATTCGTTTCCCCTTTCCATCGAATGTAATTCACTATCTACCGTATCTTCTTCATCTCAGTTTCCTCCCAGTCCTCCTCTGGTTCGTCTGTGTCACATACACCTACATCGCCTACTACGATGAGTGGATTCGACCTTCGAAGGAATTCTCCGGTTGACTCACTCATACTTCACTCCCTCAGTAATTACAGAAATATCCTTTCTTCTTCACCTTCGATGTGATAGTTGTTGAAATTTTCTTTTATTCGTCCCTATTATTTCATTACGTACGATAACTTTTCGTATTAGGAGGAGTACTCTGTGGATTAGTCGTAGTTATCAACTGAGAATGACATTTACATTTACGCCTGGTGAGAGATTGAAGGAGTAAGATTCGACAGTCTTCAGAATCGTAAGATAATAGTATGGAAATTGAATGAGTGCCGAACTTATTCGAGAAAAAAGCTTTCAGTTAGATAAATTGTAAAATTAAAATGTTGTAGATATGTTCACACGTGAACACATTTATTTGAAATATGGACCATATTATATGATGAAGGAGATTGTTTCTCCCTAGTCACAGACTTGTCACATTCCTCCATTTGCTCTCCTGGTATCTTGTCAATCAGGGAATGAACAAACAGACAGTACACAAATCTCCATTATTAATCTTTATTACTTTCGACAAAATTATTATTATTATCTATTATTATAACTTATTATTATAACGATTGAGAGTAAGATTGGGATATCGACCTGTACATAGAACGAGAGAGAAACACAATACTGAAACATCACTGGTTATGGGGTTGTGATGAAAGCTCAAGGTAGTGTTCGACCCGATATTCAAACAACAAAAGAAATGGAGAGGCCCGAGAGAAGAACAGTTTGAATATGAGAAGTAAGTAAGAGTGGAGGAGAGGGCGAAGAAGATGATGAACCAGAAGGGAACGGAGAGGTTCAACCAAGAATCCTCAACGAGAACAATGCAAATAGGGGAGAGTCACAAGAAGAAGGATGGGAGAACGAAGGGAAGTCACGTGGCCATCAAGTGGTGCATCGACCACACGTACGAGGACATTGAATTCCCATGAGAGTGAAGTAGCGAGAGTCGAGACAAAGGGAGGATCTGGAATAGAGACGAGATAGGGAGGGGAGGGAAGGGGATACTCCAGTGGAGTCTCTCACTACTCACCGTTGTGTGCAATCCGAGTATCCAGTGATGGGATTGAGTAGATCGGAGCAACTTCCTGAAGTGATCTCTTCGACTTCATTCGCCCCCCCCCCCAATAATGTTCCCTAAGAGGTTGAATATGATCCGTGTTCACCCTTCTCATTCTTTGACCCTTGTCTCCATTTCTCCCACTGTTTGTCTACTCTCTCCTCCATGTTTTGACTCTCTTCTCTCTCTTCCCTTCAGGGGGTTTCATCTAGATTCCATGGTCTCATCTCTCCTTCTTCTCACCAGTCGCAGGTTGGGTGAGGGTGGAATTGCATCGTCCGCATGTCTGTGGACACTGCACACTCATCAGATTGTAGTACGCGGGCACTGCACAATAGCTGATCCTGAAGGGGAGGAGATAGGGGGGGGGGGGGGGGAGGATGAGGGTATCTCTTTCTCTCACATGGAGGCGCAGTCGGAGGTGCATGCAGCAGTGGAAGTGAGCATCGTCCCCGTGCAAGGATCCCTCCCTGCACAACACGATGACGGATTCATCTGGTCGGTGCAGCCTGAAAGCACTCCTGTCTCCCTTCTCCCCCCCCCCTCCCCCCTCCCCCCTCCCCTCTCCCCTTCCTTCACTCACTCGTTCTCGTCGTACTCGTACAGAATCCGCACGTAAGTGGACACTGCACACTCATAATCGAGAAGTAGTTGAGATTAGTGCAGAGGTTAGTCCTGAATCAAATCTCATTGGTCTAGAGACCACTGAAGTATCAATTGGTGGCAATCTTTGATATCCATCGAGACTACTTCGTGATTCTGGGAAGTGAGACTCTCCTTTCCTCTCTACGTGGTCTCCCTATGTGATCAATCCTTGAATGGACAATCTCCCTTCTTGTGACTCCAATGGTCATCCTCCCACCATCACTTCAGCCTTATTTTTATGTCTTTGGATTTGTCTCTTCTCGAACAGGAAAGACTTAGGCCGTCAAGGGCACTTCAACAAAAGGACGAGTGCAGTTTACTCACTGCCAAACAAGCCGAAGATCGATGACCACCCTCTCCCCCCTTGACCTACCTTCGGACGCAATCGGAGACTCCCGTGATGGGATTGACGGAGTCGAAGCAGTCGTCTGCAGCAGCAGCAGTCGACGTCACGGGAGAAGCTGTCGTCGTGGTTGTTGTCGTGGTTGTCGTAGTCGTCGTGGTGGTAGGGACAGTGGGGAGGACGATGAAGTCGTTGAGACAACAAACTGAGAGTGAGGCCATTGGTCGTTTGGACTCGAGAGACGAAGGAGATGAATGAATAATGATCGGAGTGGACAAATCGAGTGCAAATATGGTGTTGGTCCACTAGGACACGGAATTGCACGATGGGGGAGAGGGGAGATTGACACGTACCCGGATTGGGGAGATTGATGAGGCAAGTGTAGCCATCGGGACACAGAGCAGTCGTCAGATCACCCGGGACGAGGAAGAGACACGAATCTGGAAGGAGAGAAGAGTGACGTCATCAGGAGAGGGCACTCACCCAACACTCCCCCTGCTGCGCATGTCTGGGCAAGGGATCGATAGATGCACAGACTCACGAGCACCACCAATGAACGAACTACATTCATCGAGAAGATCGAAGGAGTACGGTACTCACGGGGTACTGTAATGTTGATTTGGAATTCGAAATATCAAATGCGATAATTGGTGATCGGAGGGGGATGCACGATGGAGTAAAATAGGAACACGGAATGGCTACGGTTGTAGAAGAGGGAAGGGGCGGAGTTTGAGAGTGGAATCATGCGAGTGTCGATGGAATACTTGACACCATATGCTCATGATCTTGCGGAATCGGAGGTGTCTCATTTCTTGATATCGTGGTACCCATTCCATTAAGGAGTCTATTACGGGGGTATGCTCAGTTTGTGATCGGGGGAGAGAGAAGGAGGTCGCAAGCCCTCTTCTGGTAGCTATTCAGTTTTGTAAAGAACTAATTGAAGAGATTTCACCCTTTATCACACAGACAGATGGATGAGGAGGAAGGGAGAAGGATGGGTGTGAAGAGAGAAGTAAGTCTTTGGAAGAAGGGAGGAGATGAAACTACGGAGAGAGAAGGAGGGAGGGAGGTACTCTCACAGTGATCAGCAAGGAATCGAGCAGAAAGAGACTACGAATGGATGGATTGAGAGGGGACGATGTCTATCTGCAGAAGTAAGTAAGGGAAGGGAGATGAGAGGGGGCGGATGAGATGGATACACGGATATCAGTGATACGAGTGCACTCTTCGGTCGGATTCCCAATGCAAGCAATGATTAGAGGGGCAGATGAGAGGGAATATCCCTTCTACTTCCCCATCTTGTGAAACATCGGGAGTTGCGAGGTTGAAAAGTAATGAGTGGGGGAGGCAAAGGGGCAATGGGAAGAATGAGACTGCCACGGACAAGGAGAGAGGGAAGGATGGACTGCTGATTGGGTGTGGATGGAATGTAGTTGATGGAGGGAATTGAGTGGTTGATACTCTCTCGTCTCTCGTCTGATGTGTCCATTCAATGGCGATCCAATTGCAACAGCATGCACAAAGGAGAAGAGACGGGAATGGTGTGATCGGAATGGCGATCTTATGGACTCGAACAATGGAGGACGCACCGAATTGCCATGAACTCACAGGGAAATTCAATCTGTGACACTTCAGAAGGGAAGATCGACCTACACGGAGAATCGACTGTTCGCAGAAGTTGATTAACTGAGTTCGGAGAACAAAAAGACGACTGATGAAGAAAGAAGAGGAGGAGGATGAGGATGGACGAGGAAGGAGGGAAGGAATAGATGGAAGCTGCTCTCTTCCCATTGGGTACGAGTGTTCCAGTCTCCACTTTCCCACGAATCGTCCTTCTGATCGGGGAGAAGTGACAAATACAGGGGATATGCCACCCATTGAGGCGAAAACAGACTCATTCACTGTACATCTTGATTGATGGTGAAGTAT
Source organism: Pristionchus mayeri (assembly GCA_036245805.1). Classification (NCBI taxonomy): domain Eukaryota; kingdom Metazoa; phylum Nematoda; class Chromadorea; order Rhabditida; family Neodiplogasteridae; genus Pristionchus; species Pristionchus mayeri. The sequence continues at coordinate 24,869,816 of BTRK01000006.1, forward strand.
GGGCTTCCCACTTACTGCACAGCAAATTCCAATTACGCATGCGGGAGGAGTACAATTGGTCAGGAAAAAAATTTCTTATTTGAAGTGATCAGTAAATAAATTAGAAGCAGTAATGATCTGAAACGGTTACTGATTTTTGGAATGGAGAACTGGGAAAGAAATGAAGCCGAAGAGTAGAAGAAAAGAATGAAGAGAAGGAGAAAAGAAGTGAACCGAGGTGAATGAACTCTCCTCGAAGAAAGAACCAGAAGAATGAAATTAGAATGAGTTTAAGATGCAAAGATGATGGGTTATTGATTGACGTGCTTCTTCAGGAGGAGAGATAGATAGGTGTCCCCTCCTGAAGAAAGGTAAGAAGAGACTCCTCCCTCGAAGGGAAAAAGGACAATGGGAATATTGTGTGGCAGGGATGAGTCTGCTTAGCCCCCAGACGATCTTGTAGAAAGGAAGAGGAGGTGAGGAAGATTGTTGTTGTTAGAGACTATTCGACCTCTCAGAGGGAGTTCAGGCTGAATTGAGAAGGGGAATCGGAGAAGGAGAAAGAAGGAGAGAGAGATACGGTCAGCAAAAAGAGAAGAGGAAAGAAGTGCAGTGCATAGAGCAGAGTTGAGAGCTTTTGTTGAGATGAGCAAGAGATGAACTTGAGAAGGAAAGTACGACGAGGAAGATGAGAAGATCACAAGTGTCTTTGTTGTTCCTGGATTGGATTATGACCGAGGAATTTAATGGAGAGATCAGTCTATGCTCTCCTTCCGTCGAATCAGAGAGACAAATAAGTAGAATCGAGGTTGGAGAGTGGGATGAAATGAGTGAACTCGTGGAGTAGACCATCCTTATCAAGGAGTCATTGTGAACTCTCCATTTCATCTCATGATTCATGATGCGAGAAGTAAGAGTGCGAGGGAGTGACCAAGGGGAACTCTCACGGAGTGACCAAGGGGAACTCTCACGGAGAGACACCAACATTCGTCATTCTAGATATGAATTATGCTTCGCCAAATATTTATAGAAATCAAGGAATAAGTTTTCACTGAAAGCGGAGATAGGAGGAAGGAGCGAGAGACAAATTAATGGCGAAGTTGAATAGCGAGTGAGTGCATATTACCAGCACGAGCTCGTTGTTTGCTCGCCCTTGTATAGATGTTCCTTCGCGGAGAAATGATCATGGAAACAGAAGAAAGGAAGAGATCTCTTTCATCATTGCTCGCATAGATCTCACAAGATCATTATGCACACAAGTGATCAACATGGGAAAGGTCGAGACTGCATCGAAGCCTCACTTTAAACGTGAGAGATCATTATAAATACGAATGCATTTATCTATGGCTTAATCAGGTCGATTCTATTTTCTCTGATCACACGATTTCCTTCTGCCCTCTTATCGACTTCCAAACTTGCCAACAGAGTAGTAACTTCAGGTGTAAACACGAGTAGATCATATAAGTAGGGCGAGAAAGGGGGGATCCCGTCCCTTCTCTTCCATGCTCCGCTATCTCATCCTCATCTTCTCGATGGTCCTCATAGTCGAGGCAACCATCAGTGAGTTCTTCCCTCTTCTATCATAGCCCAAGCAATCCCTCTCTTATTCGACCCTCCAGAGTTCTCTCTTGAGCTCCATTCCAGAAATGCTGAAACTGGGTTCTACATCCGATTTTGGATCGTCATGGGACGAAGAAACAAAAGTACCGTTGGATAAGGGAGAACACATCGCTTCAGAATTAGAGAAGGGAAAGCAAATCACCTTCCGGAACTACGGTGATTCGTATCCATTGTCCGATCTGTATGAAACTATCATTACAGGCACCGTTGATCTCCCGCCGGCGGGTGCTTGAAGAAAATAATATTAAAATAAGTTGTGTGCACATTGTGTAGTTTGATAAAATAATTATTTGCAAATGTAAAGTTTATATTCATCTACAAATTATCGCGATATATCGCAACTGTAAAGAAAAAAACAAAATGGAGAAAATATACAGCATGACCCGACGAACAAACGCCAAGCAACGAATAGTACTGTAGAATCAGCATCCTTTTTTTTCCTTTTTGCTGCATTTGTATCGGCATGTCAGTAGTCTTGAAGACATTTTAAGTTACTCTGACGTAAAATCAAATCTTAGATAGACAATAAAATAAAGGGATAATTTGGCATCTTATTATTTGATTTTTATTTTGAATTGAATGTTTTTCGCGCCGCCGTTCAGTTCGTGGTAGGAGGCTACCGCGAACTGAACGTTCGCGGCTCCGAAATTTTTTCTCGAGTTTTAGTTTCTTTTTTGGTTGTCTTTGTTGCCTTCTTTTTCATCTCTTCCCTTTCTTCAGCTTGGAATGTCGGGAAGACCTCGTGGTCGTCCGCGTAAAGATGGTTCCGACCCCGTGCCTAGACCGAAAGTCGTAAAAGAGATTGTGGAGGAAGAAGTGGCTGCATCGAGTTTAGAATCTTCTAGAAGAAGCTCGCCGAGAAAGAGAAAGCCCGCGAACTTTGATGACTTCGTCGTAGAGGCTCCGGGATTGGGAGTGATTGGAGAGGGAGCCGATATAATAAAGGAGATAGAGGAGGTGGTCATATTTTTGTTCTTACGCGTGCGAAGAATGTTATATTTTGGATTGTTTATGAAATTTTATCATTTCAGGAAGATCCTATTGAAGTGGTAGTGAAGACGGAAGAGGATGACGATAATTACCAGGTTAGCATTTGTTGTCTGGACTGTGATTGGTGGAAATTTTTTCGGCATGTCGGAAAAGATAGTTTTCAGATACTCGTCAATTGCAAATATCTTACGACATTTATTACTTTCTTTGGTTACTTTACATTTGCTCTAACCGATACCTTTGTTATAAAAAAAGTCAGATTATGATAACATTGTTTCGATGTTACAAATTGAGTAACTTAAAAGTTAGTTGCCACCATATGCTATGCTTATGACCAAAAAAAAAATTCACCAGAAATTAACGGCAAACTACTTTTAGCAATAATACCGCACAATCATGGAAGGAACTTGACTTGGACATATTTTTTGTGTGGGGGGGGGGGGTGCTCTAGGATATCCGTCTTCAATTATTTAACTGCTCAGAGATCTTAAATTTGGATAGGCTCATTTTTGAATCCTCTAATGCCGGTATTCGATTTTTCATCAGAATGGAGGAAGATAGTATCCCTTATCCAAAAAAAGTGATACAAATGATTGCAGCCCGGTGTTCCTGCTCCCTCGGCTAAACGACGTAGCAAGGCTCCTAAGAGGAAGCAAAGCTCTGTTGGATCAGACGGGGGTGCTGTCTTTTTGTTCTTTATAATTTTCGTTCCTTGTTCTTACTGTTAGAATTCAGGAAGCAATGATTACCTTTTTTACAAACATTTCAATGAGATGACGACTATTTTTCAGACATGATTCGTATGGACGATATTGAAGAGGATTTGGACGACCCAATGCGAAGAGTTGAGAGAAGAGGAAGGAAGAAGAAGAAGGATACAATTGAGGTTTCTATATTTTTTTAGTGTTTCACGATTCACGGCCATGTTGGGTTCGAACTTTTTATCGGAAACGTAAATCTTGAAAAATAAATTTTGTATTAGTTTGATACTTTTGGTTCGGCGATTAAGAGACCCGCTCTGTAAGAATCGACCATTTCGACCACCCCGCGGACACGTTTGGCCTAGCAATGGGAACCAGTTGTCCATTCTTGGTTGGGTGGAGTGCCTTAGGCCCGCATTATGAAATTGGTATCTTATTATATGTTACGACCATTGAGTGGGAAGAAAATATTAATTTAGTCGAAAAATGACGAAAAATCATAATTTATTAACGCTACAAGATGGACCCAATTTTTCAAACGGCATCACTCTAGTAGTGCCATGGGGGTATATACAACACCTTTTAATGAAATTATACTTGATTCTAAAATCACCATTTTGAACAAAAATATCATATTTTTCGACATAACAGACTTCTTTCTAACCAAAGCCAATAGGTTTTAGGTACACGTTGTTCCTCGATGATGCTCGCCAGTACCCCACACAAAGCCGAAGCCCCATCAGGCTGCCAAGTTTGCGAAATTTTTAATCAACTGTGTGACATGCATTTTTTCGGTCAAATTCTTATCAGTTTTCGGCTGAATAGTCATCAATACTCGGTTGCTTTCAACATTTTGTAACATAACTGAAGACGAATAAGTTCATACTGCGAAAAAACAGGAGTATCACTCATTTCTAGAAATTCGATTTTCGAGCATTTCCAAATTGGCAAATTCATACATTGCTAACTTGCAATCTGAAACCCAAAGCCAATAGGTTCTGTGTATCCGTTGTACTATGGAGCAAGATCAGTGAGAAAAATGGCATGGAAGACCCCTAGGCACCTACCAAGTTTGCGAAATTTTCGATCAAAGTTGCGGAATTGACGGTACCAGACACATCGTTTTACTATTTCAGCTGATTTATCGAGAACACTCGATTACTTTCAACAGTATATGACATTATTGAAAGGGAGAATTTCATAATGCACAAAAAACCTGAGTAGGACACATTTTTAGAAATTCGATTTTCGAACATTCTAAAGTTGGCAAATTCATGCATTGAGAACTCACCATCAGGGACCCAAAGCCAATAGGTTTGGCGCATTTGATATACTTCGGGGTACAATTAGTGTGAAAAGTTCAATGAGAGGCTTGTAGGAACCTGCCATGTTTGCGAAATTTTTACTTGAAATAGCGAATTTGGCTTGGTCGGTCAGAACTTTTGCCAATTTCAGCCGATTATTCATTAATACTCGGTCGTTTTCATCAGTTTACAACATTTCTGAATGAAAATATATTTTTACTGCTTAAAAAACAGGACTATGACTCATTTGGAGAAAATCGATTTTCAAACCCTCTAATGTTGCCCAGTTCCCGAATTGCTAACTCATCTTCAGGGGCACAAAGCCAATAGTTTTGAAGCATGCGCTGTAGTACGGAGTGCGGTTAGTAAGAATAGAACAATATAGCCCGTTGAGGTTTGCCAACTTTGCAAAAACTAATCAATTTTCCGATTTCGATTATAACGATCTTGAAAACGCTTTATCTGAATTTCCAATAGAAATATCGCAAGCTTGGCTGGTACCAACTAGCCATCCAATACACTTTTCCAACGATTGGTACCCCGAAGAATAGCATATGCGTTAAACCTATTGGCTTTGTGCCCCTGAAGATGAGTTAGCAATTCGGGAACTGGCCAACATTAGAGGGTTTGAAAATCGATTTTCTCGAAATGAGTCCTAGTCCTGTTTTTGAAGCAGTAAAAATATATTTTCATTCGGAAATGTTGTAAACTGATGAAAACGACCGAGTATTAATGAATAATCGGCTGAAATTGGCAAAAGTTCTGACCGACCAAGCCAAATTCGCTATTTCAAGTAAAAATTTCGCAAACATGGCAGGTTCCTACAAGCCTCTCATTGAACTTTTCACACTAATTGTACCCCGAAGTATATCAAATGCGCCAAACCTATTGGCTTTGGGTCCCTGATGGTGAGTTCTCAATGCATGAGTTCTGACCGACCAAGCCAAATTCGCTATTTCGAGTAAAAATTTCGCAAACATGGCAGGTTCCTACAAGCCTCTCATTGAACTTTCTCAATGCATGAATTTGCCAACTTTAGAATGTTCGAAAATCGAATTTCTAAAAATGTGTCCTACTCAGGTTTTTTGTGCATTATGAAATTCTCCCTTTCAATAATGTCATATACTGTTGAAAGTAATCGAGTGTTCTCGATAAATCAGCTGAAATAGTAAAACGATGTGTCTGGTACCGTCAATTTCGCAACTTTGATCGAAAATTTCGCAAACTTGGCAGGTGCCTAAGGGTCTTCCATGCCATTTTTCTCACTGATCTTGCTCCATAGTACAACGGATACACAGAACCTATTGGCTTTGGGTTTCAGATTGCAAGTTAGCAATGTATGAATTTGGAAATGCTCGAAAATCGAATTTCTAGAAATGAGTGATACTCCTGTTTTTTCGCAGTATGAACTTATTCGTCTTCAGTTATGTTAGAAAATGTTGAAAGCAACCGAGTATTGACTATTCAGCCGAAAACTGATAAGAATTTGACCGAAAAAATGCATGTCACACAGTTGATTAAAAATTTCGCAAACTTGGCAGCCTGATGGGGCTTCGGCTTTGTGTGGGGTACTGGCGGGCATCATCGAGGAACAACGTGTGCCTAAAACCTATTGGCTTTGGTTAGAAAGAAGTCTGTTATGTCGAAAAATATGATATTTTTGTTCAAAATGGTGATTTTAGAATCAAGTATAATTTCATTAAAAGGTGTTTTATATACCCCATGGCACTACTAGAGTGATGCCGTTTGAAAATTGGGTCCATCTTATAGCGTTAATAAATTATGATTTTTCGTCATTTTTCGACTAAATTAATATTTTCTTCCCGCTCAATGGTCGTAACATATAATAAGATACCAATTTCATAATGCGGGCCTAAGGCACTCCACCCAACCAAGAATGGACAACTGGTTCCCATTGCTAGGCCAAACGAGTCCGCGGGGTGATCGATTCTTACAGAGCGGGTCTCTTAATCAACTTGGTACCGCCAATCGAGAACTTGCAACTCGCAATGATATCCTCATCAAATCACTCTCGTGATGAAAGTTTCGTCGCATGAAAGAACTGACGTTTTGAGAAAAAGAAGGTTGAATGTTTCACCGTTCGAATGGCATGAAATTACATGTTTTTTTTTCAAATTGAGTAAATTTCGATTGAATTAATTTCTGATAGGCTGCGCCAATTCTGGTGAATGAGGCCGCTGCCGCTGCAACACTCAGAGCTACGAAGACGGAGAGTTTGGTATTGCCCAAGGAAGAGAACGGAGAAGCAGGAGAGCTGTCCCAAGGTACACTGCAGTTCACAGGATTTATATTCTGAAAATGATGGATGAGGGAGATGATTGCAAGTTACTATAATTGGAATATCTTTGATTCAGAAGTGGTCGATCCGAGTACATCTCCTCATAAATCTCATGGCGGTTCTCCTTCTAAGATATCTGCCACGCCATCTAAAATCGCTGGTGCGAAAATATAATATTAATATATGTAATAGAACTGATTTTCTAGTTTCATTGTAGTTGAAAAATTATATTATTGTTAAATAATATTAGCATAATTTAGTTGTATCAGGAGTTTCTCGTCGTAAGCAGACAATGACTGCAGAGGATGACGAAGACGTGGAGACGGAGGAGATCGAAGTGGAGGAAGGTGAAAACCCCTTTCTACCCCATTATTGGAGAGAATGTGTTCAGTTCCCGATGATATGATAGAGGAAGATCTAGTTGACGTGGAATCATTCGAAGTCTCCACCATTCCCCATCAGAGACTCAACATTGTGAGTGTACATTGTTAATATCGGGTAAATATAGGCAGTTCGCCGCTTCCCGCTGCGCTTATGCAAAACATTTTTACAATACAAACATATCTAGTGTTCGTCAGTCTCAAAGTTCGAATTAGCTGACTGGGGTGACTGGGGTTCTCCTGACATCACTATTGCTACCCCGATCTGGGCTTCTGGAGCATCTCACTGTCAGGGGCATTTTCTAATCTCTTCATCTTTCTTCTTGAGGTTCGAATGCAGAACAAACCGTTCAAGTGTACTGATTGCGGTGCTTCATACAGAAGAGAGGCTTACCTGCTCAATCATTTGGCTGTCGTAAGTTTCCCTCCACTTCCATCCCTCATTATGCACTGCATCCTTCAAATGTATTATATTATAATATCATTCTAGTATAAGATATCTGGTAGGAATGGTGAATGGTAGGTGCATCGGGACGAGTGTGCCATCCTGTCGTCGGCCGAGAGATCGGCGAAGAGAGCGGAGAGAAGACCAGAGAGGATGATCCCCAAGGAGAGACCCGGAGAAGCTGCTTACAAGTGAGATACCTCCTTCCGTCGAGAGGACGACAACTACTAATTAAATTACCTTTCGAACACTTCTAGCTTCAGTGAATGAATGTTAACTTAAGATTCGGGTGTGATCTATGCGAGCGTCGTTTCCTTCGTTGGGAGGGACTCGTCGTCCATCAGAAACAAGTGAGTCTCCCGAGAAACATCGTTGGATCGAAATGGTTGCGTATTTTAATGTTTTTTGCCATATTTAATTAGTGGTGGAATTATTACCAATCCATTTGGCAGATTCACAAAGAAGTAACAGGAGCAGCAAAAGAGCAAGAGAAGAACAGAGACTACGGAGCGAAATGTCCCGTCTGTCTACTCTACTTCTTCGTATGTTTTACTATATTCCTTTTCAATGCGGATTGCTTTCTTCATCATCTTATCACGGATCTCATGTAAAAATACAGGAAAGTTAGATCCCTATGTGACAGAAAAAATATTTTGGTTCGTGGATGAGGAACACGTATATCAACTTCGTTTTTCAAATTTGCATGTTTTGACCTACCACTTTGGGAAGGCTGTATCTCGGTCAAAAATTTACCTACACCGATCGCATTTTGTTTCAATCGATGCGTATTCAGGCCATCTATAAATATTTTTTTATTATGGGAAGTGCGCAAATTACGTCTTCACTTACAATTAGTTTTGCTAAAATAACTTTTTGATTAGAAACTACCTTTTATGATCAAAAGGTCTCTATTTTTTGTTTGATTCGGATTCCCTACCCCAGAAATTGGGGTACGTTCACAGTTCATTGTTCATAACTGGCTTTCCATTTCGCCACTCGGTAGGCAGAATCTGAGCTTGGCGCTTTTTTTGATGAAACACTTCGGTTTTTTTCTCCCACTCTCGGAGCCTCTACGACGAAGTCATCAAAATTCGCGGGCTTTCTCTTTCTCGGCGAGCTTCTTCTAGAAGATTCTAAAATCTCTTTTACGACTTTCGGTCTAGGCACGGGGTCGGAACGATCTTTACGCGGAAGACCACGAGGTCTTCCCGACATTCCAACCTGAAGAGAGAGAAGAGATGAAAAGAAGCCAACAACAACAACCAAACAAGAAACTAAAACTCGAGAAAAAATTTCGGAGCCGCGAACGTTCAGTTCGCGGTAGCCTCCTACCACGGACTGAACGGCGGCGCGAAAAACATTCAATTCAAAATAAAAATCAAATAATGAGATGCCAAATTATCCCTTTATTTTATTGTCTGACTCAGATTATATTTTACTTCAGAGTAGCTTTAAAATGTCTTCAAGAGGACTGATACAAATACAGCAAAATGAAAAAAAGAAATGGTGTTGCCACAGTACGATGCATTTCTGGGCGTCTGTTCGTCGGGTCATAAACGAAAGAAAAAAGCTATATATTTTTCTCTTTTGTTGTTTTCTTGATTTCTTTACAGTTGCGATATATTACGAAAATGCGCGACAAATTATTTTAATGATATTTTCTTCAAGCGGAAAAGTACCTATAATGATAGTGTTCATATAAATTGGAATGTATCTCACTTATGGCTTATGTAAATTTGCAAATTAATATGACTGTGCAATAGCTCTAGTGCAGGTATCTAAGAATGACTAAAGGGCCCAAGACGCCAAAGTTGGCCGTTATTGATATACGCCGTAGAAACCTTTTTAGTGGAACTCTCTGAAGATGACTGGACTTATTCAACTGTAAACATGTGAGAGTGTTTTTGACGCCGTATCTCGATAACAGCCAACTTTGGTATCTTGGCACCTTAGTCATTCTTAGAGATACGGAAAAGTGTTTCAACTAAAATAATTCACCCAGTTCGGATTCTGCATACTGAGTGGCGATATGATAAGCCCCAAATTATGAGCAATGAACTATAAAAAATGAGATAAAAAATTGACCGAGATACAGCCTTCCAAAAGTGGTAGGTCAAAACAAGCAAATTTGGAAGACGAACTTGATAGGCGTGTTCCTCATCGTCACGTTGGTCGGTGTTCTTGTTCCATCGAAATCGATGAACATATTTTTTTCCCGTTTCTTCGGTTCCTGCATTATTACAGGAGATCCGTGCTATATGCATGGTGTTGAAAGCTGGCTTTTTTTGATTTCTGCAAATGTACACTGCAGGGTAACCACGCACTCTCGGAACACGTATCCAAGGTCCATCCTGATCACAATCGTACGTTGTTTTTGTGACCCTTCTCCCTTCTTTATTGCGAATGCAATGAGTTGGTCTGAACATGATTGAATGCTCAGGATTCATCTTCGCTTGCGACATCTGCGGGATGGGATTCATGCACTGGGCGAGAGTGAGGGCTCACAAGACACAGGTACTCCCAACCAGATGAGGAACAGAGTAATGGGCAATTGGAGGTGCACAACGTACCCGTGAAGTACACGCAGGGATATCTCAAGAAGAACCCAGAGATGGCCAAGATTGTCGAGGCACAGAGGATGAGGAAGGTGTGATAGGGAGCAGGGCTGTGTGGGAAATAATATTCGGAACGGTCATTAGTGAAAATTTAAAAAAATGATCTTTAAAGCAAACTGTAGCGAATGATCACTCAAATCCAACTATATTTGAAAACCAGTAATGGTTTCAGGTTTGGTCATGTGAGAAATAGGTGCTAAATTCTGTTTCTCATAGCTTTTTATCTCTAATCTCTTAGTCTTATAGCTTTTTAAAAATAATTTTCAACTGAAAGATATATTTAGTTTTCGACAGCATTGGAAAAATCGAAAAATTTTCCTTAAAAAATCGGAAAACAGAAAATCCAGAGCCCTGATGGGGAGTTAGAGACAGAGATGAAAAAGTATGGCCATCCTATCCTTAGAAACCGTGGCCTAGCGGTCTAAGGTGCCACGGCAATTTTTTTCTCAACACCCCGTTAAGAGAAATGGTCCCATTTCAGATCAAAATAACCACAGAAAGATTTACTAAGCATTGAAAGTATACCAATTCTGTTTTTAGTGACTAGGCTGCATATTCCATATTCGCTAGAATATAAGGCGGACTTGGTTAATTGATGGTTAGATGATGTTCCGGAGGGCAGAAAATGGCAACTAAACATTAATTAGTGATTAAATAATAAATTATGAGTAAATCAATATAATAAACCGAAAACCGTATAGCTAAAGTTGCCTGACAATTTGAAAAGTACCAGTTTCAGGCAACATTATTTAAAAATACACCGTTCCTCAGGAAAAAAACATTGCACCGTGCTACAGTACTTAGTTCATTTTAGCGGACCATTTTTTCCAGGTGTGTTGGTGAAAATATTGCCGTGGGTGCTGTAATTTACATACCTATGGAAGGGTAGGGTGGGTTCGAGTCCCGGAATCTGCAGTGACTTGCCAAGCACGTACAGTTTTTGCCTACTGTTGGGTACTTCCCCCGAAGCTTGGTAAAGGTGACTGTAAAGGTTGGGATTCGAACCCCATACCTTAGAATCCACCATAGGTAGGTTTGACCATCGGTTTTTCATCTGTGGTGAGAGAGAAGAGAGTGACACATTTACTCCATTTAGGCAGTTGAGAGAAATCGGGCGAAGAGAATGCTGGAGAAGGGACAACTGACTGGAGAAGTGATTGGAAGAGGTGGGTGGCACTCGATTTCATCCCTTTAAATTTGTATGATTCGGGAATATAGTTTAATAACAATATATATTCAAATTTGTTGATCATTCTAATATATTTATATAGCAATACTTTGTTATTTTATTTAGATTAAGATTAATATTGATTAGGAACGAGGCTCATTCAGAATTCACGGGTCTCTCTCGATCGGAGGTGAATGAGTACATGTATCTCATGCCGCCCCAACTCGAACCTGAAATGGGAGGTGCGTCCAAAGATTGCGATTCATCTGAAATTCGATCTTCGTTAATTAAATAATGCATTTATGAAATTGAAGAGGTGGAGGAGTACGAGGAGGATTTGCAAGAGGAGGAAGAAGAAGTAGTGGAGGAGGAGGGAATCATTGATCCCGATGAGATGATGAATATTGTAAGTGAGGCAGACACATTTATAATTGTACAAGAAAAGCAGATTAAATTAAACCTTTTTTGACAGATAATAGTGTATGTGCACTAGCGTTGGCAATTCGATAATAACGGGCCCGCTATTCCTCCCGCTCTCTCTTTCCGAGGTCACGGGCCCGCTACATATCGCTACGCTCGCTTTCCCGCGCGAACATGCCTCCGGTCATCTCCTAGCCGCGCACTCTAACTTCACCGGGTCAGAAAGAGCGGGAGGAGGCGAGGTAGAGAGGCAGCGTAGTCGCGTGATACGTAGCGATATATATCGATATGTAGCGGGCCCGCTACCTCTCTCGCTCCTCTGACCCGACGTAGCGGGCCCGTTATATCGCTATCGTTTTGCCGACTCTAATGTGCACTTCAGCGAATGGTGCCTCTCCCTCCCTCGTCTATTCGCCGTGCTCCCCTCCCTCCCAGACTGATGGGATACAGGGATCACTTCAGAGACTTCCCTAGATGTGAGTTTGCTGCTCCCCTCTCGAAACACCTTACTAAGTTCTTACTAAGGGTGTACAATTAGAAATGGAATACTTGGTTATAAATGTCATGGGGGGGGATGTTCGAGTATTAATCTGGTAAAAAAAATGTTTTGAAATAAGTAGTCTCGATAGTTTGTGCCTGTGTGATCTCCTCCTTTTAGCGTATTCTCGCGGACACCACCAATTGGCTGCACTCCATCGAAGAGTCACCCAATTGGATAGAAGAGACTTGGAGATTCTCAATCGACGACTACCTCCTGGGGTACGGTAGGGAGGGAGTGATAAAGGGAGGCCATGGATGGAGATGACCAAGGAAGGAAGGGCAGCCATGAGTTATTAATTGCAGGTTGGGAATCAGAAGGAAGAAGATGAGGAAGAGGAAATCGATGTCGAGAGAGAAGAAGAGGTACTGTATCAGGTGGTATCGGGTGATTTCTGCAAGTAATGTTTCATGGAATGGAAGGGCGAATAATAAAAAGGGATTTATATATGTTAAATTGTAGATGATCGAGGAAGAAGTAGTGGATGAAGAATTGGTGATGGATGAAGATGTCCATGAAGAGATGGGACAGAAGGAAGAAGAGAGAGAGGAGAGAGAGGAACAGGAGGAGGAGGGAGAGGAAGTGATGGAGGAGATTGAAAATGATGAGGAAGAAGATCAAATGCCACCCCAGTTGGACATGTATGCGTGAGAAGTGTATCTCTTCTGTATCCCCCCTCACTCCTTACCATCCTACTTCAAAAATTAGATCTCAAAATTGAACAGTCAAATTCCCGCTTTATCACTGCTAAGTTAGTTAAGGATTTTGAAGCAGTTGATAGCCTTTCCATTATATGGAATTTGTGTAATCGATCCCGAGTATTCGACAACCCCTTCACCTCCTCAGTTTTTTTTATCTCCATTCACTTCTGTTTGTTTTAAATGTGACTGTCTGCGTTTCTTCATGTTATTCCGATAAATTACTCTTTTTTGAAGATTGCAATTGGTCGCACTTTCTACAGTTGGAACTCTGGAAATGTATTGTTTTGTAAGAAGGAGAATTCCCGTTAGCCGCAGTGGAGAGCACTCGGGCGACTGTGCATGTACTATTGAACCTCGCATCTCCATTTCCAATAACATCAATCTATGTATCAAAGCAGTTCCACCATCGTTCTCACCCCCTCTTCTCCTTTCCACTCTCATTCATCGATCCCTATACGTAGAGAGTCGGTCGGGGAAGAGGGCAATTCTCTCTCGTTCCTCTATTCATTGTGTACCCCTCCCTCAATTTCATTCATAGCTCTACTCGAGAGAGAGGGCGCTTGCTTCCATGAGAGTCTCTCCACTCCCTTCTACTCTCTTCCTCTTAATTCGCAGTGGCCTTCATTCGTATCGATTCACTCGTAAGGGGTGGTTGGGAGACGAGAGATAGGGGGAGGAGGGGAGAGGGGAGATTTGAATTAGCACTGTCGAGAGAGAGGGAGCGAGCGATTACTGGAGAGGAGAGGGAAGGAAACGAGAGTGTCCCTCACCACTCTTCTCTCTCTCTCTCTCTCTCTCTCTCTTTCATTCCTCGCAATTTCCATGCATGGACGTGGTTTTGTGTCACCTTTCCCTCTCCCCTCTCTCTTTTCCTCTCCCTTCCCCTCTCCATCCTCTCTTCCCCTCCCTCCCCTTCCGTCCCTTCTCGTTGGTCGATCGAATCACCATGTACAACTGGGGGTTTACTAGCATCGCGAGGGAAATATTCATCTACTTGAGCGATTACTTGAGCGACGATTGGGAATGATATCAGTGATCACTACTACCTATTCAATTGGAATTGAGGCTGTTATGACACGAGGGGGGGGGGAGCTGTTGTATCTCTACCTCATTCACTTCCCTCATAATAAATCGAATATTAGCATAATGGTAATTGAATCTCCTCGAATTGCATGGACTCTCGTCTTTCATTCCTTCCGTGGCTTCAACCCTCGTCGCTCTACAATATCCACATCACTAATTCGTTTCCCGAATTTTTACTTGTGATTCTTTGCTCTTTTAAACATAAATCTATGTTAAGCCATAACCAATAATCATTTCCGTACACCTTTTTGCGTATAATCTCGCTCCCTTGAGTGTGAATGCTGTCTCGTTTCTCCTTCGATTCTCTGAACTTCCTCTGGCTGCCCTCCTTCTCCTCTTATTCCCTCATTTCATCTGCCCCTTCTCATTTCTTCCCTTCGATCATTCGATTACTCACTATTCATTCACTGCTCGTGGTTGGTCTCTCCATCTCTCAATCCATAATAGCTATCTCTCCCTCTCTTCTACTCTTTTATTGCCTAGTGATGATGGGTTTTCTCCACCTGATTATTAATCGTTAAGATGCGTCGATCCGCACGAAATGCAGCGAAAAGAGTGAAAGAGGAAGAGGAGAAGGAGAAGGAAGAGACAGTTATCAAGAGGAAGCGAATGGTCAGAACTCATTGAGAAGTATTTAAACATTTGATGACAGGGGCACATTTAATATCTCGGTATAATTTTCTCTGAAATAACAATTTACTCCGTCGGATATACAGACATTTGAAATGATTTGGAGGTGATAATATTAAACTGAAGTGAATACAAATGATTGCAGCCGAAGGAGGAAGAGACAGAGACAGTGGAGATTCCCCTCTTCACGAATGACAGAAGATCCCCAGTGATGGTGAAGGAAGAATTGATTGAGAGAGAAGAAGTGGAGACGAAGGAAGAAGGAGAACTCAGTGAAGAAGAGGAAGAAGGAGAAGGGGAGGACGAGGGGGAATTCACCATTGATGATGCACAGATGGACGAGTGTGAGTATTCGATTATATTAGAAGAATTGTCGTAGAAGTCTACTAAGACTGGCCTGCTTCGTCCCGTCCCCTTAGTGTTCTATGGACATCATCTTGCCTTTAACCGACGTGAGACAGCCTGTGTACACTCACAAACGTGCCATTCTCTTCTCGTCTTGCAGTATTCCCTCGTGCATCGAAGGACAAGGCAGTGATTCCGTGTCCTCTCTGCCAGAAATCCTGCATAGGGAAGTACGGACTGGAGCATCATTTCAGGAAGGAACACAAGGTTTGATCCCCTCTCTTCCCCTCCAGAGACGATGGAATATCTCAGGAGGACGACATTCCCTCCGTCTTCGAATGCGAACTATGTGACAAGTCGTACAAGAGATATTCCTGTCTGCAGAAGCACAAGCGATTGGTCAGTCCCCACTCAATCTTTGGTCTATCTTCCGAATGGTTCAACTTGTATTGGATTCTGCAGACTCATCTGCGAAAGATCAAAGGGAAGAAGGAGGGAGCAGTGCCATGTCCACTCTGCGATGCCAAGTTCTCTGGGAACTACGTGCTGTCGGATCATCTCAGATTGGAACACGGAGTGAGTTGACAATAGAGGAAGAGAGAGGGGGGGAGGGAGGGAGAGGCTGATGATTCCCCCCTTGAGGAAGTGGATATTCGTCCCTTCGAGTGTGACATCTGCGGATTGCCCAATCGAACTGCGAATGCACTCAGAAACCACAAGAAGAAGGTTGGAATATGTTCAGATCTGATGGATAAGGGGGATCGATTGAGTTACTCTGTGTGGAATGAGAGTGTTCTCCTTGCAGCATCTTCCTGCCCGAGGGGAATTCCATTGCGAGATCTGCGAGATGCACTTCCCCAAGTACACGGGATTGGAGAGGCACCAGAAACAGGTAGAGGAGAGGAGAGAAGCCTCTCATCCCCCCCCCCTTCCCTCCCCCCTGAGTACTCCCTCTCTGCTTCAGCGACACGGGATGGTCACAGACTCCGCCCTGGCGATGCAGCCGAAGGAATTCCCGTGTCCCCTTTGCGAGAACAGATTCAGCTATCAGGTAGGCGAGACTCACTCAATCCTCCTTTTATCGGAATCGTCTCTTCCTCCTCTCGATATCCAATCAAAAGTTTTATCAAGCCTGTTGAGATGTGATATTGCAAGTAGTTTAGACGGATTAGAACATACATTTCTGAAAAATGATAGCGATAATAATAGAATCTCTCATTTGAGAGTCATCTGGACACTCATCTGGAAAAGGATCACGCTGATGTAGACACTGGCAACTTCGAGGTTAGTGAAGAGAGGAATTGTTAGGATGATACACGGCATGATTTTTACTGACGACAAGAAAAAAGTGACTCCAGGAAAACGAAAATATCGTAATTTGCTCTGGTCGGATCACGTCCTTGAATTACTGTGCAAATTTAAGTAGATCACATTTTATTACGGTACAGTCCCTGCGTTTTGTAAAAATTTAAAATAGGGCCTGAAATTACAGAGAACGGACAAATCTCCTTTGCATTACGGTAGCTTCGAGACAGCCGTTAAGGGAGCCGGGATTTTCGTGGCTGCAACATTTCACACTTTCTATTTTTATTTTTATTTCGAAGGGACCATCGCTCTGAACGGAATGTCGAAAAAAATCATGCCGTGATGATATGTGATGAATCCCTTTGTGATTTATGAACATAAATGAAAATATTACAAATTGTTTTGCTTATCAGGTTGAACTACTAAACTAAATATATTTTTGAAATAAATTGGGTGAATTAGAATGGGTGGTTGCAGTGCAGTACGTGTGGTCGTTGCTTCAAGACTCATCGAGCAGTCGTCGCCCATAGGAAAACCCACCAGATAACTCCCTTCGATGCGAGGAATGGAGAGAGTGAATACAAGTGAGGAAGGGAAGAGGCACGAGGGAGGAGAGGAAAGAGACGAGGAATGAAGATTGTGTTCAGGTTCCCGTGTGATTTGTGTGCCCGTCGATTCGAGAAGTGGGAGGGACTCGTATTCCACCAGAGACAAGTGAGACAACCACTCATATCATCTCCATTCTGATTCGATCTGATAAAAGGTTCACAGGGGATCCCTGCTGGCTGTCCACATGAAACTCCACTGTCATCCTACTAGGAGAGAATATCGTACTGTTGTTTCACGAAAAAATCCATGTAATCTTTCTGGGATAATGACTTTCCCAGTGGGAAGACGTGGAATTTGGCAGCTGCAGGGATTCCACAGGGAATCTTTCCGCAGGTCGGTTGTCCTTCCTCATGATCTCCTGTGGTTGAGGTTCATCAGACTGTCTCTGAAGAGTGCAAGAAATTGGAGAAGGAGATTGACTACGGAGTGCAATGCCCCGTCTGTGAACAGTACTACAAGGTAGGAAGGAAAGGAGGAAGGAGAAAACACCTTTACAGGGCAATCACGCTCTATCCTGCCACATCCAGAAGGACCATCCTGACTTCGAAGGTTAGCTGACACTAGTTGTCTACTGTGTTATCGTCTCCATCCTTGGGGGAGGGATGGGATGGCAAGGGAATTCCCTCTCAGGTCGTCTCTTCGTCTGTCTCGATTGCGACGCCGCATTCAAGCACTACGCGAGGCTGAGACAGCATAGAACTCATGTAAGTAACACCCACTCAATCAAAAATGCAATATCTATTTTTGTTACATCCTCAACAGCAAAGTTATGCTTGAAAGAATTGTCATCTCAAAATAGTTGGCATTAAATCAATTGTGATCAATTATGCGAATGATTCTTTCAATTTGAGAAGCACGGCGTGCCAGTGAAATTCAAGCAGGGATATCTGAAGGCGAATCCAGAACTGAAGAGAGTGAAAGATGCAGAGAGGAGAATGAAGAGGTATGAGACCCCATTCCCTCCCTGGTTGAGTGACCATCTCAGATCGATCACTGGTCGATCTCACAATGGAGGAGATGATATCAAAGTGGAGATTGAGGAGGGAGAGGAGATTTCAGAGGAGATGCTCCTTCGATTGACGAGTACCTTTTTATTTTTTTATTTTATGATTAATCTAGTGTTTATCATTACTCAACTTCTTTAAGTTAGCACATTGTAAATCAAAGTGTAATTATCAGACGGGGACGGATTCATCAAAGAGGAACCAATCGATTGGGATGAAGTGGAAGAGGAGGAGCATGAGGGTGAACACTCATTATACTTACTTCTCTATCATGCTTATTTTCGATATTCATCCCTTGATTGTGATGAATGAGACAGACTAATGATGAATAATTCAGCCAAACCGGGGACTTCTGCATTGAATCTCGTATGGAAGCAGCCAAAGGTGGAGGAAGAGGTAGGCCATCAGTCGTATCCAGCCAATCCATTCACTGATTCCATTAAGAAGATGGATATTTGAAGGATTCTCTGAGCGATTCTGGTGGATTGTGCATCGATGAAGGAAGTGAGGGGACGTCTTCCGAGAGGTTACGATTGGTGAAGAAGGAAGAACCAGTTTGCGCATGATTTTGCTCTCTAATCTTCACATATCAGTGATAGGAGATTACTTTTCAATTGTTTTGAAAACATTACAAAATTGATTACAATATGTATAGTCCATTCTCCAGAGTTAACATTGATTATTTTTTATCTGTATTTTCTTTGGGTTTTCACCCTTCACTTTGTCACCCTTCATTCTGTAATACATTGCCCTAAACAACGACACATTCCGATTATTCATGTAATTGTCGAGTCAAATTCTCCATTCGCCTTTCTTTCCATGTCCTTACAAATCCGAAATTAATTTGAACGTGCGGGTTGTAAACAATGTTGTCAGTTGTGCACTCTGCTTTCCCTTGTTACTTTCTCATCTTTGCATAATTGCTATACGTTGCAAACATGTAATAAATATTGGTTGTGTTCCTGGTTGGAAAGAATATGTTGTTTGTTCAAATGGAATGGAGATAATCTTTATCTAGAATGTACACACAGAAAACCGTCGATGATTGCGCCTACGCAATAGTCGATCGACTACTCGGGATACGGCTGGAGATCTGTCGGATTGAATCAACAGCAATGGACTCCGTCGCAAGCGTATCCCGAAGGGCAGAGACCGTCTAGGCACTCTGAAAATCTCTTCCCTGATTGGGTAGGAGGGGGAGGGGGGGGGGGAGGGGGAGGGGGAGGGGGGGGGGGGCGACCTCCGATTGGCTTCTGACAGATGGCAGCTCTCTTCGTCCTTCTCACGATGCACGAATCACTCACACAATCATAGCCAGGAGGACACATTCCAGCCAGACAAGCTGAAGAGAGAGAGGGAATGGAGAGAGGAGGGAAGGAGTACTCACATCCGATGGCACCGACTGACTGAGTGGGACCAGCCAGGGAAGAGACGAGCAGACACGAAAGGAAGATCACACTGTACATTATACGGGCTGCAATCCGAATATTACGAGTAGAACAAGTACTAACAAATGCTAGGATGCACAAATGCATCAACGAAGATCTCCGGAAATGAAAACGTATGAGGAAGAGGCGTTGGAACTGGGCTTTATAGGAAGAGCGGAGTGGATGTTACTGATCACGTTGGATGAAGTAGAGATAAGTGCAGTAAGAGAGAAATAGAGAAGGAGAAGATCGAAACGACTGCTGAATAAATGAGAAGGAGCATTGGATGGAAAGTTTGTTGTCGCAGCTTTGAGAGGTAGGAAACGAGTGGAAAACAGTGGGGAATCAGTTTATCCCATTGATTACGTGCTGATTCCTCCCGGGTCAAAGGTCAATTCATTTTCGAATCTTCTTCGTGTTTGAAACGTTGCACGGGAAGTTTCAGACATATTTTGTTGTGATTTCCTTCGAAGAGATGCATTCCCTCTTATTCTCTCAGAGTTCCTCGTTGTCTCGCGAGGAATCTCCATTTCGTTCAACTTCTTCAGTTACCGATTAGTTCCAAACCCGCGGGCATGTATTTTACCGTGATCTGCAATTTAGTCCGTCCCTAATGATTGGTCATGGAAATGCAAAAGAAATGAGGGAATCGGTGAACGACGGGGATGAGATTGGCTAGTGATGATCCAATCAAGAAGGAGAATTCTTCGTGCCCAGACTGATTGTTACTGCAGTGAATTCCTCTGGAGATCGCAGTCCGAGGGCACGCATACCAATTAGATACACCCCCCTCCTCAAGGGAAGACCAACCATCTCGTGCCGTATGACCTCATCTCACAAACCTCACAAATTGAGAGAATACAATGAGGAGGAGTGGTTGGAGGGCAGAGTTGATGAAGAAGAGGAAGCAGACGAGCCATGTCGCCCACTTGCCAGACCCTGCAAGGGAAGGAGAGAGGGAGGGGGGAGGGAGGGAGGGACCTGTCCCCGTGAAGAGAGCTGCCTGTCCAAGGATGAATACGACGGAGGAGAGAGCACAAGGGAGAATGAGTCTGAAGAGAAAGTGAAGGGTAGGGAACCACCTCGATTCCCATCCTTCCGAATACGTATTCAAGGGAATATAAGAAAAATGCTAACTTCCTCTTGACATTCATAAATCGGTTGGACGTTCCTCTGAGTATAATTCGATGCCGCATGAGAATGAAGATGGCGACCCTTGAGTTATCCGAGTTGAGAAATTGACATTGGAAAATGAGCAAACCCGTAGAATAGAAATGGAAGGAATCCGGCAATGGAATTGACTGTGAGAAAGAGTTGAGAGTGACCTCCCGACATGCATCCGAAGGATCAACGATTGCATTGCCATGATGAACCCTATCACTTTGCAAAGTTGTCATTGGCCAGTCCGTATATGGCGGGTTCGAAGTAGAAAGTAGTGATGAAAGGTTGGAAGTGAGTGGCGCATTCCTCAAAAGTTCCCATCCTTATTCTGCTTTCTTTCTGAGCAGTTGCCCATTTATTCATCATCCCTTCGCTCAGTATTTGAATTACGTCATGTCACACTCCATTCTCAATTCTATTTTCATCCCTTCTATTTCTGAAATTGCAAATCCCTCCTGAGTTGATGAAGAAAACGAGTGGGAGGATGCGAGATTAGGCAACTTTGACGTTTGCATCATTGGAAATGAGGATGATCATGGAAGGTCGACTGTGAATGAATACCAGAATGAGGGGAGAGATCCATCCAATGAGGAGACAGAGGGAATACGAAGTACGACGAGATTGAAGACGGAAGGAATGAGGAGAGAAGACGGCTAGCAGACGAGACCTAGAGGAAGAGAGAGAGAGGGGGGGAGGGGGGGGGGGAGGACTGACCAGGCGATCAGAGGCAGATGGAAACAACACGCGAACCATGTGTAGTCAATGTAGAACTGAATCGGACTGGTCTATTATTGAAGTAGCATCGAAAGTGATCGAACTAGAGAGAAAATACCTGTAACCAGGGTCGCCCCTCTACACTCACGAGTCGACTCTTAGAGAGAATTGCGACTCCGTTGATGAAAGAATACTGGAAGAGACTCATGAGGAACATGGAATCACTTGAAGAGGAGAAGATGAAGAGAAGGATAGACAGGATCTGGAAGGGAGGAGGAAGTACCTGAATCATGCAGAGGATATCAGCCACTCCCATGGAGATGAGATAGCGGAAACCAATGACCTCCTGAGAATTATGACCACTGTTGAATATGAAATATTATTTGCAGCAAGATGAGAAAGGATGAATGAAGTAAAGAATGAATGGATACCTTCTCTGCCCCAATGAAGACGAAGATTACGAGAATGTAGAGAGGGACGAAGAAGAGAGAGAGCACAATCAACGACCCACCAACCATCCAATCTCCCCCCTCCAGAGGAGATGAATACCAGTGAGCGAATGGATCTACAGGAGTAGTCATCCCTATCTTGTCTCTCCCAAGTCAAGAGAGAAGAGATCTCTCCTTCTGAATATTTGACGACCGCTCCATTTCACACGTCGAATTGTTTGGGAATTTTCATTAGACTGGGGTCTCGATGAACTCTTTTGCTTCCTCCTCTCGAGGGGAGGAGAGAGGAAGGGCTCGTGAGAGACAGAAAGAGGCATAATGAAGGCATTTAGATGCACTAAGAAGACCCTATTTCGATGGGGAAAAGGACCAAGATCAGCGGCCAGAGGAAATGGAAGTGACAAAAAAGCATAGAAAATGTTGCAATAATTGAGAGAAGGCGAGAAGGTAAGAAGAGAGATGAGACAATTGCACGAAATAAGTAATATCCAAAGTACTTTATTATTATTGTCCGTTTGCGACTAATAGGAAGAGTACCGCATAGTTGAATGAGATCATGAGTGGCTACAGTATCACACACTACGACTAGAAGGGAAGTAGATCTCAAGTGGATCGAATGCCTGAACGAGAGGGAAGACCAATGGTGCACGTCGATGACTTCAGTCTCTCTGCCTCCACTTCTCTGAAAGAGATCGAGGTTGAGGGGGAGAGGGAGAGAGGGGAGGGGGGAGGGAAGGGGAAGAGGACTTCTCACTTGACGTCGTAGATAATGGGTGAGTAGACATCCCTTGCTGCAGTTGTCCCCCACACGAAGTCGAAGTGGTTGTAGTCGGAGAACTTGCGACGAGACTGAAAGAGAGAGAGAGGAGGAGGATGGAGGGGGAGTGGGAGTAGGGGACAGATGAAGGTATTGTCTCCCTGCTCACCCCAATGGTCGTTCCATTGAGTGCAGGAATGAGTCGTCGTTCGATGTCTTCATCAGATACCTGCCATCCATCCATTCCTTCCTCTCTTTATCTTTCTCTCACTCACCAGCCAATCTTTGGCTCCCCAATAGATGTGAACTGGAACCGTCACCTTCGAGAAATCATAGATCGGGGGAGTAGGCTGACATTGAATGGCTTATCAATATTCGAATGAATCCCCTACCGACTTATAAGCAGCCATGTTCTTCTTCCGACTTCCGAAGTCGAATTTGCGAGTTGCTTGATCGATAACCATCTGGGTCCTGAGAAGAACTCTTGAGCTACGGTAGGATTCCTCAAACCAATGTTCCTACTAATCTCACCAATGGACGACATTTCTAGCAGATGTTCCCGATAGAACATGAGAGAAGTAGACTGGAGTACGGGTCTGAAATCAATCCACTATTTACAGAAGACGCAAAATTGTTCTTCGTATTTTCTTCACTCGAATAGTAGCAGCCCGTGCTGGATTTCCAGTGATGCACATTGCTACTATTTAATCACCGGAGAGATGAATCACTACTTGGTGGAAGTATAACAAGTCACAAATAAAGAATAAGTGATTCGTGATTCCGACCTCGTTGTAGTATTGACTCTGTGGTCCAGCGACTTGGAAGAGAATGGAAGAGCAGATACCGAATGAGAAGGTGTGACTGAGAGAGAGGGAGAGATTGAATGGAAGAGGAAGGAACGAACGCGCAGATGGAAGCAGAGACGAGTCTGAAGAGAGAGACGGGCACCAATTCACCGATGGTCGAGTGACTGTTCCACCACTAGAAGGAGAGAGGAGTGAAGGGAGAGGAGAGGAAGACTCACTCTCAGCATGGGAATCGCCCATTGGAATCTTGCGAATAGTCCCTTTATATTGGCAACATAGACAGCAGGAGCGAGAGCATGGAAGGAAGAGATCTGCACTGATTCCTCGAAGAGAAATCATCCATTCACTCACTTGTTTCTTCAGTTTCTTATCTTCTGAGAGTCGTGCGAACATGATGAGAGATCCCTGAGAGTGGCCGACGTAGTGGAGGGAATCCATTCCACTCTCCTGTAATTGATTATCGATCTCTCCCAGGGGAATGGATGACCTACCTTGAGTGCTCGATTCACGAGTGCAGGCAAGTCTCGATCTGCCATGTCTTGCCATCTCAACTCACACTATTTCATTCAGCTGAATTTATAAAACGAACGAGAATTTCCAGAACTTGGCGTCCATTCCCGAATCGTGTCGGATGTGTTTCCTGAGAGGAGAAGATGACCATAGAGACGTATTCCTTCTCACTTACCTCCCATACTTGTTCCCTCTCACATTACCCATCCACACATCGAATCCCGCGTCGGCGAAGACATATCCTGAGAAGGGGAGAGTTCATTCGAAGCATTATCGGGATGCATAGTGGCTTGTCTACTATCTAAGCTGTAGTCCGTACCAGCAGCCTGATCAGGAGGGTTGTCTACCCAATTTGACGAGTCCATCTCCAATCCATGTTGCAGCAGAATCACAGGTCGGCAGGAGGAGTTGCTGCCTGGAGGAATGCATTCAATCCCCTCTCCCCCCCTCCCTCTCCCCCTCTCCCCCCCCTCCCTCTCCCTCTCCCCCCTCCCTCTCTCCCTCTCCCTCTCCACTCTCACCGCCCTTCTTCCCATGGGGAATCCGATGCATCTGCAGTACATATCCATCCTCAGTGACTACATTGTGAGTCTCCACAGGATATCCCCATCGACGGATTGTTTGGGGCTGAAGGAATGAGAATCTCCATCACATACATCTTTACATCATTGATTCAGTAAAAAAACTGACGACATTCATTCTGCATTCTCCGTTCTCAGGTGCGAATATGGCTAAGATGACCTGAAGAGAGAAGGATATCGAGTGAAGGAAGTGGTGGATATCACCAAAGAGAGAATGCCCATTGCACACATAATGGGGCATGCGAATATCAAGTAGTATCCTTTCGATGGTTTGCGAGGAGGATGATGATGGGCATGATGGGGGATCTTCGCAGTCATCTAAATAGAATGAACGAATGAGAACGGAGGACGAAGATCGATGAAATACTTGAAGGAAACAAGGATTTTGATAAAAAGAGGAAGTTCGCTGAAAGTTACGTGGGAGGTTATCGAAAGTAAGAACTAGCCAATCTGGTTTAGCGCGCAATTGGAAGAACGAAGAAAGAGAGATATGGAAAGAGTTAGCACTTATTACGCGCTTATAAAAACTATCGAGATGATAAACCATTGATACATAACAAGTGATTGAATATATCTAGTTCGAGTAATATTCAGAAGGGGAAGAGATGAGTGCAGTCTCAACTTTCACTGCACGAGGTGATTCCTCACTCTTCGAGATGGTCGTCTATTCTAGAGGAAAGAAGGCTCCTCTTAACACTCTCTCGTAATCGCGTTAAAGGACATAATGGAAAGTTTGGCTGCGAAACTCGTCGCAAAGAGAGTAATTATGAATGATAACCAAACCTGATGAGGTCAAATGGCCAGGGGGACTTCTACAGTAATGATTCGTTCGTTGACTAGATTGAGAAGGAGTGAGTGTTGCAATGGAAGACTAGTGGAAACCATCCCCTTCCCTCTCTTCCTTTCCCGAGGGTACACGAAAACCTGTTTTCGTGGTACGGTAACGGGAAACGGTACAAAGTGGCTGATTGTGCGTTCCGCAACGGGGTGATAAGGTTAGTACGAATGGACAGAGAATAGGAGGGAGGAGCACACCGACCTGTTGAGAGAGAGAACTCTCGAATCGTTCGTCCATTACTTCCTTCGACTGATCTGTCTAGTCATGCAAGATAGTTGATTTGGTTTTCATTGTCTTTTTATCTCTCAAAGAATGGGGAATTGAGAAAACCGGTCGATGGTGCAATTTCTACACTAAAAAGGGCAGACCGCCCTGAAAATAGTACAATGCAATAGGAGGGACACGTGAGGAAGTGTGGTTGTCTGATCTATCAAAGACGAGTCAATCATCGCATCGACGAGCACATGATGATGGAGGTGTTTATCGATGGAGACTCCCCCTCAGCACTGCACTGATCCTCCTAGATCCTTCCTGATGATGTCAATGATGGGGAGATACAATTCGGAAGTGGCTGTCAATCCCCAGATGAAGTCGATGTGAGTGTAACCAGGAATGAATTGATTCAACTGGAATAAGAGTAAGAGATCACTCCATCAGCAGTCGCACCTTCAGATACTGCGGATTGAGAGAGGGGATCAGATATTCCTGAATGTCTTGAGCATCTGCCAGATAGTCAAGATCCGACCTCAATCATCTCACTCTCTCATTATTTCCATTCTCCTCACCAGTACAGATACATGTCAGTCTTGATGGTTGAGAAATCATATGTAGGTGGAGTGTTCTGAAGAATTCCGATTTCATCTTTCGATCTATTCATTGTTTGGTTCTTTCTTCCGTCGATCACAAATCAACACGTTGTGATCCCCTTTTCGTGAGTGATAACATCCAATATACTACACTATTCCTAGTCGTTCATTGGTTCAGAATTGCGTAGTTAGTCACCATTCCGTAGTGTTGGTAGTTCTTCTTGTTGCTACCGTAATCAAAGCGAAAGACGGTTCCCTTCTCGACCTTCGAATTGAATATTTGGATGAGATCAGAGAAATAATCACAAGAAAGTGCGAAAAACAAGACATCGAGTATCGAAAGGAGCGAAACACGTTGATGTACTTAACCACGAGGAGAACAACTCACCATTTGTGCCCAGTGAATGATATTCTGGGTAGAGGTGCCAGCTGGATTGTGGGCCACGTACACTTCAGTTCGACTCTGCAAATCAAATAGTTTTGCAGTTCCAATCATCAAACCTTGTTGAACTGATCGCTCATCTCTGGTCCCATCATCTGGAAGAGAATATTGTCGCATCGATCTTCTGCAAACATGAGCATTGTAATGATTCAAATAGAGTGAATGCCTTACCTCCCTTCTCGGTCGTTCCGCAAACCCATTGGGCGATTAGTTCCATTAGGGCATCATTAGGAGTGAACTCGCGAGAACCGAAGAGTTCGTAGAAGAGCTGAGAGAGATGAAAAGAATATTTGATAGAATTGCACGCGGAGGAAGAGAGAAGAGAGACGTTGGAGGGCCAACGCACAATTTTCATTGATTTAGCATTTGCTTCACTCACTTCGATATCAGCAGAGAATCGATCCGCCAATTCGTGGAGAGATCCATTGATGTGGGCGACTGATCCGACGGGGGCGAGGGCGAAAAACTGCTTGATCTACCAAGAATACCGTACTCTTTATATTGATCGATGGTCTCACTTTGGGAGCAAAGAGTGGATCAAGTGAGAGTTTGGAGAACATCGTCAGTGTTCCCTGCAGCATTTGAGTGGTCACTTTATGAGTCCATTCACTTTTCCTTCATCACAACCATCTGTCTCTTACCTGGGAGTGTCCGATGTAGTAGAGACTGTTCTGTCCAGTCTTCTCCAGTACATAATTGATACTCGCCTCTAGATCGAATTGCTGCATCTCATCCCAACTCAATTGTTATTCTTCGTTTTAATTTCTTGAACAACCACTCGATTACCTGAACTCCCAGAACTTCTCATCTTCCGATGTGAGATTCACGTGTTTCTACAAGGAATACATTTGTGGAGACAGCATTGATTCGTACCTTTGAATAAGTGTTTCCTCTCGCATTTCCCATCCACACATCGAATCCCGCATCAGCAAAAACGAAGGCTGAATTGGCAGTGAATTGCCAATTCCTTTTCAATCGTACCTACCAGCAGACTCATCGGGAAGATTTGCTATCCAGCTGGTAGTGTCACTTTCAAGACCGTGTTGCATGAAAACCACAGGGCGACAGTCCGGATTCACACCTACCAAAACGATTTCTCCCGGTGAGGCTCGAACTCACGACCTTCAGATTATGAGACTGACGCGCTGCCTACTGCGCTACGGAAACTACGTTTGGTTTTACCAGAGAGTCCACTGGGAATACGATGGATGCCCAAGATGTATCCATCCGAAGTGGTGGCGGAATGTTCTTCAGCGGGATATCCCCAGTAACGGATCATTTCGGTCTAGAAAGAAATATTGGATCATGAACAAGAAGAAAAGTAACCGCAGTCATGAACAACTCCGGGTCGTCCTTTTGGCCGATTGAGAGTGTGAATAAGGAGAGAAGAGTGATTAGCAACATACTGAACATTCTTTGTCTTGTACAAATTGAAGTAACGAAGCCCTAATACATCGAAGGAAGCAGCTTGGGATTGTATTATGGAGGTATTCGTCTCGTGATCTTCAAAGGGATGATAAATGTAAGTGGGGTGGTGATGGATCGGTCGCTTTCCTTCTCTCCCATATACAGCGTAGCTTGCTGTCCTTATCTCCCTCTCCCTCTCCACGAGGTGATTACTCGGAGAAGCATGGTGATAACCCCTCCCGATAAGAGTATACTACGCGGGTGAAACTTCTACACTTCCATCCCATTGTTGCACGAGATACTCGTGATCTGTGCCAGTTGCATGTCTGCATTGAGTTCACGTGAAGAATTGCACAATATTTATCTATGTATGACATGATTTTGTACAAGCATCGTACTACCAGCGAAAATTGTTTACTGGAGACAACCAGAACCGGGAAATGAGTAAAGGGATGGGCCTGTCGATTAGGTGCACTTCACAGTTCCTCCCATTTCATTCGTGAGTAGATCGATAATAGGCTGGTAGATATCCTTGGCTGCATTCATTCCCCAGATGAAATCGAGATGATTGTAGCCAGGAAGATGATTGTTCATCTGAAGGAAGGTGATTGAGAGGGAAGGGGATGGGAAGGAACCTTGATGTGATTCGGATTGAGGGAAGTGAGGAGATATCCCTTGATGTCATCGGGATCCGCCAGCCAATCATCGTCCGACCTGCATTTCCATTGTACTATCTGAGGAACTCGCCTATCTTGTCGGAGAATCCATTTCACGAATTCTCAATGGTATCTAAACAGAAAGTGTTCTCACCAGTAGAGGTACATGTCGTTCTTGATCTTTGTGAAGTCGTATGAAGGAGGTTTCGACTACAAACATCTTTATTATATTTGTTTCTTCGGTTTCTCGACCCTTTGCATTCCTTTTTCTCTTTGAACTCGCTATCAGATTCACAACCCTCTCAATTGAGTGTTGCAGTCCTTATCTAAATGGTTGAGAAGCAAACAAGTCACGTGAAGGGAGAGTCATCACTCATTGGTCATCATCAATCTATCTGGTTTCACAGACGAACAATTCATGCCTCTCTCACTAAATAACCAGTCCACTCAATGCTATGCACCTGTCCATAGTGCTGCTGATTCGTCTTCGAGCTACCGTAGTCGTAACGAGCGACAGTGCCGGCCTTCACCTGCATCAACCATCGATAACTGATTATCTTTGTTCTTCTCCCGTACCATTTGTGCCCAGTGCTGGATGTTCTGAGTGGAGGTTCCAGCGGGAGTGTGAGAGATGTACACTTCAGTTCGAGTCTCAAATCATTACATTCTTTCTCCAATTTACTTCCCTATCTATGTAATCTAATACTATGGGAAGTGTCTAAGTACAAGAAGGACAAGTTCTCGTACGGCGTTGAATTGGTCGCTTTCAGGGCCTGCGATGAGGAAGAGGAGATCGTCACACAGAGCATCTGCAATCCCCTCTCCCTCCATTGGAAGGAGTTATGCCTCGCACCTCCTAGTTTAGTAGTCCCGCAGATCCATTTGGCGAGCAGATCCATTATCTCGCTGTTGGGAAGGAATTCACCCTGGCCGAAGACATCCACCCACAACTGAAGAAGAAAGAGAGAGAGGGGGGAGGGAGGGAGGGGAGGGCCCTCACGTCGAATTCAGGGAGGAACCATTCTGCCAATACAGCGAGTAGTCCCTTGATGTGCTTCACTGTTCCCACTGGAGCGAGGGCGAAGAACTTACGGATCTGAGAGACATTCACCATTGCAGATTGAGGCGCAAGGAGTTTATTTAGTATCTCACTTATCTGTTTCCCACTCCTCTTATCTAATTGAGTATTCCGTGTCAGTCTCTCTTTCTTTCCATCTCATTTCCGTGCAAGTCAGAGGATGATAAAGAAATGTATTCATACCTTTTGAGCGAATACCTGATCCATGGACAGCTTGGAGAACATCGTGAGGGTTCCCTAGAATGAGAATTGTCAGTCCTCGATCTTCTTCTCACCACCGTATACCTGCGAGTGTCCCATGTAGTAGACGTCCTGATGGCCAGTAGTCTGGAGAACGACGTCCATCATGGCAGGAAGATCCTTCTGGGCCATTTCATCCCAACTGAACTCCCAGAACTTTTCCTTCTTAGGATCGATCGAGACGTGATTCTGGGTGAATATCTCTCTCTCCCTCTCTCCTCGATCCTCATTCCCCTCACCTTGGAGTAAGTATTCCCCCTCATGTTTCCCATCCACACATCGAATCCCGCGTCTGCGAACATGAAGGCTGCAATGGAGAGATCATCGATGTACCTCCTCCTCCCTTCCCCTCCCCCCTCCCCCCCCCTCTCCTCCCCCTCTCCTCCTTTCTACAGTACATGCTAATCGCCTTGCCCATATGCGGCCGCGGCGGCCCGCCGCGGACCGCGGATGCCCGCGGATCGATTTTGCGGGAAAATGAGTAAAGTTCATGCAATGAATTGTTCATTTTTGAATTCCTCATGCGATTTCGCATCGGAATCACTATTTCATAATGGAACATTTTTTGAGGGAGGTCAATTCAAAGTGATCAGGGCTACCGTACTCCCGAACATATTCCCACCGTTTTTGTGTCTAGAATTTTTCGGGTCAGTTTTCGAACGCGATCCAAGTTTGCAAACTCTTCAATACCCTAAAGAAAGTCATAAAAACCCCAAAATGGAGGGATCATTTTCGGGAGTACCGTAGCCGTGGCCACTCCGAATCGAACCCCCTCAAAAACTTGCCTTTGATAAAATTAATATATTATAGTGATTCCGATGCGAAATCGCATGAGGAATTCAAAAATGAACAATTCATTGCATGAACTTTACTCATTTTCCCGCAAAATCGATCCGCGGGCATCCGCGGTCCGCCGCGGTCCGCCGCGGCCGCATATGGGCAAGGCGATTAGCATGTACTGTACTCACCTGCTGAATTCTCGGGCAGATTTGCGAACCAATTGGTGGAATCACATTCTAGTCCGTGTTGCATGAAGATGACGGGTTTGCATTCTCCATCGGGGCCGGGACCTGCATTCATCTCTCTCTCTCCATTCTTCTCCTTCTCTTCTCACCTGCTCTTCCATAGGGTATTCTGTGCATAGTGAGTACATATCCATCATCAGTCGTTGCTTCGACTTCTTCTGCTGGATATCCCCAGTACCGTATCATCTCCACCTACAAGCACCACCTCTCATGTACCGTATTCATTGACTACCGTAATCAATCGATAACTCACTGCAGACATATCTACTTCAGGATCATGGGCGAAGGCGAAGGACGTCGCCAGAAGGCAAACGACCACTTTGGTCAGCATCATATCGATTGACCCTGACTAGATCACGGTAGAAGTCTCGTCACACCACGCGGCGATCCTTATCTCCATCCATTAGCTACGGCTTTTAAGGGGCAATTCGCCATATGGAGATAAGAGGAGAGAGGGTCGTCAATGAAGAGATTTCTGACTCTTGAGAGTGGAAGGAATGAGAGAAGAGAGGGTTTGGAGAGGCAACTCTTCCTTCAGAGGGAAACAACTCACTCTCTAGTCTCTCGTCACCCTCTACGTCAGGATGCAAAGAGGAAGGGGCAGAATACGAATGAGCACGGGACAACATCCTATGTTCATGTACCATCCTCTGCTCTATCCTCACAGCAACATCAAGACCGTAATAATGCACTTCCGGAAAATGCTATCACGAGATGATTTCCGTAAAAAAGTCCCAATCATGCCGTGCCAGGAGCCTAGTAAATTCAAAAAAACTGGAACTGACTTTATTTCAAGACTACCGTAATTTTTCATCGGCGTGTTTTATAAAATGAGCTGCTGTATTTTTATTTGTGGCGTTTTCATTAGTAACAAGGATCATTCTTGCGATTTAGACCGTAACTAATTGAATACAATAAATAAATAGTGTCAAAACGATACCATTCCTTCGGAAGATCGACCCCCCTTAATGTTTACACTCCCTCTTGTTATTGATAAATTGAGCACTGTTTGGTCAATTTTGTATTGATTTCAGTAAACTGGGCACGCCTAAGAATCTAAAAACACTAAGAAAACATTTTAAAATTTAGTTTGAAATTTTGATGCAAAAACAACGGCTTCCGCGACGCATGAGATACTGTAGCGCAACGCATGAAAATTGTGAGAGTGAACAGTGCAGTGATTCTGCTGTGATCCTATCATTTTGGTAGCCGAGCTTCGAGTGGACTTCCCTCTTTCTCATCATCCTCAGAATTCCGAACAAATTGCTGTGATATTCTCTCGAGTATCGTCAACTTCAATCATCTCTCATGATTTGATGGGCACAGATAAGGAACGATTGTATGTAAAAAAGAAATATATGTACTTACGTATCATTGAACTCTATTCACACATGTTGAATCTAAATCGGACTTCTTAGATAAATTAATAATATGAGATTTTAAAAATTGCTGTTCCCGAAAACTGTTTCGAACTGTATCCAGACTGTATCTGATTTTAATCGTTAAAATGACATCGCACCACATAAATTACTTTAGTACACTATTACTTATTTACATAGTTAGCTTACATGTGAGGTAAAACAAGTGTATATCCTTGAGACTGGATGGGACGGAGGAATTCTTGGTGGATGGTGGAGGGTCAATGGTATGGCAATGTACAATCAATGAATCGATAATCTAGAGCAATCTATCTCATGACCTACAGAGGGAGGAATCAGTAGAAGTTGATGTGTTGATCCTCGGGAACATTGTAGAGGGACTTGTGCTTCTCGAAGAGTTCAACGAGAGCATCGCAGTACTTTTGATGGAGGAGATCCACCTGAAAGACAGAAAGAGAGATGCTTCCTCCCCCCTCCTCTCTCCCCTCTCCCCACCTCCAGATCCCCCCCCTCTCCCCTCTCCCCACCTCCAGATCCCCCCCTCTCCCCTCTCCCCACCTCCAGATCCCCCCCCCTCTCCCCTCTCCCCACCTCCAGATCTGTCGGATTATCCACTCTGTCCACTCGAATCGGCGCCCCCATCACAGACGTCACTGGTTTGCTGCAAGGATGAGTAGTTGATCTTTGATCTCTCTTGAGGGAGCTCACCGATAGGGAAGAATGCCTCCCCACGGGAGATTGAGTAGACTTCGACCCAAGGGAAGAGGAGGGCAGAAGCCAATGAGATTGCGAATTCGAGCCTGCAGGGGAGGAGAGAAGGAGGGGGGGGGGAAGGTAGGAAGCATTGGTAGGGAGGTACCTGCATGTTCTTCACATTCTGTTCATCGATGCCCACTGCCTGGTCGAATAATTCGTTCTCCCCGAAGTGGTAGAGAGGAACGAGGTCGGCACTGAGAGAGAAGTGAGGGAGAGGGAGAGGGGAGATAAATAGAGGGCTGGGGACCGACCCGAATTGGAGTGCGAATCTGCAGAATCCCCTCCGATTGAGCAGTTTGAGGTCGTGTCTTCCTGGTCTCGCCATGAGTGACTCATTCAGACCACCGAAGACGATCCCAATGGCTCGACCCTGCTCAGAATGAGAAGAGACAATGAGAGTGAATTACCTTCCCGGGATTCCTGAGTGACCATTTGAGAGAGGCACGAGAAGATTCTGCCCCACCTGAGAGATCAAAGATCACCCTGAATTAATCGTCAATCTCTCACCAATTGCGAATCCGAATTCGCGTCGAAGGGGAAACCAGAACTGGCCGTTGAGAGTGAGGATACTGTAACAATCACGGGTACGGTTCCTCTAAGAAGTGGAGGAGGAGGAAGAAGTAAATGCTCACTTGGCAGTCATTCCAGGGAAGAGCTTGCTGAATCCCGTCGACTCAGTGAGGAAAGTAGCACAAGCACCGATAGAGAGAACTCCGTGTGGATGAGATCTCAAAGAAGGATCGTGATCAGTCTGGTAGCACAATAATCTTCATTATTGTGTTCATTGATGGAGAGATTCATTGACTCACCCCACGATGTAGTTCCTCTCGGGGTCCAAATCAGCAGTCTTGACCAGTTTGAGAGGGAAGTAGTCAGCAAAGAGATTCCATCCGATGTTCTCCCGACACATTCCCTGCAAGGAATCCTCCACTGAGAGGGAGAGAGAGACTCACGATGGGTCTGCCTCCAGTCTTGGCAGTGTCCCAGTCGTAGACCATCCATGCAGCATACAGAGGAACAGTCCACCAGAGGGGAGTCAGACACACTCAAGACATCCTTCCTCCCTCTCATTTACTCTCACAGGGGATACAATGATGGGAGTAGAAAGATAAGAGATCAATGGAGGGAGGAGGGGAGGGGGGGGGGGGATTCTCACGAACGACAGGCAGCCAACAGACGACGACGGGCGAGATGATCCAGAGGAAGATGAAGCCTCCCACGATGAGAACCTGCCAGAGATCAAAGATCAGATGGGAAAGAGATTAGAGGACGAACCTCGACTGTTCTCTTGCAGGAGAAGAAGAGACCCATGCACCAGTCATAGAGAGAGGAAGGAAGAAGCTGAGATGAGATTAGAAGGGACGGAGAGAAGGGATACGCATCCAATGATACGATGGGTGTAGAAGAATAAAAAGTAAGGGGAAATAATGAATGGATGGGGAATAAACTGACATTTTGTGCCCGATCTGCAGTCCATTGAAGGATGGAGAGAGAGACGTCCAAGGGGAAGTACGAACCACGGATGATCATCGAGGACTGAGAAGCAGAAGAGGGAAAGGGGGGGGGGGAGAATGGGCAGAGGAATCACACGACGTTCGAGAACAAGAAAAAAAGATTAACAATAATAAGTGATTTAAAATGAGGGAGATTGTAGAAGAAAGCAGAGATCGGTTAAGCGATAGAAAGCATAAGAGATGAGGCAAAAGATAGAGGAAGTTGGAGAATCGAAACAAGAAAGAAGAGATAAGAGATCAATGAGAGTCTCTTCCCTTGATCTACCCTGTCTCGATTGGAAGGAAGAGGTAGATCAGAGAGAGGTCACTCCTCTAGAGATGACCGTGGGGAATCGGAGGATCGGAGTCGGGGAGAGTTATCCAGAGGGAATGACAGGGAGAGGGAGAGAATGACTATTAGGAAATGTGGCTGTACGGGACAACGAAACAAACGGGTTACTCGTGTAGCGAAGGAACGACTCTTTCTCTTCCTGGGGGGGGGGGAGGAGGAGAGGGGGGAGGGGGGGGAGGGGTAAGTGATAAACTCCTGCCATTCTCCTGCTTTCTCAAGTATCCGTTCAGTATAATTCCATAAATGTTGGTGGGGATAAAATGGAGGGAGGGTGAAATGATTTATCCCGTATCAGGCACATCTCCATTCTGCAAGACAAGACTTGATCCCGCTGAGAAATCTGCTCGATTTCAATGAATTGATATGTCCAGTGAAAATAGACTGCCAAATATTCGAATGCACAAAAGCTGCAATCAATTAAATCGGAATGCTCCTTTGTAAGAGCAGTCTACAGTACTCCCTCTGTTCATCCTTTTGTTCGGCCATTCTTTATGTGAAACATATAGTCTAGCTTGATACTAGAACTTACACATCCAAGCCTCGTACGTCAGACGAGGTCTGTCTTCGAAAAATACAGAGCAAAAATATGCAATTTAGGTATGAATTTTCTTTTAAATTCAAAATGTTGTCATCTTTTCTAAGTGGGGGAGTGCTTCTTTCAAATTTTAAGTCATTGAGAATAATTGAAAGTCAGGAAACTATGTACTATCCTATAGGGAAAATTCAGAAAATTTGTTGCTAACAAAAATTATCTAAATATCAAAAATGATGTGAGCGTAAAAAAATCACGAAGAATAAATGACAGTATCTAGCTTCTTTGCATCGTCTTGGTCCTTTCTGCCGTCCACAATTTCAGGAAAACATGAGCTTTTTACCAACATTTTTACGAGAATATAGTATTAGTACTCTCAATTTTCGCTATTTGTATCAACTCTTTCAATGAATGACACTATCTAAATGCAAATGGAAAGATGACAGTGCTGAGAGGTGCATTGAATTGGATACATGTGTAGATAGAATGTGTACTAGTACATACAATCGGGAAAAAAAACTCTTGATTGTTGTGTACTGAGTAAATTATCCTTGCATTTCTTGAATACCATCGAAAATTGAATAAGGTTCTCTCTGAATAGAGAGAAAATAGAAGGCAAAATATTTAGTTACTTATTGTAAAAGCTGCAACCAAAGCAATCGCATGCATCGAATTTCCGAATGTCTCCGTTAAAAGTATGAAATATGTATTCGATTGATTTTCTTGTCCTTCTTGTCTCACCTTCTTGTCCAGTGCACCAGAACTCGGACACAAAACAATTCTCAGGTTCTAAATTTATGTACGTCGGAACCAAAACATGGAAAATATTTTTGTCCACGCAAGCCAAAATACTCATTGCCTATATTATCTAAGTTTCCTAAAATATTATACTAACATGTAACGAAATTTAATCGAGTGCGTTTGCAAAAAAAAATTCTGACGATCAAAAATCGGATGCCAAAAAGTGAGATTACTTGATTTTCAATATTTCAGATTCACGCACATAAAAATCTAATATTTCCCCCACTGAAATGCCCCTTTTTTCTGTTTGATTTTGTGGCAACGTCACACAAGATTGAATAAAAATGTTGTGTCTGAAAACGTGAAAAGATGAAATGGCAGTCCTGCAAAGGACGTCTCTGAAAAAACTTCATTCTAAATATTTTTATTATCTGTATTTTAATGCTCAATGGAATTGGGAGTAGACAGGAGAGAAAATTGGAGAGATTCGAGAAGAATGATCTTGCTTCGTCGTGCAATTGAAGAATGGAGAAAAGTTCGAAGGACGGGAGTTTCTTCGGAGGTACATGGTTATCGTGCAACTCACACTTATCCGGATTTATATATATTTATTTCTAGAAGCAGGATTATGATAGGAAAGGAAGTATAACGGGATAGAAGGGGGAAAGCGTGCAATCTCATCTCGGCAGAAAGGTCACTTTCGCAAACTGATCACTAGATAATTACTCTCCTTCTCTCTCGTCTCTTTCTAGGTCGGGAGAGAAGCTAAGGGAGCAATTCCCATTGATTCGACGGGCTATGAGATCCCATATACAACTATTTGTATTTTCTCCCTGCAGAAATATACAGGTCGTATATTGAACATGTCTCTCATACTTTGAATTATTCTCAGATACTCGTTTTGGATACTTTAAAGGTTGAATCATTTCGCCATTGATAGATAGAATGAGTGTAGAATATGTTGAAGGAGTAATGAAGTGATCATATGTGCCATTCTTTTTGACATCAACCAAGTGCTCCTTTTCTCTCTTCATCCGATCAGGTTTATGACTACTCTCTCTCTCTCTCATCTTCACTCCTTTCTCATTCCTCTCTTCATCACTTGTCATTTATCACACTCCTCTCGTTCATCGATATCGTCAATATCGTGCATCCCCCGTTTACAATTCACTTTTCCTTCCCTTCCACTCATCCACGGATTGATCGATGAGCATAATTTACCCAATTCCAGAAAGGTTTCTACCAGATTCTTCATTCTTCGCTAATGGAGGAATGATTACCATCTACACTCTCGTTTTTCTCTCTCTTCCCATTTATTCATATTCCACACTCGTCTCAACGAGTTCATCAGAATGCAAAGAACGATGCACGGATGGAGCGATGGTGAACTATCCTATGATATTCAAATTGAACATATCATCGTAGTCTTTCCATCCAGGCTTTTCCCCTCCCTCGATATTCACTCGTGTATCCCGACGATTCACTCGATAAGGAATGTTCATTCGATTGCAAGAGGAAAGCAGTGAGTCTCCATCTTCTCACTTTCTTCATTCTCCTCTTCTTCTTCAGTGTGAAGATGGTTGCTCCGAACTCTCCTCTTCGATGGGAGCTTGCGAGTCGAAGGTCTGCCCTCCCCCCCCTCTCTCTCCATTCCCTCGTTGCAGTGTGTCGAGAAGGGATCAGCCATCGAGTCTTGCATGCAAGGATGCCAATCTCTGGAGGATGTCTTCCTCAGTGGAGTGCAGGGTACCACTCTTCTTCCTCCCTCCATCCTATTCTCTTCTCTTCTCTTCTCAGAGTTGATGTCTACAGTCTCCGTGACGATCGATATGTCTGACTCTGGAGTGCATCTCTCATGGTCATTCCCCGATTCTCGATCACTCCAATTGGCAGAATTGGCAACCAAGGGAATCAAATGGTCAGTCGAATATACGAATGGTGAAGATTACGTCCCTCTCAGGTTCACTCACAGTCGATCTGCAACTGGAGTGAATGATGGATGGATTTGGAATGAATTGGATCCATCTGTGAGATATTCAAAGATCTAATAATGGAGAGTATTCGTTGTTCAGTCATTCACCAATTCCTCCCTCAATGCATCCATCGTCCTTCCTGCTCAGGCATCTCCCCAATTACAAGTGAGTACTCGATTGCGAGATGAGTGACCTCCCTCCCTCCTCCTCTCCTTCTCAGGTCCGTCTCTCTCTCCGATGGCACGATCGAATCGCGGTCTCTCAGTCAGTCTCCTAT
Organism: Pristionchus mayeri; assembly: GCA_036245805.1. Classification (NCBI taxonomy): domain Eukaryota; kingdom Metazoa; phylum Nematoda; class Chromadorea; order Rhabditida; family Neodiplogasteridae; genus Pristionchus; species Pristionchus mayeri. Next base: position 24,908,352 of record BTRK01000006.1, read on the forward strand.
CAGATCTCCGCCCGATTCCTCTCTCCTCAATTGGCTCTCACTGCATCAATTCAGACTTCCCCCAACAGTTACGCCCTTTGCTGGAGAAGTGAGTTGAGAGGGAAGAGGAGAGAGAGAGGGAGGGAGGGGGGAGGGGAGAGGGAGAATTGAGGCAATCGGATCCAGTCAACCTTCCGAGTCACCATCACTACTCTCGATGGACACGCCATTTCTAGTGAAGAAACCGCAGAGAGGTAGGCATCTACACATGGGCAGTTCTGCAATTCACACATTTCTTCTTCTTCTTCTCGTTCTTTGACTTCTCTCTAAGATGTCATCAATTGCGTGATCTTCCCCATGTGAATTGCTGCCGAGCGACTGTCGCTGATGTTATCAAGTGTCAGTTTCCATTCCATTGTCTCGTGTTTTGAATGAGATGGAAGCAACAACGAAAAGAAAAGGGTGGAAGGAATTGATCATTTCCAGCTAAAACGACGACAACGACAACTACGACTGTTGCAACTACAGTGGAGGGAGAGGGGGAAGTGGAGGAGGTGAGAGGGGAGAGCGGGGGGAGGAGAGAAGGAGGGGGAGAAATCGCTTCATAGGAGACATCTTCTGCTAACGTAACAACGACGACGTCTTCTCCAGTGGAAGAGGAGATTGCAGATCAGTTCACAGTCAAGATCGAATTGGTGAGAGAACGAAAGAAAGAACATTCACGGGATGAACAATGTTATTATTGAAAATTATCTGAAATAATGAATGCATGGAGCAGATAATAAAATTGAAGGTATCCGTTCCGTCGAATGTAGAGATGGAAGACAAACTCGTGTTCACCAATGGATCTCACATCCTCGTACTCAACAGGTATTCCATTCCATATTTATCTATAGCAATTAGCGTACCCCACAGAAGCGCCACGGGTGCTTCATCAAGTTTCGATAGTCTAGTTAAATTGATCGTTGATGTGAATGATGCAATGGTTTGTAGTGTGGATGACTACGTGATCGCCTCTAATCCCTCGATGATTCCCTTCGATCTGGCAGAGGGAGACTCTATCACGGCACTCACTGGGGTACTCGAATCACTCTCATTCTACATCTAGAGACATGCGAAGACCAAATTGAATCCGAAAGATAATAGTAAGCGAGAGAGAATTGTAGGTGAGTGGATCTTCCCTCGTGAGTGGAACTGAGAAGGGAGGATTGTGGATGGTGACACTCGATGAGAAGGCGAATGAAGAAAGAGAAGTGAGCAACGATGCAAATGAGACTGTGAGTTGACGAGGAATGAACTCCCTCTCTCTCTATCTCCCAGATGACAACTACTTCCTCCCCTCGAATTCTGATTGTGGCATCTCCTCAGAGGGCAATCAGAGATCCCGATGGAACTCCCATCAGACACGTCGCTTACGGTATAGAGAGAGGGGAGGGGGAGTATCCTCATCTCATCTCAGATTCAATGGAGGAGTCAGTGTACGCAGTTCTCTCCACGAAGGGTCTCCTTCGATGTTCCCTTCGTGCTTCGGGTCCATGCACTTTCTATGCCTCTGACCCCGTATGTTGACTGCCATTCAAATAGTGGACAATACAATTTAATACAATTAGATTTTGGTGTCCAAGAAATTAATTTGAAGTTGCACAGATCAATCCGATCAAATCGATCGCCGTCGATTCGTGGAATGGATTCCTATACATGATCAACAGCAATAAGGACGTGTACCAGGTTGGATACAATGGCAAACCTTAGATTTCCTTTAATCCAAATAAGATTTGATGCAGGCTGAACTATTTCCCTTCAATGCCTCTGATGTCTACTCTTTTGTCTCGCTGAAGAAGATCTCAGCCATTTCTCCTGCTCTTCTCATTCAAATGAATCAAGATGCCCAGAGTCTCGTTGCAGTTCTCGATAACGGTGAGATTATCTATTAGAGAAGAAAAATGGAAAGAATGAAAATTGAAGGAACTGTCGTTGAACGAGATGTGATCACAAGTAGTACGAAAGTACTCCGAGAAGGAACTACACTCGCCAAGGTTGAAATAGAGGAGGAGGAGAGAGGAAGAAGGAGTCCATTCAGGCGAAATCCTTCCGAATCTCGAGTGGAAGACTCTTCTGGACTAAATTGAAGTGTGGAGATACACCACTGGATGAGGTCAGGAAGAGGATCATTCTAGAGTACGAATGACCATTCTCAGGTCTGTTTCTACTCTGAAGAAGCACCTCCTGAAGCAGGAGGAGAAAGCCACTTCAGTAGGTATGAATTCACTAATATTAATGGAAGCTACTTATGTCTAAAATAATTATACAATGGAATACCAATTCCATAATATCTTGATATTCCACATTAGTTTCGATCTATAATACTTCAACTTCTTTTCTCTCCCCTCTCAGATATCTGTATGCTGGTAGAATCGATTCGCTGGCATTCCTCTCCCCTCCTCGTCTTCCTCCTCTCATCATCGCTCCTAATCAAATCGGGCTGATCACATTTACTAACGTGGCTCGGATCACTTGGACTCCTCCCCAGCCTCTTCCCTTCCAGGGTCTGTTTTATCTCCCCACTCCAATCAATATCCCTCCTCCTTTAGCTCCCGGTTCACTCTGGAGGAATATAATCTACCAAGTTCAGCTGAAGCAGTCCAATTCATCCACAGTTCTCACTAAACGAACAGACAGCACAGATCTGGTCAGCCCACTCCTCTTCTTCCCTCTGATCTCTCCATCGCAGACAGTAGATATCTCTCCTGGTGTCTCCTACGAGGCTTCAGTCAGGGCGTGCACTATGAATGTCTGCTCACTCTACACGAAGGCAGTCAACACTGCATTCGGAAACGGGACGGGTAAGGAGAGAAAGAGACTGTCTTCCTCAATCTCCTCCATTCAGACCCACTCGCCTACATTATCAAGCGGAGTTTGAAAGAGAACATGGATTTCTTTGATCTGATAGGGAGGCCGATCTCTCCTGATCTATCTCGTACGTCTTCTTCTCACTTCCTTCTCTCATCCTCTCATCACCTTGTTTCAGTACAGAATGTGACAATTCCCCGTGACATCGATTCTCCTCTCGTATTCGATAACACAACGAAGAGTGTATTCCAGGCCAATGATGCACCTGTGAGTACAATCAGTCCGCTCATTCCAATCTCCCTCTCTCTTTCCAGTCTGGGGTAACTCGTCAATCTGTCTCTGATTCTGCAGTTCCCTCCACAATCTTCAGGAAGGGTCTCTCAGGTAGGTCTTCCCTCTCTCTTCTCTCCTCTCTCTTCTCAGTTCGTCATCTTGCTCTCATCTCCTCGAAGGCGACGATCATCGTTGCCTTCAACTACCACATCGTCGCATATCGATTCACGGGAACAGTCGATTACATGTGAGTAGGGAATTGAATGACTGAAATACAGTAGTACTACGTCCTTCATAATAAGTTATCCTCTTCTCAGTCTTCATGACTAAGCTAACGCACAGGGAACAATTAAATAATTGTGATAAACTAATAGGTAACATATCAATTGCAGTCTTCATTCGTGCCCTCAAGAAACGGATTCGTGTCCCGAGGTGATGGCAGTTGCAGCAGAAGAAGAGACTGGAGATGTAAGATACTCCTCCACTCCCTGAGATGATCTGCCAGTGATTGATTGTCAAACATATCATTCTCTCCGACCCACGAGACTCGAAGACCTGGAATGTAACGACATTCGTCCAGATTTACTTCCTCCTCCACTACTCCAATTCGACAGTCCATCTCTACGAGATTTCTCATTCAACGAAACTCGCCAGTTTCATCGCTGCTTCCACTGATTTCCCACAGTGAGAGCATTCCTTATTCTTTCGATTTCAATGATCATCTGATTCAATCAGGATTCGTCAATTGGTGATTGCAAAGGATCGATTGATATTCGTGACGAGACACGGTAGAATGGGATTCAGTGATAAGCAGGTAGAGTTCCTTCCCTCTCTTCATTGAGAGAGAGGAGGGCAGTGAATGAGTCTCTCTGTCAGCTAGGATCACTCAACATCAACTATGCCCTCACTGAAGTGGCTCTTCTCCTCCCCATCGAGCACTCCAATTCAAGCCATCCTTTCAATTTCACTGGACAGGTTTCATCACCTTAGTTAGAATCCATATCAATTCCATTGAAGGTTTCGATGAGCGAGAAGAACAAATTTGAGTTGGAATGGACTGTGGAACCGAAAGTCGCCCCGAGGACAATACTCTATCATGTGAGAGACACTCCCCCCCCCCCCCTCCTCCCCTTCCCTTGAGTCTCGCGAGAATCCCCTCAGGTGATTGTGTACAAGGATAAGTTGACATCGGGAGATAGTAATCATCTGTTCTCCCTCTCTCCCTCTCTCTCCCTCCCCTTCTCCCTACTCGATTCATGGAGTAGTGGACAACACTTCGACGTCACCATCACTGGTGAGTCACCGAGAGAGAGAGAGAGAGAAGGAAGGAGTGGATGATTGAGGCATCTCTGCATTCGCCTCCTCCTCAATCAATAAAACAGGACTGATTGCACCCACGAAACCACCGAGCAAACCGAGGAAATTGTATATCTACGCGACTCAGCAGGTCGAATATAAGGAATCAACCATCATCTTCAATGTTCTTCTCCATTCAGAAGACAGTGGATGGTCCTCGTGCCATCATTTCCCTCTTCTGGTCACCTCCCTCCGAGTGGAATGGAAATGCATTCCAGTATATTGTCAACTGTACCCAGCAGGTAGATCATTCACGCATCCCTTCGATCAATAATCCCTCTTCGAGGGTGGTCCTACCACGGGAGGAATCGTACCAAGCAGTCATCTCTACTACTCATTCGCAGTGAAGAGTGGAAAGGTTCGAATGCTGCGATCAGTACTCCTCCCCTCATCCATTCATGAGCAGTTACTATCGCCTTCTTTGCAGATCTCGTGTACAGTTGCAGCTGCAAATGAACCGAAGAATGTAGGAGAGATATCTGATGCTGCTGAGATTGATAGTAGTGGTGAGTGAAGAGAGAGAGAAACGAGAAAAGGAGAGAAGAATGGAGGGGGATAAGGGGCACGAAGAACACGCACGGTCTACTCATATGTGACCGTTCGCGATAGATTCGACAAAGCCTCGGAACAGCCCAAAATATGGACCACATGAAAACATGTTTCCTTGAGTAGTTTTCGATGCTGAACATCGTGGTGCACTTCATTTTAGATGAATCGTTCATTTGGTGCATGGGTGGTGCCATCTCACTTCCGGTAAAATCTACTTTTTCCCCTATTGCAACACCAAAAAATCACGCTCTAAGCACGAAATTTCGCGTACCCGAGCAGAATTTCATGGAGAATCGACCTATGTATTTCATTGGTCATGATTTTTTCTCATTATCGAGAAAAATCTACTTTTTTACTCGTTGAAGTGCGAGAGGGGAGACCTAAACCATTCGAACCGCATTGTCACGCTGATTCGAATAGTATAGGCATGTCTGGAGTTTGGAGGTGCCACGTGAGCGCTATGCCCATTTTTCTGATTTTTACCCCGTTTTCACTGTGGAAAAGCGGAATGAGAGGGAGAGTCATTTCTCGATTACTATTCGAATCAGCGTGACAATGCGGTTCGAATGGTTTAGGTCTCCCCTCTCGCACTTCAACGAGTCAAAAAGTAGATTTTTCTCGATAATGAGAAAAAATCATGACCAATGAAATACATAGGTCGATTCTCCATCAAATTCTGCTCGGGTGCGCAAAATTTCGTGCTTCCAGCGTGATTTTTTGGTGTTGCAATAGGGGAAAAAGTAGGTTTTACCGGAAGGGAGATGGCACCACCCATGCACCAAATGAACGATTCATCTAAAATCAAGTGCACCACGATGTTCAGCATCGAAAACTACCCCAGGAAACATGTTTTCATGTGGTCCATATTTTGGGCTGTTCCGAGTCATCGTTACGATTTGTTGAATCTATCGCAAACGGTCTCATATATCACAGCGTGGCAATCACCCTTCCGGGGCATACTATTCTGTTCTTCATTGTCCAACTAGTCATGAATGATAATTTTGGAGTAGGGAAGAGAAGATAAATGTGATTGAGAACTCCGTCCATTGGTTCGTCTCTTCGCCATCGACTCTACTAATTCACTCATCTCGATCACTAATATCACAGCTGAAATGGCAGCAGTGAGAAGGTGAGGAGAATGGAGGAATCTACCCATCATTTCCCTTCTCAGACGACGCCAATTGAGTAAGATCGAATACGAAGCACTCGCTTTCATCGGGAATGATCTATTCGCAGTGAGGAAGGTCAGAAGAGGAAGGAAGATAAGGGGAAGGTATTCTGTTTAGGAACCAGACACGACTCAGATCTTACTTGTGCAGATAGACACGAATCAGATCGAGAACACAGTCCACAAGGTACTCTCCCTTCCCTCCCTCCCTCCCTCCCTCCCTCCTTCCCTTCCTCCCCAGTATCATCTCTGCAGGTGTCCATTGGTGGCGACGTCTCTCGAATCGACGCGATGACCAGTGATTGGGTCGGCCATCGACTTCTTTTCGTCTCGGGTACTTCTTACTCAATTCTCCATTCTGTAATACAATTGACATATTTCAGGGAAGTCCCTCTATCAAATAGCCCTTGACCCTTTTCTTTCCACTTCTATTCTCACACCCAAGAAACTGCAAGAACTCTCCCCTGGCGCTGCCGATGCCAAGCAATTGACATACGACCCGTTCACAAAGTTAGTTTAGAAAAGACAAAAGTTACGCTCCCGGGTGGGTTCGAACCACCGACCTTTCGGTTAACAGCCGAACGCGCTGCCGGTTGCGCCACGGAAGCAGACAAGCTGCCCCTTGATTCACGCACTACCAATTACAGTACAGCATATCTGCTCACTCGAAACGGATCGCTCTTCTCTCTGAATCTGTGGAAAGGACAAGAGGAGAATCTGGCGTTGTCTCTCAGTGGATTGTCTAGCAGGACAATCACGTGGATGATGGCAGGTCAGTCTGGATTTGACCTCACTCCCACATCTTATTCTCAGCGGGAGAAATATAAGGCTGTTGCATAAGTTCCTTTCTTTTTTCTTTTGGACAATTCTGCTGAAGTACGTGGACAGACCAGATATTCTGATTACCCTGTGATATTGTTTTGATTGTGGATTACACCCATGAAATGGTTTTGAATCTACTCACTATCTTGGGTGGCTAGCACGTTTCAGAAAATGAGCATCGAAAAACGGCGATTTTTAGCATTTTGAGTTGGGCCCTTGTTGCCGAGAATCCGAGGCATTCTGATTCTGCGCAATCATCCAGTACTAGAACAAGAGTTGATTGTTCACTTACATGCAAAAAATCCATATTCAAATACGTGTGGTAAACAGGGGATACCCAAATCTGTTGATTTCAACGTGTGAATCTCGACGTATTTTTTTCAAAGAATTCAGCTCGTGAAAGGATAGGCCAATCTTTTCCTAAGTATGATTGCATATATGCACGGTAAGGTACTTCACAACCCATCACAAATCAGCCCTTCTCATCGATGTCTATGAATTATGTGGCAAATAATTTGAAATCCTTTTTTTCAGAAAGAGTGAATATCTCATCGGGCCCATATTTCATGCAGGGTTTTTAAGGCGCAATTCTCGCGATATGTCATATGAGATACCCCATCATATTGCTTTAGAATAGTGTGACAAATTCAGCACTATCACTGCTCTCCTCGGAGCTGTGAATAATTGAACACTCGGATCAAACATACTAGTACGATGACTTCCGATCTAAATTGACCCATGCTCACTGATATATTCGAACCAAGATCGTGCGCGATATAGAGTGTACTCATGCCCCAATCAAGTGTAACAAACCATTAGTTGATTGGTCGATTGCAAAGAACAGTGGAGGTTACAATGTTCATGCACGAAAAAAGAAAGGAACTTATGCAACAGCCTAATATTAGCCGACTTACTTATTTTTAAAATATTGCAAAAAAACCTAAACAGTTTTGTTTAGTGAATACTGTAAATATAAATGAAAAAAAATTAAATAGTTGAACACTTATCCACATTGATGATTGAGAACTTTCGCCTTCTGTTTTTTATCTCCATTTTACTTGACACTTTCGTATAGGATATGTTGTATGTTTCCCTCTGATGAACAGTAGTCGATACGATCGTATACTCTTGAGAGTTCTCGTGGAATCAGGCAGCTTCTCCTCGTATCTACGCCCTCACTTGGAATGGAATGATCACTATCGACACTCAGGCGAGGAAATGCGATGAACTGCAGATTGACTGGAGCAAATTCGGAGGTTTGCCTTCGTCTCTTCTTTCGAATTACTGCGCCATAAAATGGGGAAGTTTCGTAGTGAGTTAAATTATATTTGACTGCAGAGCGAGGTCTGAAGTCGATCTCAGCCTTCTCAATTGCGGATAAACTCTTCGTCTTCGTGACTTCATCAGGTAGATGGAGGAGATGGAAGTGATTGAATGGATGATGATTGAGAGATGCTCATCTACGGGAAAGACTCCATCGTTCCCATCTCCATTGCCAATCCTCCCCTCAGACAGATTCTAGCTGTTTCGCAGAGCAGCCAACCATTCCCCGGTAAGAACATGCTTAATTCGAAGAAAAATCAAAGGAATGGAGTTCATATATCTTGTTTTCCAGACCGTTCGTGCTTCTCCCTCCCCTCGTCTTCCTCGATCGACTTCAAGATAGTCAACGAGGGCAGGACAGGGGCCCTTCTCGAAGTGAGTCCCCTTCCTCTTCTCTCCTTCTCCTTCTCTTCATCTCAGGTCTCTCCTCCTCCATCTCACAGCAGTTGTGCAGGAATCTCTTCTCCCAGCACCCAATACGACGTATTTTCCATCCCTCTTTTAATTGAACTGATGAGGTAGTTCAGGTGTATTTCACTCGAAAGGGAACGGATAAAGTGAAGCACGTGAGGAGTTTCACAGAGACAATCCACGTCGAGAATGGAATACTCGACAAGGAAACTGCGTGAGTTTAATTCACTCTCATCCCCCTCTCCATCCAATTCTCATCCTCTAGATACGAGGTCACAATCACATGGTCCAATCGATATTCCCCCTCTACTGGAGTATCACTACCTCGATCATTTAGGACTGGGTAAAAGTGATTGCTGCCATAACCTATCAGTGTTGTTTTCCTTTCAGTTTTGGGTATCCTTCTCCCCCTGCAGATCCATTCGCAGTTCCCATCTCTCCTGATACTCTCTATCTCTTCTGGAAACTGCCCGAGACTCTGAATGCTCCCAAGAAGGAGATCAAGTATCGAGTACGAGAAGATAGGAATCAGCTTAAGAGAATACATGAGATCAGTGATCGTACATTCTTCTCTTCAGATATCTCAGCAGTCTCTTTCTTCTCCTTCTCAAATCGCAGTTCAAGAGTGGTCGGATGGTTCCTTCCTTCCCACTACCTCTGACCACGCGAGTTGTCTTTCCAATCCATGCAGAGTCAGAGTATCCAATCTCCGCCCAAGCACAGACTACAAGTTCTGGGTGAGTCTCCAATGGATAGTATAGGATGAATGGGATGGATTAGGTGACTGCTATTCACGAGTCTCGTCTCAACGCTCCCTTCCCTGGAGATTCAGAAGCCCAATCCCTCGATTTCTCAACGAGAACGAAGGATGTCGCTGGAACACTCAGGCCGGATAATATCACTGGTATGGAGGAATGGAATGACGAATGATCCAATTCCTTTGAGGTAACTCCATTCTCCTCAAATGGACTTCCCTTCAGCCTGAAGAACCGCCAAGTGTTGTTTCCATTCAGTACAAAGAAGTAAGATTCCCTCGTAATCGCAAGTTCCCCTGATTGTCATTTCAGTCTGGTGGGAATGGTGAGTGGAGATCTCCCCCCAATGCGACCTTCGGAGGGTCGATCCCCTCCCTTTCCATACTACTCAATTCACTTCTCGCTGCTACTTCCTACTCATTCCGATTCGTAGCAGTCTACTCTGCCAAGGTAGAGGAGGGACGGCGAGGAGGAAGGGAAGATGGGGGGGGAGAGACACTCTTTGCAGTATTCGGTGTTCGGACAAGCATTCAACTACAAGGAAGATTATTACCAGGGAGTGCAACTAGCAAGGACAAAAGGTTCATTTCAGATGAAAGATAGACCTTCGATCTCTTACCACATGGATATCTCATTGCAGCGGGAACTCCAACAGCTCCTCGTGACGTGGAAGCTAAAGTGGATGAGGAAGGATGGATTGTCCAATGGTCTTCCCCCCAATCACACGGGGGATCACCCATCACTAGTTATGCAGTGGAAGTGAGAAGGGAGTGAGATGATGAGGGAGAGAGAGAGAATCATTCGAGGTTCGAGTCAATGAATCAGCGGAATGGGAGATAGCAGAGAGGGGATTGGATGGATGGAAACTCAGTTGGAGACCATCGAAGACTGATGATGCAGACACTTTCAATTGGCAATTCAGGTTTGAATATCTAAATGTATACCACTGCATCATACAGTATGATCCAGTATTATTTTAATGGATAAATGTGTATGATTCCGGACTGTAATCATCCCTCCCTCCCTCCCCTCAAAGAGATCATTTTCCTTCAGAGTCCGTGCTGCAAATCAGGAGGGATTCGGTTCATATGGATACACTAACTCGGCTAAACGTAAGAACTATTCTCTAATTTCCCCTTTGATATCTCTTTCCCAGTCTCAATCTCTCCGAGTAGACCAGCCAAGGTCGAGGACGATACAGTACTAGTCCTCGTCATTGCTATTCTACTTACTACCGGAATCGGATTGTGCATAGCAGTAGGTGTATTGGGTAAGAAAGAAAGGAATGGAAAGGAGCCCAATCCGTTCCTCAGTCCGACGTCGAGTCAGAGCGAGTAATGGAAAGAAGAAGAAGTTGAAAGTTGACACGAAATCGATTACTCTCGAGAAAATGGCAGAGTTCTCAGCCAATTCGCATTCCCTTCTCCAGAATGAATTGAAGAGTGAGAATCTCCTCCCTCCCTCCTCTCATTTCCCATTCAGATCTCCCCCGTCTTTCTCGTTCTGAAGTAATTCTCTCGGATGCCCTCGGAAAGGGATCATTCGGGACAACTTACAAGGGGAAATACAAGGATGGTGAAGTGGCAGTGAAGGTAGATAGTATTCACTCTTCCTCCTTCATTCCCTCCTTAGATCCTTCGGGATGATCATTCTCCTGAGGATAGAACCAAATTCCTGTGGGAGGCAATCGTCATGAAGTGAGTTGTATTCGTATCAGAAAGGTTTTGATCGGATATCAATTGTACAAAATGCCTACAATGTGGAGTGAAAGAGTTGTCTCTCAGCAACTTCGACCATCCCAACATCGTCCGTCTGGTGGGCGTCTGTCTCGATGAAGACCTCCCTCCTTATCTCATCGTAGAACACATGCAAGGAGGAGATCTGAGAAACTTCCTACGTAACAGATAGTAAGTCCTTTCCCTCCTCTCTCCTCTTACAGTATCCATTGCAGTCAGAGTCATCTCGATGAGCCATTCACTCCGAATCGAGGACTGACTCTCAGAGAACTACTCTCCATTATGATAGACATCGCACGAGGATGCAGTTATCTGGAGATGAACAACCACGCACACAAAGATCTCGCTGCGAGGTAGGTCCCCCACCCTCCCCATCCCCCTCTTATCCTTCTCGTCCCTCCCCTCTCCCTCATTCACTCATCACAGGAATTGTCTGATCTCGAGTGTGGAGGAAAGCTCTCGGATCACTAAACTCGCCCATTACGGAGCGAAGAAAGAATTCGATGTGAAGAAGGCAGAATATGAATGCAGAGACGAATTGAGGTGAGAGAGAGGTAGGAGGGAGGGGAGGGGGGAGGGGAGGGGGGGGGGAGGGGGGAGGAGGAGTGGGAAGTAATCTGATGGATTGAGATGGATGTCTCCAGAGACACTGCGAGAAGGGAAGTTCGATGCGAAGGTAGGTGATCTCCCTCTTCAAAGTGATCTTCTCCTTCTAGACAGTGGTATGGAGTTATGGGATAGTCCTCTACGAGATTCTCACCATGGGATTGCTTCCTTATGAGGATATCCATGATGAGAGGGTCAGTGGCATACTCACGCTTTAATGATCAATGAATGGACTTACAGGTTCGGGAAGTAATTTTAAGTGGAGGACTTCTTGAAAAACCTTCATTCTGCCCGAACAAAATGTTTGTCTTATAAATATAGAGTATCCTAGAAAACATAAAAAATTAAAGACTGTACCAAACCATAAATAATTAAGATTCCGGGTTGCTCAGTCGTGTTGGAATCAGAATCCTGATTCGCGGCCTTCCTTCTCTGAATTGCTTCCTCAATTGGAAAGTTTTAGAGAAATATCGGAGTTCCAGGTATTTTCAGTTTATTTCATTGTACAAATTCGACAGCCCTCAGTTTACAATGAGAAATGGATTGTGATGTGAGTGGATGTACTACAGGACGAGAAGCCATACGTGGTGGGAGTGCCTCTCCCCTCTTCTCAACCTGATTTCGACGTCTCTCTCGAATCGGGCAACAGTGAAGATGCGATGATGAATGGAGACAGCCAATCTGGACCCAATCTTGCCAATTCATCAGGTTGATCTTTGATCTCGAGTACTCATCTCGTGTGTTGAATGAGATTATTGAGGAGCAGTGAGTCTCTCCCAATCGGGATCACAGGGAACATCAAAGAAGAATAGGAATCGACCATCTCTTCGATCGATTCGGAAGGAGTTCACTCGACCTCCTCCCTTGGTAGGAAGAGAAGAACGAATGAGAATAGATTGGTTGATTGTAGGAAGTGATAGGAATAGAGGATCTTCCTCCTCACAAGGGACGGCCCTCTTCCTTCTACCTACACAACTCCCATCCTCCTTCTCCCCATTCTCCATTCTCATATTCAACTGATGCATTCGAAATGAGATCGACTCCATTCGGAACTTCGTCTCAAATGAGTGAGAGTCACTTCAATTTATTGCTGGAGTAATTCAATGGACTGAAGGATCTCCTCGTGAGCCCCTCTCCTCCACCATCAACAGTCGAATTTCACCGGGAGCTCTGATTACTCCCAATTCACGGTTTGAATAGATACTATTGCAAAGGTGAGGATAAATGTGAATGGATGATTGCAGAGTGGGTGGATTCCTCCACGATGCACGATCGAATGCTCCCTTCTACGAGGAGGAAGACGGTATGCTCTCTCCTCCTTCCTTCCCTTCATTCTTCCTTTGAGTGTCTCTTTCTCACTCATGGGCTCCATCAGTAGCTGCCTCTCTCCCTTCACTCGAAATGGCCAATAAGAGGAGTACCCAGATGGGAATGAGGAATCGAAATGGTTTGATTTCCTTTTGTCCATCGATGGAGAGAATGGTTCAGGTCTGCTAATGTCAGTCTCTTCCTCTACCAATGCACTCAATGGTGAGTAGACTGTTCCTCTCTCTCTCTCTCCTCTCTCCTCTTCAGGTCGTCGTCTTCCTCCCTCTGCTCCTCCTCCTTCTCAGATTGGAGGAGTGAGGAAGAGCAGCAAGAGTGACAATCAACCGATGGAATCTGTTGTGTGATGGAGAACGAATCTAGTCAAATCTATCTGCACTTTCAATCCCATGACTCATGATCTTGTTCTCACTCTCAATAAAAGAAAACAATGCAAGAAAAAAGCAATAAAATATATTATATTCCCATTTTTGTCCATTATGAGAATTTAAATAAGTCATCAAGATTCTTCGCATTTCGGTACATGAAGCTGTGATTTTTTTCTCGCGAAGCGAAGCCACGTAACTGGCATTCTCAAGGTAACATTGCATCACTCTCTTCTGAGAACAATGATGAAAGCCAGAAGAAAAGCCAGTGCTCCGAGCCAATAATAAAAATAATAATATTATTATTATTATTATTAATTGTGGTAGTAATTTGTTTTCCTACACAACAAAATGCATCCTGTTGCGTCATTCTCCCAAGTTCCGACTCCCTTTCTTTGCACAAATTTGCCCTGGCAGGCAGATGTCGAGAGAAATGGAGAGAGAGAGAGTTGATGGTAGGAAGTGTAAACTCTCATATCATGCCTCCTTGCTTACAGTTCTTCATAGATCGACATACCCTTTTCATTTTGTTTTAAGTTATTATCGTGCTTATCATAAAGTGTTCGCATATCTTTAAAATGATAAAGGACAATCATTGTTAGTGAAAGAGTGGAAGAGGGCACCATTTTTTATGTGAGGGTGGTGAGGGAAGAGAGAAGAAGAGGAGGAGAGATGAGTGATACCAGTAAGTGAATAGAGAAGAGAGGAAGGGAGAGAGAAAATAGCAAGTGGAAACTGAGTAATCACATCTATTCCCCCTCTCTCCCTTTCTCTCTCTCTATCTGCCCATCAAAACTATCTAGTGGGGGTTTATGAATGCGTAGCTCCGCTTGCTTTATTCTCTCCATTCTCACTGAATTTAATAGAAATCTCGATAAGATCAATGTAATTTCGTATTGATTTATTCATAAAAGCTGTATAACGTGAATCTTCAGTGATATCTATCGAACCCCGATCATCTCCGTAAAATGGTTTGCGCATTTCTCTCGCCCGACGTCTGGGTTCGATTCCCAATGATTCCACTATTTTACCTTTTGATAAGAAATTATTTCTCCGCCAAGTTCTCATCTTAAAATGCAGCGACTCTTTTGTTATTACTAAATATGTTCTGTCTACAATTGAATGTTTCCGTTCTTGTTCGTATTCCTACCTTCATTTCCTCCACTGATAAGATTCCCGTCAGTTGTCTTTCCTCTTCTCTCTGGTCATTCATTCACATCCAGATTCCCTCCTTCCTTCTTCTTCTTCACGTGATCTTCCATTCAATTCTTCCATTAATTCTTCATTCCAGATGCAATTCTCTCTCATTCTCTTCGCCCTTCTCTTCATTCTCGTCCCAATCTCTCGTTTGTTTACTATTAATTCACATTTGAAAATGTACAATATTTTGAAGCGGGGCTGACGGAAAATGAGTCATTCATTAGTGAAGTTTGAAATTTGGTTTTTCGTAAATCTTTTGATTGAGTCATCAGCGATATCCAGTGATTTCACTCAATTGAGCGTAATTTTACACTGCCTACAGCATCGCCTTTCCTTTCCTAAGATCAGCAATGAATCTCCGAATTTAGAAATGGTGTATTCTAATTACAGAGTCCGCCAAGTACTGCTACTCAGGGAGAGGAGCGACAGTTCCCACCAAGCAGTGCGGTCAGTCTCTCCCACTCCCCCCCCCTCCCCCCCCCTCCCCCCTCTCATCGAATCTCTCTCATTCAGGTAGCGGGGGAGATGCCTCTCAATATGCCTGTCAGACATTCAAATGCGAGGGAGGAAAGTGTCAGTTAATCATCCCCTCACTCAAACAATCAGAACTAATAAGCAGAACTAGCGTAACATTGTACCCATCCATCCATTGGGCGAAGTTTTCTTCGTAATAGTTGCTGCTTCAGCTCCGTTTACTCTTCGTACGTGTGCCAATAAGAACATGGGTTGCATGGCGGGGCCAGCCATCTGCAAGTACTCCCAAGTCAGTTCTCCCCCCCCCCCCTCCCCCCCCCCCCCCCCCCCTCCCTTCCTCACTCTCTCCCATTCAAGGGCACGGGATCGTGCATGCGATGTGACAACGACAACTGCAATATTCTGAATTAGGTGATCGGAGAGAATGTAATCCCTCCTATCGAGAATATTTGAGGAGACTCCATTGATTGAATGACAACCTGCCAATACGGGACCAATTCAACCAAGCATTCACGCATTTTTCTCCCGATATTTTGAATAAAGATTAATTTTAGTGCATCCCTATCATAATTGGATAGGAGTGTATATTCCACTTCTCTTGTGTCATTCTTCCATTGAATGATGAAAAGCGGAAGTGAGCAGAAGGTTGAAGAAAGACTCAATCCAAGAGAGGAATGAGACCACCGATGTACCTCTGAGAGAAGAGGAGTTCCTACTCTCTATGCAGATTGCATTGAGGGGAAGGAGGAAGGATGGACAATCCACTCAGTCAAAACAAGAAAGGGAAGAGGTCGACTGCATAAGGGGAACCTTCTCTTTCTTCTAGAGGATTCCTCGGAAGGATTAGAGACAGGGAAGAACTCTCTGAGACAGGAGAGTTTACATTCTCACTCTGCTTATTCTGACGTTTCCTCTCCACAGATTACAATGCACTTTCCCATTACTTTCTCGAGTTGTTTATAATTCATAACTGGATTGGGTAGATGTGATCTTTGGACTTCCTCCCACATCTTTCCATTGGACCGTGGAATGGAAGAGAATGGACGACCTATTAGAGGGCGGTTTTAGACTTCCGATGGAGAAAAGGAGAATCGAGGGAAGGTTTCTACTGTGGTTTGCACCCCAAGAGGAAGTACGAAAGGAAGAACGAAGTGGAGGAGAGAAGGATGCCGATGGAGAGGAGAGAGAGGAGGAGGAGGAGGAACCATCCTCTCCCCAATATCCCCATTCAGAGTACATCATCGGGAGTAGATAGTTCACAGTGTGTATCGTGTCTTTTTCCATCTCATCCATCGGATTCCTTCCATTCCAGTGAACGAACTCTTCTCCCATCCATCATCCTCTGTCACACCCCAATCGTTTAGCACCCTTCCAACCACTCGACAAACTCCTCACCTCTCAATCACCAATCGATAATCATTGTGAATACAGTAGCCCCCACTCTGTCTCTCTTCCCCTCGGGATGACGTCGTGTGAGTGCAATCCCACTTCCAGCCGACCTAATCCCTCCCTCTTCCCTCCATATTAATAAAGGGGCGTACCATGTTTATTCTCTTCCCTTTTCCCCACTGGAAACACTCGTTATTGCCAAGTCTTGTCTCGAATTCCACCTTCCTTCCTCATCTATTCATCCTTCATATCATTCCTCTCCTCCCTTCCTTAGTCATCTGATCCCTTCTTCTATCACTCACGAAATTCGATTCATCATTCGCAATCGAATGAGATGACATCAAAGACTTCTCTTGACAACAATGAGCTTGCTCTTTCCTGATTTAGAAGAAAGGATAAGAGAGGGGGAAGATTGTGAGGTGAGACTGCGTGAGATGAGCTTTCTTGTTAGACAACGATCTGTCTTGAAGCGGGTCATTGGTAGAGTGGCATACGAATAGAAGAATAGAATAATGGCATCACGAAAGTGGACGTTTCTCTGTGGAAGACGTTAGAATATCCAATCAGATGGTTGCAATATTCTGCCTCGAGAAGTATTCATCTCCGAAGAGATTTCTCCCATTCGATCTCTGACCCTCTTGCTAACTCTCCAAATTTGGAAACTTCTCTCGTGCAAAATTACAATTTGCGATTTCTCACGCTTCCACTTTTGACGCATTTTCCCGGTCTCCTCGTTAAAGCGAATATTTCGTAGTTTCAAACGAACTCCCTTCATTCACATCTTCCCCTCATTAGGAAAACAAACGACGAATTGATTGATTGATTGATTCATTTCTTCTACAGTTGTCGTCTTTATTCCTTCACTTTCATCTCCCTTCAGAAATAGGTCGAACGAACGTTCAAATACCTCCTCTCTTCTCTTACTCGAGGTTGCTTATTTTTCTCTTGTTCATCTTCAATTCCTCTCCTCATCATTTCTGAGTGTCACTTATTCCTCTTCTCGTCCTCCTGGATGGACAACTCTCCTTCCTATCTCTACCTTGCTTCAATCTCACCACCATCTCAACATCTCCTCCCCCTTCCTTCTCTCTCTCCTCCTCCTCCCCCTCTCTCTCCTCTCCTCCACTCGTCATTTGCTCATCATAACTCGCAACCTCACAGATCAGAAGTCTCGTGAGAATAATTACGACTACCTAGCATCTCATCAATCATATTCTCATTTTATCTCACTTCTACCAGTAGATCGACAAATATGATGATCACTTTAAATTTACGTGGAAGAGCCCTTCATTCGCAGAGGCTTTTCATTGACAACATTATTATTTTTTCATATTTTTCTTCGGCTAAATCAATTCATCTTCTGTCCATAATGATCTACTACTCTTTCTCTCCTCTCCTTCTATCCTTCTCTAAATAGCAGCCTCCCTCTTCATCTGATCGGATGTCTCATAGCTTCATCTTCCCTAAACTTCGCCCTCTTCCCTCAAATGTTGCCTTCTCCTCTTGTTTTCTTCTCTCCACGAGGCGATTTCCTTTATCTGATCTTCTTTGTCTATTTCTATTCTGAGTGCTGACCTCCCATCACAAGAGATGCCAGGATTCTCCCATTCCTAAATCTTCCCCATATTCTAACTCCACTCTTCTCCATTGTCCTTAAATTGCTTCCTCTTTTTGTACTTCAGAACACTTACAATTTCTTATGGGAAGTGGACTCTTTGTTTCCTTCAATCCCAGACTTACCCGCAATGAAATTCAGTTTGAATGTCTGCCATCAAGGTCTTTTTGCGCTTCTCCGAACTCTCCGTTCTTCACTAAAATATTGATAATCCGTGGATGTTCATGTGCACACGCGAGGAATGACAGTTATGAGCTATTCAAGTATTTTCTCCCTTCTTCCATCTAATAATGATGACCCGCTTTGTCTTCGGGGGAGGGGGGGGGGCATGGTAAAGAGGGTGGTGAGGGATGGAGGGACACTGATTCGATTCCCTTCCCATTCTTCCACTTCCCTTCTTCTGATCTTTTCTTCATTCACTTCTCTCGCTTCGTTATCTCAATCTCAACTTTGTTGATTCGGATATTTACTCGTTGTGCCCTTCTTCTTATTCTTCTCTTCACTCTCTCCTTTGACTCTTTCTCAATTGAATATCACGGGAGGAATCGCTTGTTATGCTTCCATCTCCTATCTCCGCTATCCATATTCCTTCCATCATTTACTACACCATTGAGATTTCCATATATGATATTTGCTATATCTATGACCTAAAATATGATCTTGAATGTATGATATCAGTGTATGACATTGAATGGTTCTTCGTGATCATTTCCTTCCACTTCTCTTAATGTTTCCCTCTCTTCATCCGTTCATTCGATCTTGTCGTGTTCCCTTCCTTCCCCATCCTCTCAGTATCACCTTTCATCCTTTCGTCCTCTTCTCGATCTCTTCCTCACATTCCTTCTCTTCTCAATCCTCCACCATCAGCACTCTCTATCTCATTTTTTCTTTCCCTCTTCATCCGATAGAATGAAGGCTGGCTCCAATACTATCTCATTGTAGTCTCAACTATCAATTCCACTTCGAATCTTTTCAGGTCTTCTTCGCTTAAATTCAATCACAATAATTCGAGGATGTTTCGATTATACTGATTGATCTGTGATGGTCTTCCACTTCATTCTCACTTTCTCCTTCACAGTCGCCCTCTCCTTGGAGAATGGTCAGTCTCTCTCTTATGCTTGATTACCTCGAGAGTGATCAAAGTGAAAATGACTCGAACTGAAATGTTCTTTTCCAATATGTGATTCGTTTGGAATGGTGGCTGTGGTGTGAGAGTGGCCTCCAGTTCCATCTGTTGTTATCCACTTGTGACATGTGAAAGGCATGAATTGGTGAATGGTCATAGTTGAAGGAAAAGAGCTCAGAAGACCGTGAACAAATAAGAAGAAAATGAGGGAGTCCGTCTGCGTCCTTTTGTTGAAAATCCCGTCATCTGAATAACCAATCCCTTTAAAATAAATTATTTAGGCAAAATTTGTGTACATGCTCTACCTTTTGTGGAACTGTGAATAATTCGGAGCTCTTTACTCTTTATTCCGTCGCTGTGGAGTACTGAATCTCCCCCCCCCCCCCCGATCTTCTTGTTATTCCATTTCTTCCATTCAATAAAAGGCAAAATCTGCGTGGGAAACAGCGAAGTCAGCAGATTCGAGACAGAAATCGACTGCTCAATCGGAGAATAAAAACTGTTTTTGAAGGGAGGAAGGCAACTCTCTTCTCCTCCCAGACAACAATCTCGTATTTTGTAGAGACAACTGGAAATTCAATTGTGTGAGGTGTCGATGGTTTAGAAGACAGAAAAGAAAACCGGAGCCAGCGAAATGAATAACGAGATTGTTAAAGGAGCGGAGTGTGGAGAAGGAGTCTTCTGTGATCTACGAAGTCAATACTGTAAGACTCAGGAGAGTGGGAGGTGAGGGGAGGGAGAGGGGAGGAGAGGGGGAGATGAGCATTCAGACTGAGTTGCGAATGCAGAGAGGGATTCGCGCAGGCTGAGAATGGAAGTTGTCTAAGTGAGTCACTCGAAGATTGAAGAGAAGACAAGAATATCTTATCTCATTTCCACATCATGAACTTGTCTGCCTTCTTCACAATCTCTAGTACTCGGATAGTGTTTTGATCTCTCTCTCTCTCTCTCTCTCTCTCTCTCTCTCTCTCTCTCTCTCGCGGTGTAAATCGGATAATCTTCTTTCTCGAGTCTCCTTCTTCCTACTGAAATACGAGCTGACATGTGTCCAAACTCTTGAATTACCGTCTCTAAGTACGCTTGTACTGGCGACTATCTTAGGTGAAATTTGTGGTTAATCATTCGTCACTCAAGGAAATATTTTAATAGCTATGATTCTCGAATGATTAGATGAGAGATTGGTCTTGAACGATCTCAGTGAGACGACAGGGGGATAATTGTGGATCATTGAGTGTCTCGTTCTCTTGCCAATTCGATGGAGGCCGAACCGACTGAGTTCTGTGTGTTGGGACAGGCAGAGAAAGATGCTACCAGAATACTCAATGACATACTCAAGAAGTACGACAAGAATCTCGTCCCCAAAATGAAGGTGAGAATAAGGAGAAAGGGCTCTCCTTCCTTCCTCGTAAGAGTACAATGGTGGACGAGGGCGAAGATCCGATAGAGAAGATACTCAATAATCTGCAGGGAGTCGATGTAGACGTCGAATTATTGATCCAGAAGGTATCGGAGATCTCTGAGTTGACAGGGGCGAGTACAATGCATCTCCTCTTTTCCCAGATATGGCACGATCCAGGATTGAGCTTCGAGGTAAGAGGAGAGGAAGAGAAGAATGGATTGGAGTGCTCACGAATTCCTTCGTTGGTTGTAGCACGAGGAGGGATCTCAGTGTCTCACTAATCTCACTCTCTCTCATCGAATGGTCGAATTCATCTGGCAACCGAATGTATGCATCGTCAACTCAAAGGTTTACTTCCTTCCCTACTATCATAAATCCAACAACACTCGCATCCCATTTCAAAATGATCTCTTTGAGGGTTCTAAAGTGCATTCATCGCCCACTCCCAACATCTTCCTGGCCATATTCCCCAATGGAACTGTCTGGATGAATTATCGGTACAAGATCCTTCTCCCTTTCTCTTTCTCTTCCTCCTATCTTCGTTCATTTGAGTATCGTGGTTGAATCTCCTTGTGAGATGGACTTCTCCTTCTTTCCCATGGATCGAGTTATGTGTTCAGTTATCTTCGAGAGCTATTCCTTCAACGTCGGAAAGGTTGGAATAAACCATATTAAGGAGCATTTGAAATTATGTATATAGTGAAAGATGGGAGACTCCGTTATTTAGCAAGTTATAAAGGGGAGATCTTGTGCAGGTTCGTCTTCACTGGAAGAGAATGGGCAGACCAGTCGAGTTCATCGATGAGGTAATTCACTTCTTCTCCATCTCAAGCAAACACTGATCGGAAAACTAACAAATCTGTTGAAAAAACGTCTATGTTCCCATAAATAAAAATTTGAGGGTAGATAATTAGAATGATTTAGGTGCAATTGCCCGATTTCCACATGACAACTCATGTGTACGAGAAGATCACGTACAATTACCCTGCAGGGACATGGGACCAGGCAAGGGCACTTCCCTTCCCTACTTCTTCCCTTCCTTCTCGATATCGTCCTTCTTAGGGGGGTTTTATGATGGAGGGAGGGGCATTCATCTCTCCCATTGGCACTATTCTCTCGTGCGATTGCACCCATTGAGTGATGGACGAGTGACGGATGAGAGAGAAGAGTCATCGACCACTAGAAGAGAGAGAGAGAGAGAGAGAGAGATTGATCATCCGGTGTAATGATAATGTTGATCAACCACTGATTGATTGCATATCAGCCACATCATGAAATTGAATATAGTCCCTTGGCAGCTGAACATCAAGCTCTTCTTCAGACGATCCTACGGTTTCTACATTCTCCAGGTTCTCTCTTTCTCTCGATTGCATAGTGATGATGCAATCCGTGCAGATCTATCTTCCCACGTACTGCATGGTTCTCATTTCGTGGATCTCCTTCTGGTTGGATAGGAAGAGTCTCCCTGCAAGGTAGATCAAGAGGAGTCCTTTAGGAGGAACGATCGATATTCAGAGTGACTCTCGGAATCTCTTCTTTGATGGCCCTGACTCTACAGTATAGCAACGTCGCGAAGAGCTTGCCCAAGGTTCCTTTGGCATTTCATCCTATTTCACTAAGAATGAATGTTGTAGGTGTCGTATGTGAAGGGACTGGACTTGTTCATGTTCGGATGCATGGGATACATCTTCCTCTCCATCGTCGAATTGGCCATCGTCGGCAATCTCGAACTGAGGAGACAGAGAGAGGTCGCGTCCCTTCCTTCCTCTCGATATAAATGATCGAGTACTGTGAGTGAGCCATCATTTGCAGCAGAACGAGGACAAATTCATGTCGGATGAGGATCTGCGAGAGAAGAGAAATCTGTTCACACGCACTTTCTCTACCAAGTTCAAGGTATTCCACGTCTCTTGTGACTGAATGAGTGTTATCATTCATTAGTAGTGCTTCGGACTGGACGAAACTTGCAATTCAGGCAATCGTATACCTAGTATATGCCCATTGCAAGGGTTTCTGGGTTTTGTTTTAGTTGCTTTTCGAGGGTAATATGGCATATTAGTTGATAGGTCGTTGACTGAAAAACAATGGAGAGCAAACTATCAATGAAAAACGTATGGCACAACAACCTTGAATTTCCGAAATAAAATATTTTGAAATTATGAAAAAGGGTTATTTCAGAAGAGGCCCTGTACTCTCTCTTCTCCCACGGTCCCTGACACTCCCAGTATGTTCATTCGTTGCTCTTATTCTTCGAGTTGACTCAATACTTTTACCATGAATGACTGAGAGTCCTCTCATTGAAGCTGGAACCAACGGGGAATGGCAGAAATCTCCATGGGCCGACAAGACATACATTGAGGTGAGAAATGGATACAAAATGAAGGAAAGAAGGAATGTGTTGAGTGTGCTGAGCCTCGCCCTCCAGATGATCATCAGAATCCGGAGGTAGAGAAGGGAGAAAGTAATCAGATGATGGTCTGTTTACCATTCCATTCTGGGGAGAAGAGACTCCATTCACTTCCTCCTCATCTATATCACTCAGGTTTTCGTTCGTCGTTCTTCACGACGGAAAAAGAAGAAGTTGACTCCAACATTCTTCAAACGATGGAGTGGAGAGGATATGGATCGATTCTGCCAGAAACTCTTCCCCATCTCATTCACTTTCTGCAATCTCATCTATTGGATGTACTACACTGCCAAATCGAAGGACTGATCCCTCCCCCCCTCTCCCTCTCACTTGTTATATCTCGGGTATTCTTGATGCCATCACTCCTTCATTGTGATCATTCCCTCCATCGACAGCACAGGATCTTCCTACGGTGAGAGTATCTCCCCTCCATTGTGATACTCTACCATTCAGTTGCTCTATCCCCCTTCTTCTCTTTATTAACTGCCTCTCTTTCCATTACGTGTACACTCTCCCGCTCTGATAAATGGACTTCATCTTGAAATACACAATCATCATTCTCAATCTTCATTTTCTGATTCTTCCTCTTCTATTCTATTCTGATTCTTCAGTCTCGTCTTCGTTCTCTTCGCTAGACGATTCACGACTGGTGCAGTTCCTCTTAATGAGAAGTAGAATGAAGGGATCATCTGGTCTCTTACCGTCTTGTCTTCTCTTCTTTCTTCTCTTCCTTCTTCTCTTCTTCTCCTTTCTCCTCTTTATTCTTTCCACCCAAATTCATCGTCAGAGCAGGCACACAGATCGAACCTAGAAGAAACTATGAAAACAGAAGATGAATATATTTTAAAGTATGTACGAGGAATGAGTATACTGTGTCCATACTGTAGTGAACTCGCCTGATCTGCCCCTCTCTCCTGGTTGAATGGAAGCAGGGACGACCACTGTAGGAATGTCTTGCTGAATGGAAAGAATGAAGCCATCTCATCCCTTCTTCTTCTCACCGCTCCAACAGTGATGTTGAGTGAGAGTCTCCTTCTACTCGATTGTGCAGGGGGGAAATTCACTGTGGATTGGCGTCTTCCCACGTTGAGAGCAGCGACATCATCCACTCGAGAGATACGACGTTCCTCCATTCACATAAAGGAGATTGGGATAAAAGAGTGAAGAGACTGACCATGTTGACCTCTGGAGGGCGACTAGTCGAGAAGGCATCACTCAGGAATCCCAGCAGTTTGTTCGTCTTCGACATCGAGAGAAAGAGGGAAACTGAGAGTCGGCAACTGAAATTCCTCTTGAAACTCAGCTGGTTTTGACCCCGTCTTATGAATGTTTTCACTAGACTTTCAATCAACTTTTTGCAATCAATTACTCATCGGCGAAGAACAAAGCCTGACCACTCCTCTTCTTTTTTCGTCCATCAGAGTTAGAATCGTGATTCACAACTGTACAATAGTCTCCTCTTTAGTTTCCGGCTTTTCCCGATTCTTCCTCCTCTCATTCTTCTTCCCTCTGATGAATCATATCTGCCTCTCTCCTCTCCCCTCATTCTCGCAATACTAATGGTCAGTTGAACCAAAAGAGACAAGTGTCGTCGAGTGTTGTTTCGTTTGTGTCCCCCATCCCTTCTTCCTTTCCAGAATGTGGCTGTCTCTCTTCTCTGCAGCAACCTTCTTCTCCTTGGCTGCAGCCAGTTGCTGCACTCCTGAGTGTTGCTGTCCCGGCTGCAGCAGCTGCACCAATCCTATCACTGACAGGTCGGTCCACTCCACTCGCTTTCTTTAACGTGCGGTACTTGAGATGTAACAGCTACAAATGTACATTCTACGACGGAAATGTGTGTGGAAGCTATCAAAATGGAATCTCGAGGTGAGGACTTGTGAAGATTCATCAGGTATACGCCGTGATTCTTCTCATGACTTGAATCTTTGTGTAGCCACAGGGAAGGACAAGAGGGTATCGCGAGCGTAGAGATGAGATAGGCTGACCGCTCATCAGGTCGTTGCTTTAAACTAGGACAACTTCTTACTTGATGTGTTGCGTACTAAAGTTGATGCACAACCCTCTCGTCCTCCCTTCTGTCTGCACTATGAAGAAGAGAGTTGAAGAATTCCCCTTCATATCTACACTTATCCAGTTAGAATGCTTCTGCTAATCGGAGTAATGGATGAGATGCATTACACAATTAGTGGTTGCAGACTGACTCCCTCCTACGTGCCTTACTCTGGGAATCCACATATGATGCAGGGTGGGAATGGAGGATGCAACTGCAAGGGACCAGTACCAGGTAGGGAGAGGGGGGGAGGGGGGGAGAGGGAGAGGGAGGAGTCCTTCCAGTCGACAGTCATTGCATCTGTCCCACAGTCAATCAGCAGAGCAGTGTCGTGGCCATCACTGGGACGGGGTACGGACTTCCTGTTCAAGCATTCCACCCTTACTTATATTAGTATATAAAGAATATATTATTATGCGACGAATACATGTGATTGCTATCTATGATATATTGTAGAACAAGAATCGTTCACACAGAGAGCTGCTATGGATACGATTATTGCTTGCTAGGTAAGATACTTCTCCATTGTCTCTCTCTCTCTTGGCAGGTCTCCCTGGATGGGTAACCATCATCTGTTCAATTCTTCTTCTTCTCATCTTCATCATTCTTCTCTTCTACTGCATTTCGTGTCTCGTCCACTACCTCGTCATTTGATCAATTCATCAGACAAACGAACCCGAAAGTCTTTCATGAATCTCTGCTGACCATCATTTATTAGCATTATTAACACTTGCAAAAATCGAAAAGATCTCGCTTGGATCGAGATCGAATTTCATATAAGAACATAAAGTAATTTTGACCCTATGAAGTACACGCATTGTGATCGATCGAATAGCTTCTACCGTACTCAGCCACGTCTCCAGATTGTTTTCCGTGCGGGACACATCTTGGGAGGAATGCAGACTGATTCGTGGACTGAGATTCGAAGGAATCCCTGCTTACACTCGCACCCAGGGGGACCACAAGAGGAGGAGGGACAAGTCTGTAAAAGGAGGGAAGAGATCAGATAGAACGGGAGTCCTCACCTTCTTCCTCTCGAAGCAAGTGACCTCGCACTGTGAAGTACACTCCTTGAACTCTTCGTTCTCCCGACATTCCTCTGAACAATCTAATCAAAATGATAGGAAGACTCGTATTCACCTGGTTTCTCCTCTCTCCTCAACCCGCATTGAGACCACGAGACACAGTCATTGAAGGGGGCGGGGCGTCTGAATGGATGGGTGATCAAATCATTCCCTTTCTCTCTCACCTGTAATACCCGGGTGAACACTGACAGGAAGGAGCGTAACACTGAGATCCACAGTTCTGAAAGTGGGGCAAACCATCAATCAAAAGAAGGAACAACAGCTAAATTCAAAAGTGCAAAAATCATTATATCGTGAACCTTCTCAAAGTGTGAATTGCGGAAATTTATTTTGATCGGAGATACATGTGAGCGTTTTTTTAAAGGGCAGGAAATTGTGGTTTTCAGTTGCGTTTCTCATGAGTGAAAGACCGTTAGTGCAACCAATGATAAACGGAGAGATTAGTAATTAACCTGGGTGGGATTGTAGCAGGAGGGTTCACAAGGAGATGAACACTGCACGAAGACTTGGTTGGGTGGACATGCTGAATGGAATGGATTGCACTCTCATCATCCATGTATTCTGACTGGGAGAGGAAGTGGTCGGAGAGGGACAACTGCCAGCAGGAATGCACTCCCTCTTCCATCTCAATCAATTACCATCATCGAGAGTCATTCCCTTCCTCTCACCTCACATATCCGGGAATGCATTCACAACGAGGAGGAGCACAACCTACTGAGACACCACAACCCTGAGAGGAGATTGGTAGGTACTATGTATTTATTTGTGTACTCATCATTTATCAGAATCAATGACCTCTTCAGAACAAAGTGAACAAAATGAAGTTTAGAAATAAAAGAATTGGTCGTAACTCACAATTCCGATGGGATTGCATGTAGCTTCACAGTGAGTTCCACACAACATGAATCGTTGATTGGGAGGACAAACTCAAATATAGAATTTTTGAATGATTTCAATTAGAGTTGAAATAAGAAGTGGTAGTGATGTAGTTAGTACTGGACCAGTAAGTAGTTGTTCGAGTGTGCATTCCTCTTCTCTGACACATCGATTTCCCTCTCTGAAGAATCCTCTCTTGCACACACACGAAGAGGGAAGACAAGGAGAGAGAGAACACTTCTGAAGGAGGAATCACTCACGGTTAGAAGGGGACACTCACCAATCGATCCACTACTGACAATCTTCTTTTCCCACAGTGAGGTTCACACGCAGTCACACAAATAGTGTACACCTCATTCAGAGGACAGACCAACGAATCGATCAGACCCCCTTCCGAAGTGGAATGGACCTCCCTCTTCACCACCTCCCTTCTCTTCTCTCCCTCTCCCTCCTCTCCCTCTTCCTCTCCTTCATCCTCTTCGTATTCTTCTTTGTACTCATCGTCATTTGTCACGAAGTCCTTCACTCGACCGAAGTAGGAAGGGAACTCGAGGGAAAGCCAGTCTGTACGGGCAATTAGTAAGAACTTACCAAAGCATTATTGGTTAATTGTAAAATTAGTCGGCGAGAAGCGTTGACAAAAATCTTTTTGAGTTAGGCAAAAGCTGATGAACAAAAGGATTTGAATAATATACCATTGGGAGCTCTGGTGGTAGTAGTCGTAGTGGTAGAGGGACACCAGTTGGGGGGAATGCATCGTCCATTCGAGTGACGGACGTAATCCAATCGACATCTGGAGATTCCTCTCTCTCTCTCTCTCTCCCTCTCTCTGACCTGCATCCTCCTCTTCCTCCACAACGAAGAGGGCACGCATCCTCCAATCGCTTCATTCATCTTAGTATCTACTCTCTACTCACGGTGGTTCTCTCACTGCACGTCCCCTCGCATTGCTGTCCACAATCATCCCACTCCTCATTATTATCACATCCTTCAATTACTCCCTCTCTCTTTATTTTTCCTCTCTCTCAAACTGACTGTGTGAGGGGTTGGATGGACCTCCAGGAGGACGGGGACGGGGGCCAGGCCAGGGCCAACTTGGTCTCCCCCCAGGAGGGAGAGGAACAGATGGACAATCATGAGAAGGAATGCAGACTGAGGAGAAACGGACGAAACCAGGAAGACATTCACATCGAGAAGGATGACAACCAGATGAACACATCTGAAGGAGAGAGAGGGAGAGGGGGGGGGAGAGGGGGAGAGAGGGGGACGGGGAGGGGGAAGCACTCACGGGTGTTGGATTGTCGCAACTTCCTTCGCAGCCCCCGCAGGTAACATATCGCTCGTTACCATTGCACTCTGAATGGAGGGAAGATGAAGGGAATGGAAGGGGAGACTCACGACAAGTTCCCCGGATGAGACAGATCAGATCAATCACGAATTCTCCCACTGAGACTGCTGATGGCTGCTGCAAGAATATGCTGGCCATCGAATAGTATTGTCGGCAATTATTCGCTCGATTTTTGTCTCTGTTAAAGGTTTTGAACAAGGCGGTGATACGAAAAAATGACCCATACAAGGAACCTGGATGATACTGAAAACTTGGTACCGGTCGCTTGTCATTTACTCACAAGGCACGAAAAGCCTTTTTGCTGATAAAATCAACTGAACAATCCTAAACAACTATTTTTTCATGCCCATAGAGTAAATCACGGATGATTACACCAGACTTCTACGATCGTCTGGGAAATTGTAAAGATCACTGTTTTGCTTTGAACGATTCACTAGTGAAGTTGAGTTGAGTTGCCGCATGAAATTTGAATTATCCGCGATTTGGTTATCACAACGCAATATCAACAGAGTCAATGAGATCGAAATATGCGAACCTTATTCACCATTAGATTGTCTAACGCCAGTGAACATTTAAGCTCGGTACAAAACTTGGTTTAAATAGTGGCAGAATGAAAATGTACTAACGCCTTCAGCGACTCTGTACATATAAGCTGGGATGGTTTTTCGAAGGAGCTTCCATTTAGCATGTGAATCACACCTGATTCATCACTGCTCTCATCAGTTTTTCCCTCGCTCCCTCCATCAATTTAGTGGTCTCTGCATCTAGAAGAGGTGCGGACCCTCCACGAGTCCAATTGGAAGAGAGAGAAGAAAGTGGTCTCAAGAGATGGTCTATGATCCCTCAGATGGACGAATACTCACCCATTCCTTCTCATTGGTTCTTCAGGAGAAGTCGAATGTTCTCCCAGTTTGTCAACGACTGGATCCATGAGTGTCCCTGAGAGAGAGAATGATCATCCCTTGTTCTCTCTATCACCACCTTCTCCTTCCATCATTGTCTCCTCATTCGATTCTCCATCGACACAAGTTGGCTGAGGATCGCACGGAGGAGATTTACACGGAGCTGAGAAAGCTTTTTTGCCTCTAACACTATTTCCCGTTCAGGTTCATCCTTAGTTTACTCGCTTTTTTCTCCATAGGGATCCCCTTAATTCGTCAAGGGAATTCTTGGTCTACATGCTCACACTGAGAGTTGGATGATGAAGTTGTCTTCTCACCTTCTTCAATCATCCTGCACACCATTCCAGGCATGCAACTGACCATGTGACAAGAAGTAGGCATTAAGGGACGAGGAATTGACTCCAGATCAGGAATCTCAGCAGATACAAAGGGTAGGATAAGAAGGGAAATCCATCGTAACCGAATCATCCTGGAACTAAAAGAGTTGAGAACTAATGTATACACGAGTGACATGGTGTAGCTCGAATTAGGAACAGTGCTGAGATTGGAAAGATTAAGAAGGTTCACGGGAATAATGGGAATGGAGAGATGAAGAAGAGTAGGAAGAGAATTCTTCGCAAGTTTATGACAGGTGTGGCTAGAAGATAGAGTAGCTCCTCCCACTCATCACAGTCGATCCGGCAAATGAGGGAGAACATCGGGGTCAAGAGCTAAACCCACTTAAATGGGGAGTGAAAACGGAACTGTGGGGGAGGGGTGATGATGATACCGTTTTCGTTCAGTTGATTTCAATCGAGTCTCTAACGTGAACAGTTATCTAAAATCAGCTGAATGTTTTTGATTCTTCGCACGAAACCCGATGCAAAAACTGAAATGAACGAAGGAAGTGCGATTCGGATCTAAAGAGGTGTTTAGTATGGGAAAGTCTGCCTACCTTTCCCTACGCTTGTCTTCGATCACCTTTTAAAAAACCTTTTTTTTTTTCTAACGTTCCCTTCTAGCAACACTTTAAAAAATTGTTGTCATGACCACGAGAAGTTATCGTAGGGTTATTCATTGGAAATTTCAGTGAGTTTTACCCCTGCGAAATGCTCTCCCCTCAAGATGACAACGAAAGATGAGCATTCATATCATTAGTGAAGGGAGGTATTCCCTCTGTAATAGCAATGGAATAGGGTATGGCTGAGTATTCGGGTGCTCGTCCCAAAAGTGAAAGTGTTCGCTGCATTTGTGAATGAGCGCAAATTCCAAGGGGGTCAAATGGTAATCATGCTGAGGGAATCTCTCATCATTCATCGCCATTCGAGATGCAACGAAAGCAGCAGGAGCAAGAAGCAGAGGCACACTTTCGATTACCTTCTTCCCACTCGTATAATAATTCTTCCTTCCGTCAGTGTTCGTTCATACATTCAATTTTTAACAAAATCATCATGAATATTTATCAAGGAATAATGTGAATACATAGGTAATGAGACTATAATGAGAGATGTCCGTAGATGTACGATCCTTCTTCATCTTCTCATACGAGAGTGGCATCCCTTCTTCTTCTTCTTCTTTTTATCGGAGATATCACTCCGAGGCTGTGGCTTGAAGGGAGTGCCAGCAGGGGAAGGGGAGACAAGGGGCGGGGCCGAAGGAGGAGGCCCTTCCTGAGAGAATCCCACGGAAGGGGCCATCGGAGTCTGCCAAGGAAGGGATGAAAGGGAGGAACATCGATCCCATTCTTACCTCTGTTCCATCGAATCCGTCCACTCTGATTATTCTAAGATGGGTCATTCCAGGTCAAATTCCTGGCAGATTTCCGTCCCAGTCGCCCCAGAGATATGCGTGACCTTTAGCAATAAATAATAAAATCTGGATTCTAGAGATGAGTGACTATTGAAATGATTAGACGAATACCTCCGTAGGTAGTAGTGAGACGGGGTTCGATCAGAGGAACTGGCATCTCTCCCGATAGATGCTCCCACTCAAATAATTAAGTGTCTCATTCACTATTTCCATTGATAATGGGTAAGTGATACCTGGAAAGAGGATAGATTGAGTCTCCAGTAGTCATTCATTCTCTCCACTCTTCCCACTCTCCGATCGACGACTTCCCCTCCACACACAGCAATGAATCCTGCAGAGGAACACTAATATTAACCAACTCACATCACATTTGATGGCCAATCTAATATTAAGAATACCCTATATTTTTATATTCCACCACAGAGTACATTTTAGATGGATCACTACATCAACATTACAATCTCCAAATGATTTTTCGTTAAAATAGTAGAGAAAATGAGTGCAAAAGCGTGGCTTCACACGATTGTTTGGATGGAAGGGCGAGTAGGGCGTACCTTGGATGGTCACGATGGCAGCATGGACTCGTGGAGTGGGGAACCCCTTTCGAGGATCGGCTGAGCAGGAAGTGGTAGTGAGAGCACAGGCTGAAGAGATCTCTGTCTCTCTCGAGGAAGGAAGGACACTCACTCTGCATATCAAGGATATGAAGTCGAGTGTAGTCCAGACTCCCGTCCGTATTCGACGACAGCAGAAACACGACTCTGCAAGAGAAATAGTATTGAAAATCGTATGATAATGGAAGGATGGCGTCGTACCCTCCACAGATGAATCCATCGTAGAAGTGGGTGAGTTGAGCCCCACTCACCTACAAACATATAGTGGTTCATTAGTTTTCAGTACCATAATTCTTACATTGAAGTACTCAATGGGTGCAGTCGGTCCCATTACTTCAGCACTGATACGCCATACCTAGTAGAGGAAAGATGAGGAAGAAGAATAGATTGGAGATCAACCTACCTGGAGACCGGGATTGGCCATGACGATTAACTCGGGTGCATCCTCACGAATTGTGCAGATGAACTCGCGGCCCTAGATTACCACAAGTAAATGTTCACTCTTTTATTTTAAAAATTGAATAGCCCGAGGAAGAGTCGCAAGCGAGAACCAAAGCACCAAAGGGTCTCAGAGACTGACGATATCGAGTGGATGAGTGATGGGAAGGTGGCCTTGGGTAGAGAGATCGAGAAGGGTGAGATGGAGCTGCAGAGAGAGTGAGGAAGAAGAAGAGTGTTGAAGAGCGAAGAGGGAAGAGGGAGAGTAGACAGAAGAAGAGAATACCTGTCCTGATCCCCCACTATCCGTTTTGGAGACCACGATTGCCCTCGTGTCTCCTCCCACAGCCAAAGGACGGAGGGCGAAAAGGAACTTGGGACTACCTGAAGAACATTACATCATCATTCCCATATAGGAGAATGTAACCAGGAACGGAAAGAGGAATCTCCTGAGTGAAGCATCTCAAATAGAGGTCGAATACGACTATGCAGTTGTTGCCTCTACGACGATTACCACTGGAAAACCAGAAGTACAGTCATTAATCTTCGTTCCCTAAATAAAAGAGTGAGTCTTGAAGGAATAGAAGGAAGGGATCTAGAAAGAGAACCTGGTTCCGGATCGTTCATCTAAAATGGGATCATAGAGGAAGTAGAGAAGTTTGCCATCTGACGATTCTTGGACATCTTGGAAGATTCCCGTACGCCAGCGCCCTACAAAACAACTCACAATTTCACGAATTTTGACGATTCTTGAAAAAAATTGTTCAAATTTGACTATCCGTAAAAATTACTTAAACTGCGTTGTACAGCATTTTTTTCCGGCTAAACTGACGCGTTTGAGCCTCGATTGGAGGAGGTTGAACACCCCATGCAACAGTGATATCATCACTAGTCACCGATGCCATCACTGCTCTCCCTTGATGCACACTCAAAGAAAAGCCTGAAAGCATCCAGAGATGTTTACAAATCATCCGTTGTAAATTACTATTCGATTTGTACGTCTAGTAGTTTTACTGAGAAACTACTGAGATGATGAAGTAGATTTTATTCGAAAAATTCAATCGAAACGTGATAGTTAGTGGGGTTGGCAAAAAAGGTGAACCGACCTGCTCGTTCGGCGAAATGAGTCTGGAATGAATCGCAATGAGAAATGAAGTCTCACTTTTTGGAACTCCGAGAGTCCGGAAATGAAACATTTGAGATTCGGAGAATTTCAAACTTTTGGTCAGTATAATTATAAATGCAAAAGTCTCTTGAAAAGGGTGGATACTTTAGGGTTCTACAGAGGCGCTTTCTCAGGTGTCCAGAACAGAATTCTATGAGAGATCGGGCGGTATGAAGGGGTGCACATACGATAGTTGAAAAAAATTTGGAAGGAACAAGGGATGTGAAGTGGTTAGATGAGCTCGGAATAAGGTAGTGTGGCACGGCTTAATTAAAAGAGCCAAATTTCGATCGTCGAACAAGACCTGGATATTCCACTGAAGGTCGATTCTCAATTATGCTAAGTGCTCTATTTCCCCTTTCTAATAAACTCGGACTCTCAAGAGTCTCGACTCACAGCCATTCTGACTCACCGAGTCGGAGGCACTTGCCAGTCCAAAAAAAAGGGATGAAATGGTTTCAGAGTCGTCGTTGGAATCGTTTCACCAAGCCTAAATGTAAGAGACATTTCACGAGAAAACGTACCAACCTTCGGATGACTTTTTTGCAACCCCCCTCAATATCTCGCTGGTGAAGTTCCCATACCATGTGCTGATATTTGGCCCAATATGAAGGGCTGTGGTGCACTTTCCGAAAAATGCCAGACCAGGCCCAAAAAAATCGAAATTTTCAAATTTTTTAAAAGAAAGATATTATAGGTTTTTCTGGAGTATTTTTCAATGAAAATAACGAAAAACTTGCTGAAAAAGCGATCTGTTATCGATAAAGTGTCGAAAACATGGATTTTCGAGATTTTTTGGCCGTCCTGAAAAATTTGTAATGCTCTGGACCAAAACCAAAGTCATTTTCGGATTCGCCATCAAAAACTGCATATGATATCCAAATTTCACGAAAATTAATATGTGCGCTCGGAAGTTATGTGTTCGAGAATAAGGCGACCTTAGAGCTAACTTGAAGATACAAATAATCACAAAAATTTTTTTTCATAATTGCTGAAGTGGAAATTTTTTATGAAAATATTTTTTTCGTCAGATGGCTCCAAAAACTGTCGGAAATCATTATTCGGGTTGGATTTAGTAATTCTTAGTAAAAAAAAATTCTTAGTAAAAATTCTTAGTAAAAAAAAAAAAATGTATCTTCAAGTTAGCTCTAAGGTCGCCTTATTCTCGAACACATAACTTCCGAGCGCACATATTAATTTTCGTGAAATTTGGATATCATATGCAGTTTTTGATGGCGAATCCGAAAATGACTTTGGTTTTGGTCCAGAGCATTACAAATTTTTCAGGACGGCCAAAAAATCTCGAAAATCCATGTTTTCGACACTTTATCGATAACAGATCGCTTTTTCAGCAAGTTTTTCGTTATTTTCATCGAAAAATACTCCAGAAAAACCTATAATATCTTTCTTTTAAAAAATTTGAAAATTTCGATTTTTTTGGGCCTGGTCTGGCATTTTTCGGAAAGTGCACCACAGCCCTTCATATTGGGCCAAATATCAGCACATGGTATGGGAACTTCACCAGCGAGATATTAAGGGGGGTTGCAAAAAAGCCATCCGTAGACCCCTCCCAAAAGGTACGTTTTCTCGTGGAATGTCTCGTAAGAGGTAGTGAAGACGGTTAGCTCATGTTTATCACCAAAGGAATAAAAGGACAAAACAATATTTGCGGAAAAAGTATGACAGTTCATTAAGCAACTAGTCGTAATCTCAATAAACATGTGGAATCCATTCAGATTCGATTGCTGTGCTCCCTCTTGTCTCCCTGCTCCTTCTTCGTTTTCCCTGCTCCGAATTGTCCACCCGGCCCTCTCTTTCTCGCTACAGCAACAGCGTGTCGAGAGGGGTGAATGTACTTCTGTCAATCATGCCAACAATGTCCCTCTCTTGAGCAATGAGATAGTGAACTAACCCCTCTAGGGGCGATTCTATTCGCCAGTTTCCTTCTTGCTTCTCTCCTCTTCACAATTCGATGGTACTGCTTCGGATTGACATACACTACTCCGTCTGCAATCATTTTCTGCTTCTTTATTTTTCTCATTAATACTGTGAGAACAGAAAGCGTAGTCCTTGGTGTGGTGGCGAGATGTAGTACATTAGATTCTAAATATACGCGGAACATTTTTTTGCCCGCGTTCCGAGTGTATTTAGAATCAAATGTAGTAAATCTCGCCACCACACCACGGACTACGCTTTCTGTTCTCACAGTAATAGCAAAAATAAACAGCACCTTCATTCGCATTTATGTCATGCGTAGCTTCGTTCAAAATAGAGTAGAAAGAATGCCCTCCGTCATCAATTGGCCATAACAAGTTGCCAGAAGAATCGCAAAAAAAGGAACAGTAGAAATCTTTGAACGAGCTTATATAACTAACCGGATTTCCATCATATCTAAGCTATCTTCGAATTTGGGAGCTGCACGAAGATATTCATTAGAAGGAAATAAATGTTGAACCTCTTCATCTTTTATCTAGAAAATATAATGGATTATCTAAGAAGGTATTCTCACCCCCAGAGGGAATACCATAATCACTTGCTGCTCCTCTTGTGGTTCCTCTTCAACAGTTTTAATCACCATCACGTATTCGCGTACTCCATCTCCATACAGCACATTCTCTTTCGCATCCTGAAAAGTATTTAAAACAATTTTAAATTTAGCTCACATCTAGTTGGGAATTACGACCAATGGCGGGCATTGACGGCGAAAACACCTGAACATGTGGTTGAGGGGAAAAGGATCATGAACATATTTGTTGCCTTTCTGAGCATTCTTTAAAAATATTTTTCCCATGATTAGTTATATATTTATTCATTGGGATGCACAGAAATTATTAGATTTTTTAAATTGTTAAAGTTTCCGGACGAGGACAAAATTGAACCCCTATTTTTGTCCTCCATCGAATAGCCGATGGCTGAATTAGTTCAGAATGAATATACAAAAATGCTAAAAATCAATAATAGCATCAAGGGAAAGCCGGAAATGATCAGCGTAATCCCGCGCTCTCTCACTTTTGCATGCTCTCGTTTAGTCCTCGTCCGGTAACTTTAAATTCTCTCGCGAATGGTTCTTGTTTTATGGATGGAATTTTCCTAAGGGGATAGATTATTGCCGGTTTAAACGTTTAATTTGTTCTAAAATTCTGGACCCCTGTACCTGTTTTACTTATCAATTATTCCATATTTGGGGTTAGAATTAAAATGCAAGTAACATAAGTTCAAGAAAGTCAATATTTTGTGCACTATAGTTCCACTTAATCAACCGATCGGCACAATTATAGCAATTCCATTTGATTGCACTTGACCAGAGAATATCCTGATCCCAAGCACGGCGTTTTACAGGGGGGTGAGCGAGAGTTTGAGAGAACGTATCTGAGAGAAAGAGAACGTATGATAGAGAAATAGAGCAAGCTCTCGCGAGTTTACATGCTCTCTCGCGATTAGTCTCAAAGGGAATGTTGAGCGCGGAATCAGGCAACTTCATCCTGCAATTTCGTCCTAGGCTGGTAACTTTAATTACAGTTTCATATTCTTAGAAGGTGCAAATATAGACGAAACGCGTCGATTAACTGAATTACAAAAATAAATTTACAAATTCTGCTCATCACGTTAGAAAACCAGGAAAATGCACGAAATACAATTTATTTGAATGTCGAAGCTACATCTTACATTTTAGTATTGGACATTACTAACCTCTTTCCACTCGCCATTGATGCATTGAAAATATTGTCGGCTACCATTGCCCTGAACAAAATAAATATTCGCGAGTATTGATTACTCTGCGCAGAGATCTGCTTTCTCCCCACTAGGGTCGGCAAAACGATACTGATATAACGAGGCCGGAACGCACGCGCCCTTTCATTCCGGTCTCGTTACCTCGGGTCAGAGGTCCTCTGTACGAATCGATATTGTCCTTGTAAAATTCGATTTTGAGTAAGCACTTAGTGAGGAACGAAAGCAGCGCGAATTTGTACCCAATCGATTGAACTCGTCGAAATATTTCAAATGGTATTCCCTCTTTATAGTGAGGCTCAAACAAAGGGATCAGTTTTAAAGTTCAGAAAAAAATGAGAACACGATTTCGACATCAATCGATCACTACCACCGTTTATTCCCCGAATGAGAGGTCCCCTATGTCTGATCTTTCGGAAAACATAAAGCTGGTCCTCTAAAAAAAGAAGATTTTAGAGAATTAGAATAGAAGCACACGCAGTTTACCTCACACAGATCTCCGCTCTGATTGTAGTCAGTGAACGAGAGCGAAGGCTCATTAATGGACTGAACATCATACGCATCCGCGGATGGAGAAAGACTGTACTCTAAATCTGCAGTAATTCTCATTCAAGAAAAATAGCGAATTCTACACCTGAACGATCCGCCTGAAGAGAAGAGTATATGAATTCATCGTCACCATCCATTTCTGCAGAACTATTTGAGGAAAGGGAATTATATCAAATAGATAAATATGGATTTCCTGACCACAATTAATACAAACGAATTCAATTAGAAATAAGACATTTATCATTGGTAAAATCCAGTTTCAAAAATAAACAAATTAGTAAGGTTACGTGAATGTCAGATAATTCTATAACACTAACACTTTTTCGCCATTGCCATCTTATCATCAGAATTGATAGCATCGTGGATCCCCGCAGCATTTATCTTGGCCCTATTCTTGAGAGCATCCACTCGCCAATCTGAGTGACGAGATGATTCGATGAAGTTATTGAATGAGCAATCGGAAGAGGGAGGAAACGGATTAAACATGAATCCTGCAAGTATTCGTCAATCGCATAGGGAAATATGTAGAAGATAATCTGATGGAAGATTAATCGCAAAATGCTTACCATTCCGCATTCTACTCTGAGTGAATAAAACAGCTTCTCTAAATGCCCTGAGGGCATTAACGGATCGGCAGGCTGGAAGATTAAGCAGAGAATAAACAACGATTAAGCAGTGAATAAACAAGTTATTAATATCAAAAGGTCATGCTAGAACTAGACTAATATGTTATAAATGCAGAAACTATTTACCTGGTTGGGTATGATAAGGGTCAAAAATGACGGCAGCCTCCTTTTCTAGTGCACTTGGTCGGCTGGAAATTGGATGTCGTTCACAGTCCGTTCTTTCAAATGTTTTCCACATACCTCCTGACCATTCCTCGATCTATGAAGATCATCGTCTGGAGAACGTTCATTTCAGAATAGTATTCGAAAAATCGAATTATCAACTCAGCTGTGCTCATTTTGTTCATCGGTGTCCAGTCTAAATATAAACAAAAATATTTATGAATTTCCCTGTATTTGGATCCATTTGCATAATAGTCGAGCAATTAAGACTGGCACAGTGACTGTTCAAAATGTGAAAAAACCACTCCCCCGTAACAGCAGTTTCAGAAAATCAACTTTTCTTAACTGAGTCATATTTGATTCGATATTTTTCGCGAAGTGCTTCATATGACGGCGGTTGCGTAATAATCGAACAAGGTCTGGCACATCGATTTTTCGAAAACTTGTGGAAATGGGTTTTCGAGGGTGCTCATTCACGTGGTCAAGTTCATTTTGCACCAACTCGACCGATTAAGCCAGGTTTCATGTAGGCTGCATCTACCTTTACGACCGTAACTCATGAACCGATTGAGGAATCAACTTCAAATTTGTACAGTGATAAAATGAGACACCTACGACTCCAAAGACTAAATTAGCATATTTTATTTCATGCAACAATATCAAAAATTCGGTTCTCGAATATATGGCAAAAACCGAAACTGAGAATCGCATGAGGAGATGCGTCTTGCTCCAGCGATCATTTTTCGTATGCAGGGTATGGGGTTAGAAGTCCGCGTTTTTATGTTACGCTTAATTTTATAGGTCATTTATCGCCTCTCGACCGCCTTACCTGCGCAAGCAGTGACGAATGCGAATGTGTTTCACTCTCAAATATACCCTCCGCGACCCTCGACTCGCAATAATTTAATCTGAGAGTATATTTCAGAGTGAAACGTATAATCATTCGGCACCCTTTGTGCAGTTCGGGCGGTCCAGTGGCGGTAAATGACCAATAAAAATGATGCGTAACATAAAAACGCGGACTTCTAACACCATACTCTGCATACGAAAAATGATCCCTGGAACAAGACGCATCTCCTCGTGCAATTCTCAGTTTCGGCTTTTGTCATATATTCGAGAACCGAATTTTTGATATTGTTGCATGAAAGAAAATATGCTAATTTAGTGTCCTTGGAGTCGTAGGTGCCTAATTTTATCACTGTACAAATTTGAAGTTGATTCCTCAATCGGTTCATACGTTACGGTCGTAAAGGTAGATGCAGCCTACATGCAGCCTGGCTTAACCGGTCGAGTTGGTGCAAAATAAACTTGACCACGTGAATGAGCACCCTCGAAAACCCATTTCCACAAGTTTTCGAAAAATCGATGTGTCAGGTCATTCAGGCCATTGCTCGATTCTTACGCGACCGCCGTCATATGAGCCTGTTTGCGTAAGAATTGAACAAATTTGACTGTTAGCTTTCACTGATAAAAAAATGTACATTCCCTGGAAATCTCTGTTTTGAGGTTATTTGGGATAACCATAGCCATATTCATTTTGTTGGCAAATCGTTCGATGACTCCAGACGGCGGCACGTCGGAACTTGAATTTCACAATTATATTGTGACTAAAGATAGCTAAAATTATAATTCAATGCTGATCACGCCTCACTGATTCATTTTTCAGGTTTTATTAAAATAAAATTTAAATATTAAACTTTTCAGGAAACAATTTTTGGGCTGCGAGATCAACATAGATCGGACCGGAATGATGAGTTTTCCAAATTTGTATATATATTCGAGAATAAACATCTGTATTCATCTGTAACATCTGTACATCTGTAACTTTTCTGGGAGTATCATGTTTTCCTCGAATATTAAAGTTACCCAACAAGGACGAAATTGACCCATTATTTTTTGTCCTCCATCGAATAGCCGATGGTTGAATTAGTATAGAATGAATATATAAAAATGCTAAAAATCAATAATAGCCTCAAGGGAAAGCCGGAAATGATCAGCGTAATCTCGCGCTCTCTCACTTTTGCATACTCTCTCGTACACGCGACTGGATCAGGGTGAGATCAGGGTTTCGTCCTTGTTGGGTAACTTTAATGCATATTTGGAATCATCTAATCATTCCGGTCATATCAATTTTGATATCGCAGCCCACAAACTTCTCCCGGAAAAGTTTAATTTTTAAATAATACGGGGATAAGATATTTCGGAAAAACAAAATCAGAAATTACCACTTCAGAAATGATTTTTCAGAAAAAGACGTTTCAAAAATTTCATTTCAGAAATGACCGGTTCGGGAATGCAAATTCAGAAAAGGACGTTTCAGAAATTTTAATTATTTGGCGTCATAATATTTAGTTTATTGTATTTTTATTAACATTTTTGAATTTATCAGCATCATCTGAAGTCTATTTGATAAATAAATATTAAATAATAATCCTCAAATTATGTGAAAATGGCTTCCAAAGACGTGTGCGCGCTCGCGCAACGCGGCGCGTCACGGCTAAAAAATTCAGAAATGCATTTTTCTGAAACGTAACGTCTGAAGTGGAAATTTCTCAAATGAAATTTCTCAGTTGGGTTTTTCTGAACTGGTGATTTCTGATTTTGTTTTTCCGAAATGTCTTATCCCCAATAATACATGAAAAATGAATTAGTCACGCATGATTAGCATTCAACTGTGAGCAAATAAGAAACCTTTTTGGCTATCGTTATTGATTAGATATTCGTGAAATTCAAATTTCAACGTAAAACCGTCTGGAATCATCGAACGATTTCTGATTACGATGAATATGACTACATATTAGTTATCGGCATCTCAGATAACACCCAAGCAGAGATTCCCAGGTAAACGGCATTTTTTTCGCAGTGCCTACACTTGTTCGACTCTCAAGCAAAGGGACACATATATATATATATATATATATATATATATATATATATATATATATATATATATATATATATATATATATATATATATATATATATATATATATTTAAGTAGTGTCTCTATTTTTTTGAATATAGTAATGTATGAATAAGGCACTGCTCACCACTGACTGGTCGTTCCTCCAGCAGTGAAACAATTCGTTCGATTGGGTTCTCCTTGTGGAAGACATCGTTGTGAGTCTGGTAGAGAATAGGAAGAACGGGCACCGAGAGACTCTGCAAGACACTCCCCTCTTCCATTCAACCAGAGAGTCTCCATCATCAGAATAAATGAAGGAATGACTGACTTGTTCACTGTGCAGGAAGTGGATAGCCAATAGAAGTAGATGGTATGATGAAAGTAGTCCCGTCTTACTATCTCTGATCTCGAGAGCACTCGACCAAGTTTTCAGCCACAGCATAAAGCGACCCACGCGCTCATCACACTGACCAATCACCACCACAATATTATTTATTGGCTGAGAGCAAAAATAACCTTGATGTATTGCCTCATCAAGTGAGTATTTCTGATGGACTGAAATGCCGGATCGGGAATTGAGATGTCCAAAGAGGATCCATTTGAGAACCTCAAATTGTCAGAGTGTAGTGATTAGAGTATAAATGACTACTCACTGGCAGATAATGAGGGGAACTTTGAGTGTGGGCAAGATAAGACAATTCTCCATCTTGAAATTATCATCGCCCCATTTGTGAATGGAGTGAACGATAGTTGAACGGAGGACTGACATAAATTCACTGCAACACAAATGTGCCATGGTGAAATGGGAAAATTATTATATTAATTCTACTCACTATTTCAGCCCCTCATTGTTATGTATTGTCTTGAGAAACTGATCACGTGATTCCTTTTCCAAAGGAAATAATACAACATCCAGATCAGAATGGGAAGATGCCAATTCTGGCAATTA
Source organism: Pristionchus mayeri (assembly GCA_036245805.1). Taxonomy (NCBI): domain Eukaryota; kingdom Metazoa; phylum Nematoda; class Chromadorea; order Rhabditida; family Neodiplogasteridae; genus Pristionchus; species Pristionchus mayeri. The sequence continues at coordinate 24,950,667 of BTRK01000006.1, forward strand.
ATTCAATTTTAGTTTTGCCTCATATGAGTGTGACTAACCAGTAATTGAACTTCCCACGGGTACGAATCGGGAATTGGAGAGGACTGTTGATTGGAGATGAGGGAGGAGACGATTCAAGAGCAGATTCTAAATAAATATTACTTAGCCCATGCATTAATTGATTTTCTTTAAATTGTGTATTTAAGTTACCACTGGTAACTTTACCAACCGACACGAAATTGACCCCCTACTATTACGGTCTCTCACTTCTACATACTCTCTCATACGCGCGACGCACAGGCAACGCGTACAACCCTAGGATCAGGATTTCGTCATCGACTGCTAATTTTAATTACTAACTTCGTTTTTCCGTAGATCTTCTCTCCTCATATCTTCTCTCTTCACAATCTCCTTCTCCATCTCCTCCAGTGCATTCGAGTGTCCCTTCAGTACAGTGTCCGCGAAAGTGCTACGATTCCTCCCTGTAATTAGCAATTGTCGCTTACAATACCCGATTGTAACTAACTTCTCGATTCCCTTGTAGTACTTGCTTCACTATTTCGTCGAATCTGCGAAGCACAGCGAAATCGAATAATAGTTATACCGGGGCGAGCAAACATACTCACTGAAAGCGAACAACTGATGGTCTCTCACATTGTAGGCACGAATAAGAATCAGATATCCCTCTTCGGTCTACGAACCAAATTCAACGAATGGACTGAGAATTAAACAAAATATAACTTTAACAGCCGATACACGTGTAGAGAACAGTTAACAATGCACAGTGTGTGAGCATCGACAATATTCAATCACTTCTTCCACGTTCATGACGAAACATTACCCTTCAATTTAGCGAAAACCTAAAAAGAGAAAAGTGAGGAATATTTGGCACGTAGTGATGACGCAATCGAGCAACACTTTACCAAACATTTATTAGCACCGGCGCGAAGCGCCGGGGCAATTTTGCCCGGGAAACGAAAGATTCCTACAGTCAGAAACGTTCCTGAGGGGGTAGGGTATCGACATCCCTTCAAACTCAAATCCAAGTATCCAGCTTTTGGGGATCTTCGTTGGGAACCTAGAGGATGCTAAATCCCAAATTTCAAGTCTCTAGCACAACCGGAAGTGCCTCAGGCTGACTCAGCTTTTTGTGTCTTTTTGGCGTCCAGGCTTTTTGAGTTGGAGGCGCGAGCCTCGTAGAGAGACGTGCTATAGCTCATTCTCAATTGTCTTCTTCCCATAGCTCAGATCCACAAAATCTTTCCATGAACTCTGCAATCCACACTTTCTCTCTCCCTCAAAGAGGATCAGTCTTTCATTCAATCAGATTGCTTCTACCTCTCTAACCAACAGCTCTGGTTGAGTGCTTGCGAATCTTCTCCCAGTCAAAAAGGCGACACATCGATTCCTCGTGAACATGCCACAACCAATGACCTGTTAGAGCATAGTGGTCAATCCATCCTATAAGCTCATCATGGTATATTAATGGAAACGAACCAGCAGACCACATATACTCACATGTTGCAATACAAATTTATCCATATCACAATTTTACTGTTAGGTGACCCGATGTAGACAATAAAATAATAAGCACAAACGCGACATTCAAAATTCCGTACAACACGAGCGAATAGAATCTACATTTCACAGATGGTCTTCCAGTTTGAGTTTCTCACTAGTAACTGCTGTAGTTTCGAGGATGGATCTCGTTTGAGAAGGAGACGAATGAAGAGGAGAAGAGAATACCGAGAGAACTGCAAGAGATATCCAATTCGAAAACTTTGGAAGAGATTGCGAGAATTATAATTGGAAAACAACACTTTTTTTAAAAATTTCCTCTCACCTCTGATATGATTACATCATCTCTCAATTGCTGTAAGTACTCTGTCGCGAAGGAAGCAATCTGTGTGAGAGAGAGAGAGAGCATATTGTACCGTAGTCCATTCAAACCGACCTGTCCACTCATCGAAGCTTTCACATTCCTCAGATATCGATCCATCGCTTTCCGTACGAGATCACGAAGACCAACGGGCTCCTCATAAAGGATGATTTGCATACGAATCATAGAATGATTTTGATATAGCGTGTCCCATGAGTGCATAATGTAGCTTCCCCTTCTGCTAGAATGTCTCTCCTCCTACCTCTTTTGTCTCCTCGATCCACAAAGGGAAGTGGAGACTCTCCGATCTAGCAGCCACTATGAAGAGAGCCAATATATCCCATAGATGGGAGACACTCTGCAGATTGGGATGCTCTCTCTCTCTCTCTCCTCTCATCACGATGCACACCGACCTCATTCCAGTCAGCACCCTCGCTCCTCTTCACATTGGCCACATTGATGAGATGGACCATCTTCTCCTCCACTTCATCAGCTGATCTATTCGAGAGAGCGAACACAATCACTGCACTCGCTCCATTCCTGCCAGAGAACCACTATCAAAATACCAAGGAGAACATAGCAAATATCGTCAACTGTTCCTACTTTGAATTACATCTCATTAATAAGCGAATCCCACAGTCAACTCACCTCCACATGGATCCTCTTCCCTTCAGAATTTGTAGTAGCCTTTTAAGTGATTCGATATCGCATTTGTTCACTTCAACGAGCACTTCGAACAACCTGAACTCTCAATTGAATAACCAGTTGAGCTCGATATATCCTGACCATCCCAATCTTCCATTGACTGAGTGTAATTCTCCATCCTTCTCACCCATCATCTTCATGAGTATCGATTGATTCACATCGCTCACTCTTTCAATGGGATGCACATTGGAGATGACTGCTTCGAAGACGATCTGCCAAGTATTTCATCCTTCCCATACAAGGAAGATCACTCACATTCCATTTCATGAGTGGAAGTATGAAATCGAGGAGAGATTCGTCTTCTTTCGATGCATCGAGAAGAAGTTCAACTGCCTACAATTATTTTATTCACTTGTACTACTTTTTCTGCGCATTCACTTGTACTACTTTTTCTGCTACCTTCCGTGCAATTCTCTCAGTCGACTCCTCCACTACCACCCCCATGGCCTTCCCCAATGCTTCCATCTCCTCTCTACTGCATCTCCTGGTTCCCCTCTCCGACCACTGCGACACCAGTCGAGAGACTTGCTGCAGATGGTGAAGTAGTAGACAATCTCACTCCATTCTCATCATGAGCCCTCAGATAAACAATGGATTCAACATCACTTTGGTATCCTTTTGCTGTACTACGAGAGTGAGGACGGAGTGTGCACTCGCTCCTTCGAAAGGAAGGAGGAAGGAAGAATCGATGGGAGGAAGGGAGCGACCATCCTGCAGCACACAATTCATCAAAGATTCCTCAATTAATCATCCAAAAAGACTTTTTCCAATTTTTATCCCCGACTTCAAATTGACAAAACGAACCTTTCTCTTGATTCCTACTAATGATTCCACTAGGGGAATCGACTGATCCACGCTCTCAGAGGTGCTACAAATATCGCGTCAAAGACTGATTAGATATTCCACCTTGATAATGAAGTTGATGTGAACTTACAGTATCCTCTCGACAGTTGCTCTCAGTAGACTTCCTCTCGGGAGATAGTCATAATTGGGAGGAAGATTTTGAGAGAGAGAAGAATTGAAGGACGAGACGAGAAGGGAGTAGGAGGAGAGTGATCGGAGAAGAGAAACCTTGAGAGAATCTGAGAAGCAGGAATGATAACTGGATATTGCGTAGATGGAACCTCCTGGTTCTCTTGCCAATCTTTCCATTCTCCTCTTCAATCTCGGTCTCCATTCCTGCTGCATTGAGATGGGAAGGGAGCAGAAGACAGAGAAGAGAGTCTGTCGTGCCATGATATACGGATGATAGGATGGAAGACGTGTCTCCAGTCTCCACTCACCTCCATTTCCTTCTCTCCATTCGACTCTTCAATCATTTTCCCAATATCTCTCTCCTCTTCACTTCTGATTTCATCCTCGACAATTTCTACACTGATTTCATCCACTCCGAGTGCAACTCCGGCCAGTCTGTAAAGATCAAAGATCAACTGAGAGAGAAGTCACCAGAAAGTCGATATCACGTACCTCACATCGCACACTTTCGTTATCCCACTCACTCTCTCATTGCTTAATCCCAGCAGCCGATCGAACAACTCTTTTGGGACACTGCAAAATAAAGATTCATTACTATTTCACTAACAATGGGATACGATACTTTTCAGAGTGTAGCCAGTAAATGTCGTCCTTTCTCCCAATGGGCTGATCAAAGAAAGCGAGTTGAGGAGGAGAAGAGAGGGAGATGAGTGAGAGGAGGGAATTGGTGAGGGAATGAGATCGAAGACACGAAGACTGCAATCGGACAACAAAACATTATACTACACTGCTCAATCAATCACAATAGCTTTTGCGTCTCGAAAGCCAGCCACTCTAAAGTAAAAACACACACGGGCGAAGGAAGGAAGAGGAGGCCGAGGCTGACCACCTCTCCTCTCGCCCGCGAGAGAGAGAAATGAGGGAATTTATGACACGTCATCACAACGATAATTAAATTATCCCTCTGCCTATAAAAGGCCGAATTCCTCTTCTTCGCCATCATTTGCTCTTTAGAGCTCGCCCCTCGTGGTTGTGTGTGTGAGTTTTTCTCTCTCGTCACTTCCACCTTTCTCCTCGGTCAGGACACGCCTTCGGGTCTGTTCCTCGCCTTGGATCTTCTCTCCTCTCGGGTCCGGCACTCCTCGGGAGACGCCGCAACCCGACGGGATACTCCTCTTTCTCTTGTCAGAGATCCCTGTTTCAGATGGAGCGGGAAGACAAGAGCCCGGTTCCCAACGGTGGGAAACCGGAGATCTCCCCGTCTCTCGAGAGATATCTGCTGGACCAGGAGAAGTCCGCAGGGAGGTCTCCTACCTCGTCTTCGAGGTCGCACCCAAGTCTCACTCGGGTGTATCTTCCTTCCTTCTCAGATCTTCGAAGCGTGCCCATCGTCATGGGCGATCGAAGAAAGGAAAGAAGAAGAGAAGAAGGAGGGATCGATCCTCTTCTCGGTCGGATTCCTCAAGGTCCTCGTCGGACACGGGATCTACCGTGACCGAACTCTGTCAGTGGTTGGCTCCATTGTTTGTATCAAGGCTGTTCTTTCAGCTCAGAGGGAGGTTACTCCTCCTCCGGAGCATCGGAGGGATAGCATCGAGAGGGCGTCTCGTCAACATGAGAATTCCGAAAATTTTGGAGTTCTCGTCCGCATCGACTACGGTACCGGAGGCCCCCGTGCTGAAGAGCAGGGAGCTCCGAAAGAGGGTAGCACTTCCTCCAGTCATCTTGCTCGCATTCGAGGTATTTTGACACTCACATCATCGGGGTGATGTGGTTTTCCTCTCCTAGGAGAATAGCAAGGGCCGCTCAATCCCGCGGGAGGAAAGAGTCGCCTACGAGACCGCCATGCCTCTCCCCAACACTCTCTTGGCCCTGCCTCCGGTCATTGATGAAGTCCTTCCTTTGGAGAAGGTTCGTTGATGTTGAGAGTATCCCCCTTTTACAAATGTGTTCTCTTCAATCGATAAGAGGAACAATGTTCGAGCGAGAACTGCATGGTTGGCACGGTACGTTGCTGTCTTCTCTGAGCACCTTGTCGCTGGCCTCGTCGGAGCTTCCAACGGAGGGCAGTACCACCAGTAGAGGTATGATTTTATCTGTATCAAGGCGTAGCCCTCGATCTCCAGGATACATTGTGGCGGCGTCCAATCTACTGGGCACACTCATCCAGGAGGTACTCACTCATCGTCGGGAGTTCGTCCTGCGGTGAGTTCTATCTTTGTTTTACAAGAAGGTCCACTACTCGGAGTTTTTCAGAGCCCTTCGGGTGGACCCGTCCGCAGTCTTCCCGTCTCTCCGATCTGAGTCGTCTTCCCATTTTGCGACGGGCGGAGAAAGAGCTCCTCTGCTCTTCGGAGCAGAGATGCTGGACCAACTGACCAAGAAAACGGGAAACAGGACCGACCTGCAGTCGGCACTCAACAAGTTGGCGGGAGGATCGAAGCGGTTAGTTTCGCATCCCCCTGAGACTGGGCCCCGTATAAGTTCCAGCTCCCCGGTGGCGTCCCTCTTAGGCCTAGGGGAAGCATGGGCAGCAATTACGGATGACCCCTGGATCCTCAACATTATCAATGCGGGTTATGAGCTCGAGTTCGAGAAAAGACCCTCGCTCGCAGTCACGGACTCCTCTAGCTCCTCTCATTCAGACCCCCAGGAGGTCAGAGAGGAGGTCTCCAAATTGCTGGAGATGGGAGCAATTTCGAGAGCACATAGGAACCAGCCTGTATGGGTCTCTAGAATATTTTCGGTCCCTAAGAAGGACGGAACGCTTCGGCCGGTGGTTAACCTTAAGCCCTTAAATCGCTTTCTGAAGAAGCGTTACTTCAAGCTCGAGTCTTTCGCTAACGTTCGAGACCTGATTTTTCGTAACGAGACTATGGCAAAGATAGATCTTGAGAAGGCTTATTTCCAAATACCGATTCACCCTGTGGATAAGCCCTTTTTGGCTTTCAGTTGTGACGGTATTATCTATCATTTCAATTGTCTCCCCTTTGGGCTGTCTTCTGCCCCTTATGTGTTCTCTCGAGTAATGAAGTGTGCAGCTTCGGTTCTCAGGGAATCGGGGATTCGAATGATAGTGTATCTGGACGATATCCTTATTATCTCGAGCTCAGAGGTTGAGCTGGAGAAGGATACTGGAAGAGTACGGAGCCTGTTCGCCAGTTTGGGTCTGGTGATTAACGCTGAGAAGTCTTCTCTGGCCGGTTCCAGACAGATCGAATTCCTCGGCCTAGGCATTGACTCGAGTGCATACAGATTCTTCGTTCCCGAAGACAAGATTGCCCAGATTGAGTCACGAGCGGCTGAGATGATCAGGGTCCCTTCACGTTCACTAAGATCTGTGCTGAGCTTTATTAGCTTAGTAGGTTCGGTGTACATGGCCTCCCCTCACAGCAGGTTCTACATTAGGAACCTCCAGAAGTGGGTTAATAAGCACACGACTCGCTTTAGCTCTTACAGTCTATCCAGAGTTACCACCCTACCAGAACAGTGCTTAGCTGATCTTAGGTGGTTCACAACAGTCTTCCGTAGCCTGTCCTCGGTTCACATCAACCCACCCAATGTCATCCTGACCATCCAATCGGATGCGTCGCGTAAGGGATGGGGTGCAGTGGCGAAGGGTGCCTCAACTGGAGGACGATGGTCGGAGGAGGAGAAGAGACTGCATATTAACATCCTGGAGATGAAGGCAGCCTTCTTCGGTCTCTGTTGCTTTGCACGGGACCTTTCCGGTGGTACCATTCGGCTTGAGTTGGATAACACCTCTTCCGTGTACTATCTAAATCGAAGGGGAGGAATGAGAAGTTCTCATCTGGATCTCCTCGCCCGGAAGATTTGGGAGTGGGCTTTCTCTAGATCCCTCTGGATTACGGCCCATCACCTTCCGGGGTAGATAATGTACAGGCGGATTTTGAATCCAGACATTTCTCGGATTCAGCCGAGTGGTCCCTAAATAGGGAAGTTACGGAGGAACTGTTTAGTTCTTTCGGAGAACCATCGGTTGACCTTTTCGCTTATCGCTTGAATTTCAAATGCGAGCGGTTCTATTCCTTTCGGCCGGATCCCTTGGCTACAGGAACGGACTCCCTTACTGCGAACTGGTCGGGCCTCTTCGGTTACGCATTTGCTCCCTTCAATCTCGTGGGAAGGGTAGTCGCAAAGGCGAAACGGGAGGGGGCCTCGTTGATTGTGATCGCACCACTATGGCCTGCACAGCCGTGGGACCCGCTTCTCAAGGAAGCATCAATTCCTCCTCGTATGTTACCTCAGAGGAAGGACCTGGTGTTGGATCCGTCAGGGGATCCATACCCAATGCCAATGAGTGTGCTTCGTCTTGCAGCCTGGAAGATTTAAGAGAGTTTCTCTCTGCTTCCGGCCTCTCCGACATAGCAATAAACGCAATTCTATCATCGTGGTCGCCTAATACAGTGAAACAATACAACAGTGCATTGAAACGCTGGGATAGTTTCTGTTCCACCACGGGTAGATCCATTGTCCGACCTTCGCAGGAAGATTTAATTAATTTCCTTGCACATATTCATGAATTGGGTCTGGGCTAGGCATCAGTCGTTTCTCATAGGTCCGCGATCACATCATACTTAGTGATTGGGTGTGCAGATGAATTGGACTCTAGTAGCCAGAGCTGTCAAGGGAATATTTCGCCTCCGGCCGTCTAAGGCCCGATACTCGTCTATCTGGCCAGTGGGTCAGGTAGTTTCCTTCTTGGAGGATATGGGTAGTAACGCAGGCTTGTCCCTAAAGGATTTTACGCTTAAATTGACAATGATCCTTGCTCTGACGTCTCCTCGCAGAGTCTCCGAGTTAGCAAGACTCTCTCTGGACTCAATGCAGGAGTCTAGTGATCGTCTTTCACTTGGAGTTCATGAATAAGAATCGAAGGTTGGGTAAGCCTCAGAAGGCTTGCTTTGATTCTTTTTCAAATAAGAATCTATGTCCTGTTAGGAATATAAGACAATATATTTCTCGTACGAGTGAGTATAGGGGCAATGAGAGATGCCTCCTACTCTCTTACACTCGTCTTCATGCTCGAATTTCCTCGGCCACCATAGCGCGATGGCTTTGCATGATTCTTTCTAGGGCAGGAATAGATAATTCTTATTCGGCACATAGCACTCGAGCTGCGGCTTCGTCGGATTGCGCCCGCAAGGGTCTATCTAGTCAGACCATTCTAGCCGCAGCATCCTGGGCTCCCTCTGGTTCAACCTTCGAGGCTTACTACCATAGGGATGTGAATGAGGAGTCATTCTCCAGGGCTGTACTCACTACAAGGTGTGTTGAAGAAGCTATTGTGATTGATTGAGCAGTGTAGTATAATAGTATATTATGCTAGACAAACGAAGTTTGTTGACGTATAATATTTATTATGCTTCACTGCGAAAGCAATCACATACCCACCCGGAGTTTCGGTAGTCAAGGGTCCTTCATCACCTCACTCTCCCACCCTAGTCGTAGTTAAGTACAGTAATACATTGCAGGGATTCTACGAGTCACAAAGCATCCCGATCTATGAGATCGAACAAGCCATCATCATCAAGGCCTAAGACAGGTTCCAAGAGTCAGAAGGCCAAGGCTCCTAAGGGGAGGGCAAAAGCAGACAAGAAATAAGGATCGAATCCCGATAAAGAGGATTCTCCGTTTCTCACGTGTGTATTTTGTTGGGGCTCGCTCTAAAGAGCAAATGATGGCGAAGAAGAGGAATTCGGCCTTTTATAGGCAGAGGGATAATTTAATTATCGTTGTGATGACGTGTCATAAATTCCCTCATTTCTCTCTCTCGCGGGCGAGAGGAGAAGTGGTCAGCCTCGGCCTCCTCTTCCTTCCTTCGCCCGTGTGTGTTTTTACTTTAGAGTGGCTGGCTTTCGAGACGCAAAAGCTATTGTGATTGCTTTCGCAGTGAAGCATAATAAATATTATACGTCAACAAACTTCGTTTGTCTAGCATAATATACTAATAAAAAACATCTTTTTGAGAATAACTTACAATTGACACTTGGAATATTGGGAGAACTCTGGGTTTGAAGGTGGAATCATTGGCCAATTGAATGAAAGTGACTGCTTGCGTGAAGAAGGAGGAAAAGGTGGATACATCCTGGAGTGATCTCCTCCTTCTCTCATCCACTATCACCACTCACCTTCTCTCCCTGTCCCAATCCAATCATCGCAGTGAGTACCATGCACACAGTGGGAAGAGTATCAGAGGAGGAAAGAAGAGATCTCTTCAATTCGTCATTCACTCGATCCCGTGCCCTGAATACGTATACAGCATTCATTTTGTAATGAATTAGTAGATTGAGCATAATTCAAGGGATTAAATGAGAGTAATGGATATGGTGGGAAGGCGAAACAGACATGGCTCTCGTCTTCGCTCCATTCTCTTCGAATGTTCTCTCAAGGAGGCAGAGAAGAGTCTTCGTCGCCATTCTCCATCTTAACTTCCCATATCATTTGTTACATTGTCTGTTCAGTGTTTTGAATGCTGACATTTTAAAAGTATAATAAATGGTGTCGTAGCAATATCTAATGTGGAACGTTGGCATAGTAAGATGATATAAGTGAAATATCCGAATGAATGTATTACCCAGCCATCCATCTCAGTCTCTCTTGGCCTCTTTCCTGATCTTCCCCCGGGAAAATGGAAGAATGGAGCAGAGTTCGGAAGAGAGAGATCGCGTATTGTACCCTCAAGAAATTAATTAACTCCTTTCTACCATTCCCCAATTCAACACAGCTGAACATGATTCGCCTCTTGGTTGCTAGCCCAGTAAAGTGGGACTGGCATATAATGGAGGGACTGGCATATATTAGGTTGGTAAGAAAGTTCTGTCGCGTTTCTCGTATTTTACATTTTGCTTTATCCTGCCCTTCAAAGTTGATCAATCTTCATACGATCTTCAGTAGTCTAATAGTGCTTGGTTACTCTTTCGGGAAAACGTTATCACAGTATTCTTCAATTACTAATTCTGGCATAGTCGATTGCCAAATTCAGCGAAATTGATGACCAACCCTATTTTTTTATTTGCTCATAGTTGAAAGAAGAAATGTGATATGGGCATAACTAACATGCTGTTGTAGAGTGCAACAAGTGGGCATGTTTTGTATTGCATAACAATAAGAAAGACCCATTATGTCAACTTGGGATCAGCGCTAATTCTGAAAATTTCACTGAATTGAATTTTGTTGTTAAAGTTACCCAACAAGGACGAAATTGACCCCCTATTTTTTGTGTTCCATTGAATAGCCGATGGCTGAATTAGTTGAGAAAGAATGTACAAAAATGCGAAAAATCAATAATAGCCCCAGGCGAAGGCCGGAAAGGATCAGGGTGAAGTTGCCTGATCCAAAACTCTCTCATTTTTGCACACTCTCTTTCATACACGCGACGCGCGCACAATACGTCGCGTCTTGGATCAGGGTCTCGTCCTTGTTGGGTAACTTTAAAGTTACCCAACACCCTTAAAAAATGGCCTATATTCCTGAAACTGATAGACATAAACTGAAACTGAAACTTCCTATTATTCCTGAAACTGATAGACATAAAAGAGACTAGTAGAAATGCAATACTAATAAAAGTAGAAAATCAATAATTAGTCGCAGAATCGACCTGAAAACATGTGCGGTGCAACCCTGATCAAGACCGATTTTCCCGAGAGGTTTGAAACAAAAAAAAAAAAAGTGAATATTTTGTTGCGATAATTAGCGTTCACAAACCCGGTTCTATACCAAATTCATCCTCGCTTCTTCAACAACAAAAACGTCAATATTAAGCCCACATAATCGATTAAACAATATTTAAACAAACCGCGCTTAAATCTGTTAGCGCTAATTTAAAAAAAATACGGTACTTAGTGCTTGGTCATGAAATTCGCGGTACGATATTTTCATGGCACTAGTTTTTTAAAAAAATTGCACGGGTGTTGGGTAACTTTAAGCATTTCTCATCCCTGAAGATTTAGCCATTTGTTGTATAGGAATTAGTAATAACCTTTTAGTAATAATTCCTATCACAGATTGCATGTATGTGACCCATCGCACTTCGTGCGCCACGCCAAACGCGCCTACCGTAGTTATGGTCGCATTCCCATAAAAAGCGATTCAAATGGTGTTGACGCGCAGTATTTATACTCAGTCGTATTTATGCAATTGTTGCGTCGCCCCAAGTTGTCAGTTCTCTCTCGCTCTCTCACCCTAGCTAGTTGACGGCTCTTTTTGTTGTAGTATTTTCACCTATTTAATTATTCGTGGATAATCGGTTCGTTTATCCGTCCTCTCCCGTCTACGTGGACACCAACAAGGGACAAGGACACAACCACTGGCGATCAGGATCACTACGGACTCGGCGTAATCACACAGGCGGAGTCGGGGCGTGCAAGCCAGGCGTACCTGTTGTGATTACGTCATTGGAGAAAACATCGTGAGTGCGCGAAGTGACATTGGCTGAACTCGGCGAGAGCTGGGGTCATTGTCACGGGAACTCACCGGAATTCATCACTGGCCACTCTTCAATCACACAGGCGGAGTCGGGGCGTGCAAGCCAGGCGTACCTGTGCGATTTCATCATCGTGAGGAAGTGAGCGCGCAAGCCCACTGGATCTTGTGGAATTAGCTGAAATCGGGCGAGAGCTCGTGCTAATTTTCACTCACGGAGAAAACTGACTAGCAAAAGTCATTTTTCACGGTTCGTATTTCATGAATAGAGGCGAATTGCTGCCCAATTTTTGAATACGCAAACTCACAATGTCTGGAGATGAGGAAGTGTTGGACATCGAAGCCCTGACTGAACAAGTGACGGACATGAAAAAGCTGCTAGCCGTCATGGGAAAGTTCATGATGGAACAACAACAGAAACAGAGCGAGAACCAGAAGGGAACGTCATCCGAGTTGTCGATCAATTCGATCAGTGCGATCGAGAACCGCATCATGGAATTCGAATACAGTCCAGAGGAGGGAGCCACATTCGAGAGATGGTGGGGCAGGCATGAAGACATCTTCACCATCGACCTCAAGGATTGGGAGGAGGTTAAGAAGATACGGCTCATGCTTCGCCACCTCCAACCAGCAGTGGAAAGGACTTTCATGGATTCCATCTATACTGCCAAATGGAGTGAGATGAGTCTCACGGATGTGGTCGAGAAGCTGACGACACTCTTCGGCGACACGACGTCGAACTTCGATAGGAGAAGGATGATGTTCGATCTGAAGATGAGCAGGAACGGGATCGAGGATGTGAGAGTACTCGCAGCTCGTGTGAACAAGATCGTCGAGAGTGCCCAAGTCTCGAGCATCACTAGCGATGAGATGAAGTGCATGGTTTTCTTGCACGCGATGGATCTGCCGAGGTACGCAGACGTTCATCTCAAGATGCTGCAGACGGCTAAGAAGAAGGGCGAGGGGATCAAACTGGATGATCTCATCGATGTGTTCAACGAGGTCTCTCAGCTGAAGAGAGAATCGAGCACGATTAGCTCTCCACCGATGGAGATCAATCATGTGAGCTGGAAGGATAGGTCCTCCACAGACAAGTACGAGACGTCGTACGAGCGTGAGAAGTCGCGCGAACTAGGGAAAGGAGTGGACAAGTACGATAGGTCGTGCAAGCGCGAGACGGCGCGCGATGGGCCCTCCAGAAATCGGAGCAGTGGATGTGACCGCTGCGGAGCCACGGATCACACTGAGCAAAGGTGCTACAGAAGGAAGATCAAGTGCTCCAATTGCAACAGGAAGGGACACATCGCGAAGGAGTGTTCCGATGACGAAGATGAGGATAGATACAGGAGGAGGAGCGTGGACACAGTCATCGTGGATGCAGAGAAGTCTGCACGCTACCGGCTCACGATGAAGATCAACGGCTCTTCTGTCGCCATGGATGTGGATACCGGTTCAGACATCTCGTTCGTCTCTAAAGAAGTTTGGAGATCAATCGGAGCGCCGGAATGTCTCCCTTCAGATTGTGAGGCCGTGTGTGCCAATGGAAAGCAGCTGGAGATCGTTGGAAAGTTCATGTGTGAACTGGAATACGACGAAGTTGGTGTGCGTGCAGAGATGTACGTGGCAAGCACTGACCGAGTCATCGTTGGGAGAGATCTCATCGGAAGGCTGCACCTTCTTAAAGTGAGAAGCGAATCGATCGCTACAAGGATACCGATCGGTGATGAGAAGACGGCTCTCAACACGGAGTCAGACAAGAGTCACGAGAAGCGTCTCGTCAAGAAGGAGACTGTGAAGGAGGTCGGCTCGCCACAATGACGGATGAGCGTCCAAGATTGAAATATCATCCGAGAATGATATCCCGACCACATGTGCTCCGGTTCACCTCACCTCCTTCCCCCGATTAGTGATTTTAAGATAGACAGAGTGTCCATCTTGAAGGGGAGGTGTTGCATAGGAATTAGTAATAACCTTTTAGTAATAATTCCTATCACAGATTGCATGTATGTGACCCATCGCACTTCGTGCGCCACGCCAAACGCGCCTACCGTAGTTATGGTCGCATTCCCATAAATAGCGATTCAAATGGTGTTGTGGCGCAGTATTTATACTCAGTCGTATTTATGCAATTGTTGCGTCGCCCCAAGTTGTCAGTTCTCTCTCGCTCTCTCACCCTAGCTGGTTGACGGCTCTTTTTGTTGTAGTATTTTCTCCTATTTAATTATTCGTGGATAAACGGTTCGTTTATCCGTCCTCTCCCGTCTACGTGGACACCAACAAGGGACAAGGACACAACACTATTGATCCAGTAAGCTCAATTGTAGTGATTAGTGAAGTACTCGGCATGATTAGTGATTGCCCTAAATGGGAAAGCTACATTTTTTCAAATGACGAAACCGAAAATTGTTCTTTGAAATCAGCCTTTTTTGCAATCTGCAGCTTCCCACACATATCGAATGCCGGATATTATGTGATAATATGGATGTACAACTCTAGTGTTATCACCCTTCAAAGCATTAGAAGCAATTGGTAGCTCTTATTCAAACGGCGGAGTTAAAAACATTACACCATAAAATCGTCATTTAAATATTTTTGAGATTTTATTTATTTACTCGATTTATATGCGAAATAGAATCGACTTAAACCTGTTGACGTATACTACTTACATCACTTCACGTTATGTTAAATTGAATTTCCAGACAATTTATTCAGTCAGGAAAAAATGGAAAAATAGTACGCGACAGAACTTTCTTACCAACCTAATAATTATGGAAATGAGCTTAGGGACCGCAGACTCCCGTCATTTCAGAATTCACGATTACAGTATCCAAAACTCTTGGGATCCCGTTTCACTTCGCGATCCGTTTTACTGTTTCTGGTTTCGAAATTGCGTTTTTTTTAATGTTTTCCCAACTTCTGCATTTAATAAAAGTAATTTTTGATTTATGCATACGTTCCGCAGGTCTCAATTACATTCCTGAAAGATTTTGACCTCTTTTGGTTTACATATATTTCATTTCCAAGCCGATTAACAAAAGCCTGTTCAAGTTTGTACTTCTTCGATCGATATCTCCTTTCCGTCGCATGTCCGGTGCTATTTTCCTTACTGATGTGATTCTATGGACTCTACCGCGCATATTGGTGTATTGCTTTTCCACCGGACACGTGATGGAAGGACCTTGTATCGATTTTAAGCCTTGAAACGTCCTGTTCCCGAATAATCATTAAACCTCAGTGATAAATGATTTTCCTGGTCTCTATTTCACAGAATGACCCTTAAATGCATTCAAAAACATATTTTTATATAATTTTTTTTTTTAAATAAAGAAAAATAATAAATAAAATACATTGAGAAAATAGTCAGTAGCTGATTCAGGCAAGGCCCTAGTCTGAGGGGTACGGTACTCTAGCCCCAGCGTTAATTTTGTAAACTCGCTTAATTAAATTATTTCGCAAAATTTTTATATTTGTCTAATTGAAATAGAATCGGCATCTCCTAAATCATTGGATTCCATCCGCATTTTATTTTAGAAGCATTTTGAAGAAACCCGCCTGCGCTCCCTAAATGAGCTATGGAAATAAGGTGTGCAAAAATATAAGTATCCGCTCTCAATATTACCTTTTGTCGACATTCTGTGCGTAGCAGATTGGACTGAATAGACAGAGAGTCGTCATGGGGTCCAAGGAGGAAAGAGAAGGAGTGAGAATGGAGAGGAGTGAGGAGAGCAAATCATCTTCTGAGATACATGCACGATACCTAGTCCCTGCCTACCCTCTCCACTCACCTCTGACTCTCTTGGTGGTGTAGAGTGGTTTAGCCAGTTGTTCCACATCCTCTCTCAACAGTGCATGCAACACTTCCGAGAAGGCTGCAACCATCCCCTCCTCCCATCGATCATCTCTCCTCCATCACCTTTCTTCTCCTGCTCTCCTGCCTCGTCGCATTTGAAACGGCTCAGAAATTGGTGCATAACTGTCGATTCATCTTCCTACAATGAACATATATTTCATGAAGAAAGCACTCCAATGACTAGATACCTCGTTTGTTCTCTGGATCACCAATTGGAAAGGGAAGAGAGCGAGTGCTTTCCATGCAGCAGTTCTCACTACGGTCGATCGATGGATGGAGAAGGAAGAGATCTCGGAGCAGAACTTGGCTATCAATTCCTTCAATCTAATAGTATACGCTCCGTCTACATATGGTGATGAACGAATGATTGATGTGGTATTCTCTCCCTCTCTCACCTCATCCTCCTTCTCCTTCGCAGCCACAGCCAGCAAATGGACGAATGCAGCAGTTGCCTCATCATCCCCTCCCTTAGTCTTCTCTCTCAATTGAGCTGCCACGGGAGACAGATCCAGTTCCTATCGAGAGTCCCCTTGTGAGCAGTCCCCTTCCCCTCGTGACTCACATCCATCCTGCACAACTCAGTGATCACCCCAATGGTTGGAGTGAGAAGAGGCCCTCCCCTCTTCATCAATCCAGTCAATTGAGAGAGATACGCGTCACTCGAATCACTACAACAAATCTTTAGGATCGGATACCCTCAAATCAAACCGATTATGGCAGATACTTACGTGGCAATGGATATCCTCTGTATGAGTCTCAGTTTCTCTCTCGCCCATTCCACATCATCACTCTCGGAAATGGAAGTGAGGGATGACAACTGAGAAGGAGAGAGAAGTGGACAATGGATAAACCATTGCAAGATCTATCACTTTCTCAAATAAGCACTTAGGGGAATAGGACTTGTTATTGAGTTTGATTAATTAACCTTCTCGCCAATACTCGTAGGATACTTCTCGACGATGTCTCCGATCAGATCAATTGCCTTCATTCGATCACTCGCAAACTGGCACATCGCTGATAGAATCTTGAGAGTCGGAGCAACCTGAGAAGCAAGATTTAGCAATTCAAATCCTAACCAGCACGTCCATCAGCTTTCTTGAACGGAACGAATTCCTTACCATGCTTCTGTGAGTGGCAGTGCCAGCTATAGTCTCCATCACCAATCCCCTCTCTATCCCTTCTATCCATGGTCGAGTGAGCAGAGTGAGACACAAGAGGAAGATCGTGTTCGCCTTCAATCAACTCATTAATGCCGCTATAATCAATGTTATTCTTAAAACAATAATGTATCGTACCAGTCCCGTGGATCTCTGTGCAATCGATACGAGTAGTTGCATCGTCGATTCCGGGCACGATTTAGAGGAGTACGGTAATAGGGCGGAAAGCAGACAAATAGTTTCCATCGAGGGAACGAAGTCCACTGCAATCGAGGTCTTCCCTATCAGAAGTCAAGGGAAAAGGGAGATAACCTCGTGATCCCCTCTCCATCCACTGCTTCAATCTGCTCTCGTCTGCTATGAGCCATTGTAGGATACTCGTGAGTCCCCTCCCCTCCCTTCCCTCCCTCTCCTCTCCCTTCTGAATCGACCCCCCTCGTTGCTGACACAGAACCAACAGCTTCTTCGCCTTCAATATTAACGCCATTTTATATTTTACAAAACTAGATTAAGAGTATGCAAAAAATAGATAAATATAAGAATAATTCCAACCCACGATGGAAATGGAAGAACGACGACGATAGTTTGGATGACAAACCTGATTGTTGATGTGAGTGGATGCTCCTCCACAGGGGACTCTCGCCAGATCTCGCTCGACGGTACAGATCTACAGGGGAGTGATGAGATGCCATTGAATGAGTCTCACTTCGAGTAATCCAGGAAGAAGGGCGGGATGAGGGGCCAGAGATTGATTGAGCACCAGATCGGGATGGGAAGAGAGGAGAGAACCCAGTCGGATGGGACACTCTGACGAGAGGTCGAGCACGCCAACAGAAGAAGGAGGCATATGAGCTGAGATTATTCCATTCCATTGACTGTCGCTATACTATTATGGAATAGGACGAAGTGGTAATCTGCTGACCAATGAATGAGATTGTTTGATGCTTCCCTGCAGTGGCTCTCCACAATGAATCCATCTCTATCACATCTGCCATCACTGCAACACATGGAATCTCCCCTTGCACCATCTCACATCTATCTCTTTCAATACTGTGATATAGCTAGAATAAGTGGTGGTGTCTACCTTGGATGGACTCCTCATTCCATTCCACTCTGCCCATGAATGGATGCAATGAGTCTCTCCACTTCTCTCCCATCCCCAGTATCGAACCAGCTGCCAGCAATCTGGTTTGTATTATTATATTTAAATTAGAAAATATATAATTATTAGGAATAGACATAGTATCTTCAGTTTGCACTTCTCCCCTCCGCTTCTCACTCTTTCTGCTGCATTCCCCTCTCCATGAGCACATCGACTACATCTCCTGCCACTCCTCCATTCGCAGTCTGCACTTCGAGAGACGACCTGAACTACACCCACATCACATCATTTGCCCACCCACTCAGTTACTATGCACATTATAGCAATATGCTGTTTGATTCCATTATCAGCCAGAACAAAATGACATTGGGGAAGAATATGCCTATCTCACTTGAGAACATCTGGAGATAATGCGAGTATGGTCCTCACGATCTCCTTTCGGTTCACTCGACATTCATTGGACAGTCCTCTCATACAATGGAGGATGATCTCGGAGTCTGGAAGGGAATCTCGTCAAAGGAATTGAGAGAGGATGAAGGGATGTACCCACCAGAAGCGAGAAGGCCGTCCTTCTTCAGTCCTTCGATGGAGGCACACGTCCATCTGGAGACGACGTCGCCGTAGAGGAAGAGGCAGTCCCAGAAGAGGACGAGGAGATCCGACTGAATGGAACACGTATTCATCTTGTCCTCGTACAAGAGAAAATCGCCGAGTCGGAATAGAAGTGCATAACGAGAAAATTCGAAAGAGGAGAAAAATATAAAAATTCTAAGTTTATCAAATTTGTTGACGACTCATGCGAACGCCTGGCATATTGGAGAATACGGTCATATCCTTAAATTAGAAATGACAGGTTTTGGACTGCTGCCCCACTGTAAATGCAAAATTCACATGCAAGCCTCGTTGCGTTGCTACTAGCCTCGTTGCTACTAGCAGTAATACCCTCCCGGTTTTCACATAGTACCCATCATACTTCTTAAATTTTTTTTGGCACCAATTTCCGTAAACCCTGTCGGTTTTCGTGGCTGAACTAGTGGGCTCTCTCCCAGATTTTGAAGCTCAGCACTGCAGCAACGCCTACCCGCATATGTTCACATGCCGTCAGCAAATTTGAGAAAAATTTAAGCTCTTATAATTTATCTCCTTTCGATTAAGATATGACCCGTTAGGAAACTCCATTTCGATTCCGCCACATTCACTTGCAAGTACCTTCTCTTTTGCATCTTTAGAAGATTTTAGTGCTGTGACGAGGGTTGAGAATGCCTCAAGACTATTTCGATTATCGTGATCATAGGACTACAGTACCTCTGCCCGTAGAGTAACATTCGGGAAATCAAATTGAGCTCGCAGATCAGGAATAGATATGTTCATCACCTGATTTTTATCTTCAAATTACATCCATTTTTGTCCAAGTAGTAGGTGGGTCTTTAGTACCATAGTAGCCTTTTTAAGTTTCGTTTATTGACGGAACAAATTACAACAAAAAAATTTATTATCGTATCAAACAGTGCTCTGAAAAAAGGTAATACAGTGGAATGTGAACTGACAGTTGTAATTTCTTTCTGTACTCTTACAAGGGCAAGAATGAACTATGTGAAGTATACTTTGAAAAAAACTAGCACAAATACTAACATCCAAACAAAATAAGAAAAACGATACAAAATAAGATGAGCTATGTATAGACTCTATTAAGTAGTTGCAAACACTCTCTTCATTCTAAAAGATTATTCCTACACACACTCGAAAAGGTAATATATTTGGTTGTTACTCAATATGGGAACAAGGTAATCATGAAAAAAACTACAAAGAGAGTACAATGTAAACTGACAAGCGTAAAAGTAGAAAGAAAGGCGACCGAGATTAATAGAATCTGAACATAAACCACGATCGAAAGAGGATATCAGGAGCAGTTCTTTTTGAATCTATTCGATTATCAGTTTTGCCAGTTGTGTTAACTATCACTCACGGGAACTGATGCATCTAATTTGAAATGACAAATATCGATATACTCTGGTAATTCTTATCTATAGGGGAGCTAACAACCATATAATGTATTATATTTATATCTTAATTCTTCAAATTCAGATCATGTACTGTAATTCAGAAGCTCTATACATAAATGACATGAGTAAAGGAAGAAGAAGGGGAAGATCAGAACCTCGATGGTTCCTCAGGTATCTGGGAGGGGAATAGTGATTGGACGTCAGTGAGTGGAGAGATGGCATGATGGTTGACACGCTTGTTGTCCGGCTAAAGCGAAAGCATTTATAGTACTTTTCGGAATATATAAATTTAAAAAAATAAAATGAATGCAGAAGACGTGGACGCTCACCTTAATTCCCAGAGTCGTCTCTCTAACCAAGGCATTCAATCTGAAGAGATTGAACATGTCAATGATCTGCAGCGATTCGTTCTTCTTTGCTGCCACTTTCTGAATCCAATTCCATTTATAGGATACAATTCCTCAATGCGTACTCTGATTGTGGGAATTCGAAGTAGAATATTGGCGAATCGTTCATTTCCCGAAGATCCGTACAGTCTATTGATATGCTTCGATAGAGCCGCCATCAACTTCTGATAAAATATTACAATTTAAAAGTATCAAACACGACGTATATTTGTTCTGATTCAAGCATACCTTCTGTTCAGCGGCAACATTCCTCTGACTGGCCGAATCGAGACCGTCTGTGTCTGCAATCAAGTAGTCATATCAGAGGTACACTCAGAGTACAGAAAAAACGCTTTTTTTCGTTTGGGGAAATATAACAGATTTCGATAAAACTTAATTGAAGGACATCATTGGGCGACAAAAACAAAAGGGTAATTAACTTGGTTTGGCGAAATTAGCACATTATCAATTTTTTGGATATACCATTTCATGCAACTTGGCCAATTTTTATTGAAAATTCAATTTTTATGCATTATCCTCGTCTTCGTAAGATCTACAAATATTGTTATGCAATTCGAACCTTCTAACCCAAAAACCGTTTTCGTCGAAGAAAACAGTATTTTCTATCAACAAATAGATAACAGGAATTTCCGGAAATACTATGATTTATATTGCTCGCTGTACTTTCCGGTCAAAATAGGAACGTTTTTCATAGCTATGTTCTCCCGATATCGATTTACTGTGGAAAATTATTTATGTTTTTTTCTGGCTTTACATTTGATTTTTTATCCAAGAGATAGTCTTCTCACCTGGGTCGAAGAACATTATCGCTTGCAGTGTCGCGAATTCGGTCGTTGAGATTTTGAGACGTCTGAAAATAAGATATATTTTCCTCGCAGGGGGGGGGGGTATGATCTCACCTGAATGGTTTCATCACGTAATCGATCATGGCTGCCATCACGGGAGTCAATCCCGCCAGACTGAAATGTACACATCCATCAAGTACCCTATCAGCAATAACCCTATCTCACAACACCGGAATCTGTTTCATCTTGTTATATTTTTCCTACGCGACTCGTGCACAGATATCGGTGATTGTCCTTGACAGAACAGTCGAATGTGATCAGCTGGTACAAGT
Organism: Pristionchus mayeri; assembly: GCA_036245805.1. NCBI lineage: Eukaryota > Metazoa > Nematoda > Chromadorea > Rhabditida > Neodiplogasteridae > Pristionchus > Pristionchus mayeri. The sequence goes on from BTRK01000006.1 coordinate 24,972,286, forward strand.
GTGAGGGAATGCGGAGGGATGAGGGAGAGAGGGTTGGGGAGCGGAATAGAGGGGACAAGCAACAGCTAGTTAGTTGAAGCATCTGGACAGCAAGGTTGCAAGACACATCACGAAATCACAAAGTGAAACGGCACACAAATAATCTCCATCGAGGAAATGGTAATGTTGATTAAGTACATCCAATAAACACAATAAACAGTAGTTTGACTATCAAATGTGGCTGATAGGAAGAGAAGAAGGTTCACTGACTTGTTGATGCTGACACTGTCAGCATCAGCTGCTTCGTCGATTCTGCTGAGTTCCTCTACTGGGACAGGATGACCACTCTCGGCAAGGGCATCCGCCAGAGTAGCGTGGTCTGCCATTCAGACACTACTTTACTCCATCTACCCATGGATTAGACCATCACTATTGAAACAAAAAAGAAGGTAGGATACTCACTCATCTTGTCGAGGTCTGGCTTCATTTCTGGGGGACTATCCTCAGTCTCCATCTTGACGTCGACGAATGAATGTATGCCCCTTCCTGCCATTCCACTCGTATCCATCTGTGACTGCTGCATTCCCATCACTCCTCCTTGATCAAAGTGGGCGACATTCATGGCATCTCCTCCTCCGTAGTTCATTCCCATCATCATGATACCCGACGGGGTCGATGTATCTCTCTTCCCCAGTATCACTGCATCATGTCGATTGTGCGACCCGTGCTCGAACACCTCAATCACACTACTTTGACACCATCCTTGTAATGCCACTATCTCTCAACCTAACCAAAGGTGCAAACCTATAGCAGATAATTTTCCCACTTCGTGTATTTGTGGTCTTCCTTCCAGTCCAGCAGCAGGATCTCCGTAGTCAGCTGGGATGGGCACTCCGTATCTCTCGGGCAATTCGCCATACTCAAGAGGTAGTCTGATCATCTTTCCCATCTGGAAAGAAAGTATTCCTTCTAGTGATGTTATGCCAAGGAACTGCGTTCGAGAGTGAAACTGAGAAATGGAATCAATTTTGACCAGCGACGAAGTTGTATTCCCCTTTCCCTTTCCTCTCCTCTCTTCTTCTCACCTCACTGTTCCCCCCCATCTGATGCATCGACTGCTCGTCACTGCACTCCATCTCATTGGCTGCCATCACATCCATGAGAGAGCCAGTCCCTCCACCCGATTCCCCATTGCCCTCGAGTGACTTAGCTGTTGCAGAAGCCAGGCTGCAATGGCTGATAGTTCTCTCGTACCAATGCCATTTTCAGGGAAGGCAAGTCGTACATCAACTCAATACAATGCTTCAAACGGCCATTCTCGTCCTCTATCGAGAGTTCCATTAAAATCAACTGTATTATTATGTTCATTTCCCTCTCCAAGGGGCAAGACCACTCAGGTCACATCATCTTTAGCATCATTCTCATTCTTATCTTGGACGTGCAATTTCCTCCCTTGAATCTCAACCTTCTCTTCCATAATTCGCGTTTTATCTTTATCTTCTGCCCAGCAATGACCGTTAGAAGACAGGCGAACGATAGACTGCACGTGAGGAAACACACATCAAAGCCGAGTGATGACGAATGGTAAATGTCGTCTTGTGAGTAGAGCAAGCACACCACCGAGCACACCACAAACATGTGAAGCGGGGAAAGAAGCGCGCATGCCGATTACTGTACACGAGTCACGTAGTAGAAGAAGACACGTAAATCTGTGAGCGATCTACCACTCACGGATACCCACTCCAACTACTTAAAATAGAATGTCCATTGATCAAGATTACCCCCCCCCCCCCTCCCATGGTTAACTTACGTGGATACGAAGAGTGAATCTTTCGGAGGGTAACGAGTGAAGTAGTGGCCATCGGGATGGACGATCTTATCCGTGTGATGTTCGGGAGTGCGGAATGCCTCACACATGATCATGTAGGAAGAAGCGTGATTCGTGATCAGAGCAACCTGCAACCATTTCACTCCCTCGTCCAATTATGTCAATAGGTCAAAAGAGACAACGCCACTAAAAACCATTCATTTTCGTACAACTCGGCGAAACAATAAGTGGCTCCCATTCTCTGGGATGGCAATATAAGTGGCTACCATAATTACGCTAGTCTCAAGTGAATCGTAGTCCGGTGGAAGAAAAGAAACTTCTTTCCATCAACACATCCGGAGCATAAGGAGAGAACTCGCCGGAGTATTACGTCACTAATCCTATTATATACATGCAGTCTCATAAATTTTCCCGCTTTATATCAAGCCTGTCTAGTAAATCGTAGTCAGATAAAAGAAATGTTATGTAATGGATACCTTGTCGGAATGGGGTAGATTACGGAAAGTAGGGAAGGTCTTTGCCCAATCGATGTAGAGGGCGATGATGCGACTCCTCCAGAAGGGCATCTTATGTTCATCCAGACAGGAAGGACTCGCGATCGGATCAGACATCTGACAATAAGACATTCATTTCATCCTAATTCTACAAAGGAATGGCCATGAAATAGGTGATGATGAGGAGACCTCGATAGAAGAATAGAGGAATACCTTGACTGTAATTTGCTCGTGGAACTTGGAATCAGCAAGTAGTCCCTCATCAAGACTGTCGTAAGGTGTCACTCTCCCTCTGCTCAGTAGGAGAGTAAAATTGTTTTCCAGAGTAGTGAGACGAGCGAGATACGGATCCATTGCCTAATAAAATAAATGTGTATCAATCATGGGGGGGATCGTTGCGGGCATCTGTTTAAATACTCACTTTATCATTAGATTCGAGTTCATGCAATCCCTGAGGAATAGCCTCGCCCAGATCATGATTCGATGTATCAAATGAATCACATAGGCCACTTGCTAACCGACTGAAATTAATTATATCGATATCTATCAACTTCTTGCAATCCCCATTATCACACTCCTCCTGTAAAATCGCAGGAAATCTCATATGATGTTTTATAATTTGGGGTTTTAAAGAGTGCGTATGAATACAAATAAAGTATACACCGTGTTCGCCTCAGAAATTCTGAGTCAGAATACTTCACCATAAATAATTGTTGCCTAATTTTAGAGTTTTCAGGAATGGAGAATTACGATAAATTGGGACGCCTTCTGGCACAAACGGAGTCTTCTCGTGCAAAATCATTGTATTTATCGTCACATACACGCTTAAAAACCCTAAATCAGTGCCAGAAATTCAGCATTTTTTCACTGTGCAAGCACTCCCCGAATTTCCTCGATGTTTCGACAAATGGACTCACATCACGCCTCTCATGAGAGAATCGAGTCAGGAAATATAGGAAAAATCGTAAAATAAGTTCTATCCAATATTGGCCATCCTGAGGCCCCTATCCCCAAAAATGACTATCCTAGTTCGATCCTTTCGTGAGATTCAGTATGCTAGTCAGGAAAGCGACTTTTAAATAGGAAAATTGAAGAACTGTGACTCCGTCTTCTGCATTTTTTTGGATATTCCCGTTACATTCGTTATAAAAAATGCTAACCTTTCCTCGTCTTCAGAATCGCTTCGCTTTTCCTGTTTTTCCTTCCGAGTGCGTTTGGTGTACCCAATTCGATCGCGGTCGTTTTGAATAGCTACAAATTTATTTTGTTTCTTAGAGTTGACTTTCAAGGAATTTACAACTCACATCCTTTGTCCATGCCCATAGCGATACATTTTTGCATGCGACAATGTCGACAAGCACACCGTACACCTGACAATATGAGCACATCATTATTTCTTTAAACCCAAATCTTCATTTTTCAATTCACAAAAAGAACAAAATGTGGATACTACAATTGAAGATGAAATTCGAACTAATAATAACTATCACCTTTGTTTACGGGGCAGTCGTTATTTCCCATGCACGCAAAATTACGATTGTTCTGAAAAAAATTACAATTTTCAGATTCCAGCGAAAATTCGTTTCTTCTTACTTACTAGATTGTGTTATACACGAAGAAAATGGTACTGTCATTTCAGAAAATGATGAAAAATAAAAACACTCACGACAACGGCACGCCTAAAGAAGGTTTTGCAGCCGTTGCATGAAGGTACCTACAAATCGAACATCAGGTTTCGAATTTGAAGGTCGCACAGTCATATCAGGCTTGGATATGGGAGTTCTCACCGAGTAATGATTCCCGGTGGCAAGGTCATCGCAGACAACACAGAGAGTTCCTGGCGGGAGCTTCTCAGCCATACTTGAACGAGAAGGTGTCTGATTCACTTTCGACGACGATGGTATATCAAAAACTGCAATTCCAAGAATATCGATCTGGAACGGTACACGCAAAATTTCACTTCGAAGCTCGTCGCATGAAGAAACCCACGATTCGGTGCCAGATCCATTGAGCGTGTGCATGAACACGACGAAATCGTTAAGACGTTAAGAAGGGACACGCACGTGAAGAACGAGAAAGAGAACGAGAGACCCCTCAACATTCACATTCACATGGATACACGGCGGGTAGAAATCAAGTAGGCACCCCGACCTCCATGGCGAAAATGACAAGCAGCGAAATGACCAAATTCAAAATTCGATACTCAGTTTCAATTCAAACCGTCAGGATCACCTGCACATCAGTTGCCTATTGAACTTTTGAATATTGAACTTTTGAATGCCTGATTTTTGAAATCGCTTGTTTTTGCGGGAGTTTCTATGCGGTAAAGTTAAATTTATGAATTTTTCAGACCACTGTGCATTGATTGTACAAGCTTGTGTTTTGATTTATTGGCAATATTGAGTTTGTTTTGCTTTGTTGCGGTGTTTGGGTTCATTCCTTAATGCATTCTCGTACTCGCGCCCACATTCTCTTTCATATTTCGCGATTGCGAAGTGAATCTGTATTGAACGCGAATTGTATTATTCCGTCTTCTTAATTATTAACTTCCATTTCAAGCATTAAGCTTTTCGTAATGGTTTTTCATTTAATTTATTTCCAGGTCCTGCGCGTCCAGCCGACCAAGGCCGAGACGCGCTGATCCACGGTCCAAGATACAACCTTTTCCAATTAGTGGTTTGTGCATAAATGACGTATTTATTATGCTTTTCAATATTAGTTGAATGCCAGTCATTGTGGGTTATCTGCAGTTTCTTTCATGAATTATGTTTAATTGCTGCGATAAAATTGCTTTTCGTCTGTTCATCCAACTACGCCAGGCAGAAATGCTGCTGAATGCCTCATTAATTTTTTTATATTTATCGTGTGTTATCATTCGATTGTATGTGCATAAAGTTAATTTTCAACCTTTGGAAGGACGCTTACAACAAGCCATAGCGACGAAAGAGGGCCGTATTATATTCTTGAAGATAAGTACTCACTAAAATTAGCAAGAATGGGCGGAGTCTTGGTCAATCAATCCTACGGAATTTAGTGATGTGGGCGGAGCCAAGCTGAACAAATTTTCGCCATGGGTTTGGCCTCTGGGTCGGGATTCTACCCGCCGTGTGGATACTGTAACTTATTTGGCAAGTTTCGATGATTGAGAACTCTCTTTTTTGAAGAAGCGAATTTTCTCTCATTTATTGTTCACACAATTAACTATATATAATGAAAAATGCATTTAAATGCATAAGTATTTTCTTAAATTTTAGTAAATTTGAATGACATATATGTGTTTTCATCGTTTTCCTGTTTGAACGCATGAGTGGTGTATATTTCAAATACACCGCTGGCGCAAATTTTGTTTTGCGCTTTTGGTGCATGCTTGAAACGCGCCTCGAATCTTCTCGAATTCAATTCGATTTTCGATTTGTTCGCGTTGTTTTTGAGTGGTCGTGTTGGCGTCTGGCGTCTTTTCGTCTCTCATTTAACTATTTAGCCATTTAACAGATTTGGTCTCTCATTTAACTGCTACCATCTATTTTGTTTTCTTGACATATACCTTTCAGGAGCATGTTCTTCAACATGGGAGGCATGCCCGGTATGGGAGGCGGAAGAGGTGGACCCGCTGATACCAAGCTGTACGACCTCTTGAATGTACGACCGGACGCATCGGACGATGAAATTAAGAAGGTTAGCTTTTTTTTTCTGTATCGATGACTATTAATACAGCACATTATGAAATCGCAATTTTCTTCAGTCTTATCGCAAACTCGCGAAAGAATACCATCCGGACAAGAATCCCGAACATGGAGACAAGTTCAAGGAGATCTCATATGCGTATGAGGTTCTTTCCGATGAGCGGAAACGTCAGATTTACGATGCTGCGGGCCTGGAAGGACTAGAAGGTTGTTCACTCATGCTCATTGTTTGGTTTACAAATTTGGTTTTAAGGCGGCGGTGGCGGCGGTGGATTCGGAGGTGAAGATCTCTTTTCCCATATCTTCGGAGGTGGGGGATCACCTTTCGATTCGATGTTCGGGATGGGAGGCAGTAGCGGAAGGAGGCGAGGACCGAGGAAAGGAGAGGTATGTATTTGTCATCGTTATCATTAGTCAGCGAGGATGAGCGTCAACAATTGATATTTAAAAAAAAGTTTTTCTGACGTACAGTATAGCCGTGTACGGAACCTTAGAATTCCTGAAACTGGTTCTAGTACTTGTGGTCTATATTTTTTCGAATCATGAGCAAGAAATTCTTGCACAGTCATCTGAGACAAATTTTGGTCTCTTAAAATGCAACTCCTTTTAAGGAGACGGTCTTTCCTCTGAAAATCTCCCTGGAAGACGCTTACAATGGAAAGACTAGTAAGCTGCAAATCACGAAGAAGATTGTGTGCCCAGGATGCAAAGCGTGAGTTCTTCTCTATATCCCGTTTCAAATTATGATTGTTGTTGCAGTACTGGGTCAAAGTCGGGCAAGAATTACACGTGTGGAAAGTGCAAAGGAAAAGGACAAGTGATGACTATGAGACAAGTAAGTTCTATCATCCGCATGCGTCTATCATCCGCATGCCCCTATGGGAAGTGTGGACGAAGCATAACACACATACCGCACCATTTCGTTTTACTTGTCCTTTAAAATCTTACCTACTATTGCTTACAACCAGTGAAATGTTTATATATTTGCCAAATTTTAGGTTGGCCCCGGAATGATAACGCAGGCGGTCGTCGCGTGCCCCGATTGCAGAGGAGAAGGAAGTGAGTAGATGGACATGGACATTGCGATATGTAACGGACATGATTTAAATATTGTCTCCAGATCGGTCGATTCCCCGTGATGATGTATGCGGAGAATGCAGTGGAAACAAGACTAAGACCGCTCAGAAGGTTATTTCTTTTTTTACATAAGGAATCGCGCAAAGACAAAGAGAACTTTCAATGTGGTATGTGAAAATGAAAAAAAATAGTAGAAATGGGTGTGGATTTGCTTCGTTTTTTTATAATTTAATTTTCAGGTTCTCGAAGTGAACGTGAACCGAGGAATGAGTGACAACGAAAAAATCGTGTTCAGAAATGAGGGTGATCATGTGGATGTAAGTAAAAATTGTATATTTTTTAGAAGAATATTTTGCATGCCGTGGTTAATTCCGTATTTTCACTCTATTTTCAGCCCGAGATTCAACCTGGTGACGTCATCATCGTTATTCAAATAAAGGACCATGAAACGTTCAGGAGGAAAGGAGACGATCTCTTCATGAAAAAGGTTTGCAGTAGATCAACTAGCGAGGAACTACGTCACGCTAAATGTTGGGAGACTACGTCAGTTCATGGGTCTCTCCGAGTAACGGCAAACAATTTTGACGCCGCCGGGAGTCGAACCACCAACCTTCGGTTTTCAAATCCATTGCTTTAGCCACTCGGCCCTGGAAATTGGTCAAGATGTATTTTATAAATCATTATAAATCGAGATATGAATAATTTAAGAAAAAAGCAACTCAAAATTATAATTTAAAAACAAATTGAAAAAATCGAAATTTTGCGGTTTTTAAAACCAATAATTTAAGCTAATTAACCATTACTTTTGAATTTTATGATGAACACAATTAATATTAATTTGATTAGTAATTATTGAAACAAAGAAACACCACAAATTCAGCATTTTTGCGCAATCGCGAATAAATTGCTGATCACGAATTCGCCCCATCGAACAAATGTAAAAATGGGCATAACAAAGCAAATAATGAATTAAGTTACGCTTTGTTCTCTTTATAGAGTGTGTTTGGACGGAACACATACGACCAAACTAAAATTGCAAAAACTAAAGTTAATTCTCACAGGAAAACACAATATCAAAAACTACCGTACCGGACGGACTCACAAACAGACAGACAACGGTTTTTCACGATTCTTTCGTATTTAACCAATCGACTTGCTCGTTTTTATGTTTCTGTCGATTAAGTTAAGCGAATGCGCACATGCTTGCCGAATTTTAGCGTTCAAGCAGCTCGGGGAAGATTTTCTTATGAGGTAAGGTAAAGTAGTAATTTAATGACGACACAAATTCACTGCGTGTCAAAAGGGCCTGCATCGGCCTATTCTAGTTACTTACGATTAGGATATGGTTTGCAGATTTTTAAGTGTATTGACTGTGGTATTAGTTTGTTCCCAAAATATTTTTTATAATTTAATGTCGTGCTACAAGTTTGCTTCAAACATATTAAAAATAACGAAGGGTTTGGTTTTTCCCGTGCCCCTTGCACTGGAAAGTTGTAGAGCAGCATATCTATTGATATATTTGATATATCAATAGATATGCTGCTTATATAATTTTTAAAATATAAATATTTGATGTTTGGAGTTGGGATGAAAGGGATATATTTAAAGGGGGTGTAAATCTACTTAAAGTTACCCAACAAGGACGAAACCCTGATCTCACCCTGATCCCGTCGCGTGTACGAGAGAGTATGCAAAAGTGAGAGAGCGCGGGATTACGCTGATCATTTCCGGCTTTCCCTTGAGGCTATTATTGATTTTTAGCATTTTTGTATATTCATTCTATACTAATTCAACCATCGGCTATTCGATGGAGGACAAAAAATAATGGGTCAATTTCGTCCTTGTTGGGTATTGGGGTGTTTCAAAAGTTCGTGGAATTTTTATTCGATGGAACATAAAAATCGACGAATTCATTGTTCACCCTAAACATCAACACTATTGAATAGAGCAACCATTACACAATCCAACAAACCATGGAATTTGCATCAGCTGCTCTCTCCTGTTTTTAAGAAACGATTATGTGAAGGGTACTGAAATGGTCCAACGATATGTTTTCGTCAAAATTTGTTCCTTTATATTCAGCTTCTTCTTCATGATATCATCTCAGTTTCTTCGCTGTTTTATAGCTCATGAATATCTTAGTATACGTACTAAATCTAGAAGGAATCGGCCCAGTACTGTTTCTGGAAAAATAAATAGACTAGATTTTTTCTGAAATTTTAAGATCACTTTTTTCGATGCCAAGTCATGATCAAACAAACAAATGATATTATATTACCCTCGAAGCTCGCCAAATGTTCCTTGTACAAAGTAATACGAAGCACTACTAATTATTTCCAATTAGCGCATATTCATATCTGGATTAGATATGATCGCGCAAAGAAAGAACCGCTGTTGTTCCTTTTGAGTATGATCAGTAATGAATACTAGCACTCATAAAATAAAAAATCAATGGCACTAGTGAAGCACATTGTTAGAATTGTGCTATCATGTATTGTCGAACCAGAGTGTTGGAGGAATGAAACCTTCGCTTTCCATTGCAGGGAAAGTATTTTAGACGAAAACGTGTTACTGGTCCACTAAAGTATGTATAACGTAAACTGTTGTTATAATTCGGGGAAGGCAGCTGATGTAAAATCCTTGTTGTGTTTGATTGGCTAATGGTTGCTCTATTTAATAATATTGACATTTTAGATACAACATCAATTTTTCGAATTTTATGTTCCTCCGAAAAAAAAATTCCACGAACTTTTGAAACACCCCAATAACTTTAAATGACAGAGGAAAGGCTCCAGTGAGAGAGATTAACTTATTGCAGGAATTGTCTTTGAATGAGGCCCTGTGTGGCTACGAGTTCCTCGTCACTCACCTCGATGGAAGGAAGATCCTTATCAAGAACAAACCCGGCGATATCATCACTCCAAGTCGGTATTTTGCGCATTGTTTCGTTGAATGTTGCATATCTAGAAATAACGTTTGTTAAATTATAGAGACATTCCGCGGAATTTCGGGAGAAGGAATGCCCACAACTCGCCATCACGACATAAAGGGAAATCTCGTCGTTGAGTTCGATATCAAGTTCCCTAATCCTCATTTCCTCGACGATGAGAATAAATACAAGGCAAGCTTTTATATTAGCATGTCTTTTCTATTTAAGTACGAACATCCAGATCGCATAATTAATATAGAATAGCTAAGAAATCGTCTGGTTAGTTTCAAGCTCTTTCTGACTAATATTGCCCTAATTATTTTTTAGAAGCATGTACCTGTTTATTTCACGTATTTCACAAATGGGAGATATTTCTAATATTAATTAGTGAATTAATAGTTTGTCTCTTCCAGCTCCTTGAGAAGCAGTTTGCTCCGATTAAGAAAGTTACCCCTCCTGCTGGTGCTGAAGAGGTAATCTATTTCGCATCCTATTTTTGTGTTATTCTGAATATATGGCACAATCCACCAGATAACGGAAAAGGTTTATAAAACTAGTTAACTATGTTTTTAATGTTTTTAATTTCCGATGGTGGCATGTGTATCTTACGAAATTGAGCTTTCATTAACTTACATACATTCAGTATCACAGAATTCACTCGCAAAACAACCTTTATCAGTTTTAGGAGCTATCCATATTATGTTTATCGATCGATAGTGATCTTGATTATTGGAAAAAAACATTCCAATTTCAGAGCAATAACGATATGAACGTTTAAAAAGCCTCCACACATTACTCTTATCACATTCCATGCGATCAACCTTATTAGAGCATTAAATATCGGTGGTATTGACGCGCGCACGACCTCTCCATTCCTATGCTCTCTCACTCTACACAGCATGAGAGAGCGGCTCACTCCTATGCACCCTCGAGTCCCGCGCTCGTCGGATCTTTTGCCCTGTTCCTTTCTTCACAGATCTAACGATTTGGAGAAGGGGGAATGGGGGAAAGCTACAAATTCAGTCGGTAGATAGACATTGAAAATAGATAAAGAAAGGAATTGGGCAATCGTCTCACTCTCCACTCCATACTCTCTCGCTAACTCTCACCGATGAGAAAGAACATGTGGGATAAAGAGAGTCATTCATAAAATTGGCGCCGATAATTTTACATTTTTCATCCAAAATGTAACTAAAACGCACATAGCATTAAACATACTTTTTATGAATATTTTTTGTTAGCTTGGTCATATATGGAATCAATGGGATTGTTTTGAAAATTTAAAAAAAACGAATCTTCACATTTCCGTCTGAATTTGACTCTACAGGTGAAAAAATGGACTTCAATCTGTAGATTAGGTTAACTGCTTCAAATGCTTCAATAATATTCTAATTATGTACAGGAACCTTAGTTGGCATTTCAAATTTCTGAAAATTTTTCTCACGTTCCAGATATCAAATTTTTATATGGAATGATTTATTTATATTTTTTACACTTACAAAATACCAACTACGAAAAAGATATTAGTTACAGTCGCGTGCGAAAGTTTTCGGGCACTTTGAATTTTCTGTAACTTTTTGCCCAGGAAAGGCATCAAGCTGAAACTCTGGTACTATGTACCAAATTCATCAGAGATTATTTTCTTGTTATTGGCGTATTGCGAAATCGCACAATGATTGCGTAGTGATGACGCAATCAAAGGGTACTTTTTCAAAACGGCCTTATTCTTACATGGATTTTTTTCTGCTTGCCAAACTTACTGAGGTTGGAGACATGCCCGGGACCTACCCAGAAAAAAAAATTGAAGTTGCTGCGCGACCGCACATTTGCTGCAGCCTTGCTGCAAAAACAAGGTCTGAAATTCAGAACTCAGCTCCTAGACCAGCTAGAAACCCGTTCAAACTATCAAAATGATCCCCATCATGAATCCAGATGATCCTGAGAATATCATAACAAAATCTCATAATTTGACCTCAGGGCATAAAAAAATCACTTTTTTGCATGACCATTTTTTGGACTTTCATAACTTTATGGGAAAGTTAGTTAAAAATCTGGTTTTTGCATAGGAATGTTCAAAATGTGTTGGAGACCGGATTCCCAACTTTTTAGAGTGTTTGGATAATATATCCAAACACTCTAAAAATATATATGAGGCCGTTCGTGTAAGAATCGAACAGATCGGAGCAGATCTGGCACAGTCAAAAAGGGTCGGTTTTCTGAAACTTTGGCTACGGAGGTTTTCGAGAGTGCTGATCACGATGAGCACGTTCATTTTCCACGGAGAGTCTTCGTTGAAGCTAGACGACGTTGCGTCGAAAACAGATTTTTGCTGATATCTTCATTACTAGTATCGCTAAAATGAAGCGAATACGTTTTCCCAGGCAGAATTCGATTGCTATCACGACCACGTTCTTGTTTTATGATTATTTATTTTAATAATTTTTATAAATTTTGCAATTTCTTTGAAAATAAAATGTGTATCACGAAGACAGCTTAGATTGGTCCATTATGATACGGGAAATCCAAAACTATTTTTCTTTTTCCAAAATTTTGTGTACTTTGTAGTCAAAATAAATTAATTGTGAGAAAAAACGAGTAAGATGAGAAAGAGGGGAGAGCGCAGACGGTCAGAGTACGTAGGGAGAGGGAATCGATCAGAGAGATGGCGAGGGGACTCGGGGTAGATCAAAGGGGGAGGTCAGCTGTTCTCTCTCATTTTTCGACACAAAAAATTGCAAGAAGTTGATAGATATCGATATAATTAATTTCAGTCGGTTAGCAAGTGGCCTATGTGATTCATTTGATACATCGAATCATGATCTGGGCGAGGCTATTCCTCAGGGATTGCATGGACTCGAATCTAATGATAAAGTGAGTATTTAAACAGATGCCCGCAACGATCCCCCCCCATGATTGATACACATTTATTTTATTAGGCAATGAATCCGTATCTCGCTCGTCTCACTACTCTGGAAAACAATTTTACTCTCCTACTGAGCAGAGGGAGAGTGACACCTTACGACAGTCTTGATAAGGGACTACTTGCTCATTTTGACTACAAAGTACACAAAATTTTGAAAAAAGAAAAACGGTTTTTGATTTCCCGTATCATAATGGACCAATCTAAGCTGTCTTCGTGATACACATTTTATTTTCAAAGAAATTGCAAAATTTATAAAAATTATAAAAATAAATAATCATAAAACAAGAACGTGGTCGTGATAGCAATCGAATTCTGCCTGGGAAAACGTATTCGCTTAATTTTAGCGATACTAGTAATGAAGATATCAGCAAAAATCTGTTTTCGACGCAACGTCGTCTAGCTTCAACGAAGACTCTCCGTGGAAAATGAACGTGCTCATCGTGATCAGCACTCTCGAAAACCCCCGTAGCCAAAGTTTCAGAAAACCGACCCTTTTTGGCTGTGCCAGACTTTGCTCGATTCTTACACGAACGGCCTCATATAGTACCCTAGTTCCAGCTTGATGCCTTTCCTGGGCAAAAAGTTACAGGAAATTCAAAAAGTGCAAAAAAACTTTCGCACGCGACTGTAGGAACGAAATTTGACTGTCAACGCGTTATTGACAAACTGCAATTTCACTCTTCTCTCTCTCTAGTAACTATTTATTTTTTAAATGGGTTGTTGACGCTTTAATTTTTTGGCATAATTTTAGTGTTCGGAATCCCTCCGTCATTGAAGAGAATATGCTGATTCACAATTGACTTAGTAATGACGCTTTCACTAGGTTTCTCTCATGGACTACGATGAACATCGATACCGCAAGAGTGGCCAGGGAGGAGGACAGGCTTACGATGAAGATGATAGCGACGAGGAGGGACACGGAGGACATCCGGGAGTGCAGTGTGCACAGAGTTAAACCTCGCTCTTTCTCAATTGGTAATCTTCACCCCTCTCGGTCCTGACCCTACATCGTGTTGGCTCTTCGTAGTCGTCTTCATTTCTATCGAACTTTCCTACACTTTCTATCCGATATCAATATACTCCCGAGTTATTTCAGCTTATTTGGTTAGTCACAGCCGCTTTAGCTCAGTTATTCCTATTCTCCCGATATCCACAATTACCGTTATTTTTCTGAATCTTCAAAGTGAAATAGATTAAATGCATTCACGAATAATGTAAAATTCCTGTTTGTGATAGTCTTGTTCTTTAAATCTTATTCCTACTCGGCTCCATCCATTTATTTGCGAGATACAACCTACTGAGAGTGTTGATCTGTTTGTCTGTTTCTCGTTGTCTTATTATGAAAATCTTGAGAAAGTTATGATCTAATAAATCTGAATTTTTTCGAATGTTTATCTTTATACAACGAATTTGGTTATTAATCCACGAACGGTTACATTTGAAGACTGCGAAATATCACTGTGGGACAGAGTTTACTAGACAAATGGCAATGCACAAGAAGTTCACATTTGATGATCCGGAAGACTCGTACTGGAATGAGAATGGACAGAAGAGTAACAACTTCTTCGATGATGTCGGATCCAGACAAGTGACTCCTTCAAACGAACCACCATAAGAGAGAAGATTTTGAGGTGGCAGCACGGGCAGCGATGGCCAACCTATTCGACCCAGATTCCCCCTTCACGACAGGTATCGAACCATCGAATGGACAATGATCATGGATTGTTGCAGGGCATGGACCCAATGTGAAAGGGAGAGGGAAAGTGGATAGCGAGGAGAGAGGAGGAAGAGGGGATGGACCAGCCACTCTGAGTATCACGAGTCCAGAAGGAGGAGGAAGTAGTGGGTGAGTAGAGAAGGAATAAGGGAAGATGAGGGAGAGATTGGAGGAAGACGGACACATTGAATGCATCCTCTCGTCGTCTCTCCATCCACCATCAAATCACTCCCACTATTATGAAGAAAGCAGTGGAGGTGAGTGAGCAGAGCGGATTCGTTAAACAGACCGATTATGTCGTAATGCAGGGTGATTGCAGACCATCGGGAGTACTTCTCTCACGGATGAAGTGATGACATCCACAACGACTGAGATGGCAGAGAAGAAAGGAGGAGAGAGTGGTGTGCAGAGTGAGGAGGGAGTACTGGTGTGAGAATGCCCTCTTAGGTCTCTCGACAGCAGTTCTCCCCATTCGCATGTCGACTGCTTCCCTCGTGAGTGAGTGCTCGGCCTCCTCTCTCCCCTCAGGTTAGCACTTCGAGGCAATCCATTCTACTATTCTCCATTTATACTATTTCGGCATATTGCTCATGTCAATGTTGCAGAAGCGAACAAAATGGACTTGGACTACAACAGATTGCGAGCTGAGCATCGGAAACTGCAAAAGAGTCTGGAGGTACTGTAGGGTTATGAGTACGGTAGGTATAACTAGCTGATGTTGAGATCGTGAAGAAGGATCGCTTCCGCGCCCTAGACGTGGAGGAAGCAGTGAGGAGGATGCTCACTGGGGAGACGGTCTCTCTCGATCTGTACAAGTACTGTAGAGGGAGATAATCGAATGACTATCGATCCATTCAGATCGAAGAACGACAAAATGAAACTACTCGATGCTGCTATTTCCATCGGTGATCATCACGTGATACTGACTGTGGGTCGAAGAGATCATTCATCCATACCAAATTAGACATCGAATGTTTATTCCCATGTACGTAGTATTTCGTGATTGGAGGTAGTATACTTCCTCAAGTCTACCCTCCTGGAGACCTTCTTCAGGGATATTCTACTAAGGAAATCGGAGGCAGCAGAGGTACGAGGAAGCGGGGCCTCCCCCCCCCCCCCCCCCGTCCCCCCATAGATAGGATTGAAGGTGTACACGGAGCATCTGAAGAGGACGAGGGAGATTCCCGAACTGACGACAACTCTCTTCGCATTGGGTACTCAATCTAGTCGAATCACTTCCTCCTTCTCTCTCCAGGAAGGAATTCGGAAGCTGCGATGATCGAGTTGGCAGGGGCGTGCAAGACGAGAGAGACGAGGAACAGAGTGGCTGCTGTCAAGAGGTCGCCTCTCCCACTCACACTACTCCATCTAACTTCGCTTATTCATCCATTACCGTATAGATGCGATGGTTGTGAATTCACGAGGATTAACTTTGAGAGTATGCAAGAAACGGGTGTCAGAAAAGTGTCAGTATTCTTATTCAATGGTGTTCCAAATAGATGATATAGTGGATACACAGAGGTGTTGGGGAAGGAAGTGTATGACTTCATTTCTCCCTTCCAGATGCTTCTCTTCCTCCTTCTCCGATCCTACCCTCTCCACCGAGGCTGCCCTTGTCTCTGATCACATACAGCTGATGGAGAGACAACTGGAGATCGAGGTACGATAGGAAATGGAGGGGATTACGGTAGTCGTCGTTGCAGGAGGCAGACAAGAAGGCGGCGCCTACGCACGCACTCATGAAGCAGTTCCCACCCAGGGCAGGTGGGAAAGAGTTAGATCTCTTCTTTATTTACCTTTAGCCCATTTATCATAGTGTATTCGTGTATATTTCTATTTTTTCAATGAACTGTGGGTCTTTGAAATTAATTGTGTTTTGTTGGATTTCATGCACAAGATTTTCTAGAAATACATGTTGGCCGTGTAATTTCAAAAAGGCATATAAAAAGCAAAAAGTAAGTAATGAGTGATGCTTGTAGGCGTGGCTGGCCAATCGACGATCGCCACCCTGTACTACTCTTGTCTCTACCACTTCGATCTCCCTCCCTCCAATTCTGCTTCTCCGCAGTCTCTATCCACTCTCCTCAGAATCAGTGAGAAGGTCTCTTTCACTCTATGCATTACCAATAGTTTTCTCCCTTCTATAAAGTGAGTGCAACCCGATGAATGTTGAGGAGTTGGTGTGGACTGGAGTTTCGGCCCTCGTGAGACAGAGCAGATGGCCGGATATTGAGAGGCTTCTCCACAATAAAGGAGTCGTGCACACCAGCTATGCCAGAGGTCTCTTCTTCTCCCCTCCCCCCTCCGAGAAGTATCATTTCTAAATTAGCTTACCGTTCTTTATAGACTTAAGGTGTGATTACAGTACCCGAAATAAGGGTGCTTTTGGATAATTTTATCATAGCTACTTGTGAAGAAATCCGCTTCGTTATCGCAACATTTTCATGATTAGGGTAGTGAGGATAGGTTTGCCATTGGTTGAAACTCGTTTGTTGCTTTGCATCTCCGACTGTCTCTCATTGCAGGTCTCCTCAATCGTGCGGACATAAACAACAGACTGTCGTGTCCCTTCTCGTGGAGGAATCTATTCAGAGTACTCCATTCCAATGGAATTCAACCACCCAAGGATGTGAGTGCAGTCCCTTCATCGATTGGGTAGTGGATGCTCTGTCATCTGGACCACCCACCATTCGTTTCATGGGTGTTTCATGCAGTGCTCTTCAGTTCCTTGTTCGCATTCTCCGATCGGTGGTCGATGGCGAGGAGAGACTCAAACTGGCTCAGAAGGCCCATGTCACGGAGGTCAGAGACAATAACATCATCCATCGCATGAATTTACAATTTGAAATTGTGTTTGTAAAAATTAAATATTTTTTGAGTTTCTTGGATCATTTTTTCATATGGTCGAAATTAATGCTTGTTTTCATGCCAGAAAAAAAACAGTAGGAAATTATGAAGATCCAAATCACGTTAAATTTAGATTTATAATTAATGTATCTGCTAGAACAGTTGTGGTTGTAATGCACTGGGTGTGGTGGTTCCCTGATGTCGAATTGTATCTCAGATCGTGATCGATTCTCTGGTTTCATCTCGCGAGAGGGAGAAGTTGGCAGCATACGCAGCCACTCTCACTCCCAATTCACCTGATGCATTCAAGGCACTACAGGCACTCAATAACACCGTATGCTCTCCTTAGTCCTTCGACCACTCTCATTCGAAAGGGAAGAAAACGGGTTAATTGAAGTCTATTGACTGCAATGTTGTCCCAACAGTAAACTAAAAATATTTTCCCCTCGTAATAGAGATTCATTTCAGTCAATCAAATGGAAGTCTTGAAGAAATATTGGAGTGCATAGAAGATGTAAGTAGTAGTACATTGTATTTATAGAAGTAAATATGTATTATTTATCAGTCGGGTTACTTGTTCGAACAAATCAAGCATTCTTTACTTGTCAATTTATTATACGCCAATTTTTGTTGTGATGAGATATCGTTGTTTTCCCATTCTATTCTACTTCTCTTTCATATTTCATTCCGAGGTCATAATCGCATCAATGCTAGCATAATTAACTTTCGGTTCTTATTTGAATGATAAATATTCTGCAAGCTTTATCTGTGGTGAGTGAATACAATTGATAAGGAGGTCCCGAATGGAAAACAAATGCTGAGAGGGAATGAGAATGTTTGCGGCTATTGTTGTTGGTGTGTGTAGTAATAGATAAGATATCTGATACACAGTTAATGGGCGTACAATCAAAAGTGTACGAATTAGAATGTATACTGCAACAATAAACGCAAAGAAAGAAGATTGGCGACAGCTACCGTAGTCTCTGGTGCGCCTCAGAGACGGTACGATAGATTAAACAAACGATTTTGCGAGAAAACCATTTGCCTATCCCAACTGCCTGTTTGTGTGTATCGTGTGTCTACACGAAACGCGCCCACTTATAACGTACCCCACACCGTAGTATTGATTGATTACGGTAGGGAACGTTAGGAGGCTCCAGCCAGAGCAGCTGCCACACGGGAAGTCCAGTCCTCGGTGAGACGATCAGCCTGAATCAAGGAGGGATTACGGTAGGTCGATAAGGTATGGTAGTTACCTCACGACGGCCAGAAAGGAATGCCCCGATTGCTGTTTCGAATAGTCTGAATGGAGGAAGATTAATCCTGGCCTCGGCTTCCCTCGGATTGAGGGGGGGGGGGGAGTATAGAGAGGGGGGGGGGGTGAATACCTGTGATGAGTTGCCTCTCCCGCGAACAGAACGCGGGCGTGACTACCAAATTTTAATGGTATCGATAGATCAGAATGTAATATTCTCGCACGAGCCTGAAAGTGTGAAATTAAGTAGTGTACTTCTAGTGAGTGATTATGTGATTGAGGTAGATGGCTAACCTGGGCGACGGATACGTAGGAGTAGGAGCCGAGAAGGTATTCGTTCTTCGTCAACTTCGATCTAGAGGAAAATCATCGAAACTGAGAGAGAGGAAGAGAATATGGTACCTCATGATGACTTGGGGTGCTTCAATGGTCTGGTTGTTGGTGAGGCGACGCACTAGATCAGTGATACGGTAACTGGAAAGGGAGAAAGGATAAGTGGATGGAAGAAGGATGGAGTACCTCAGTTCTTGGTCGTCCATCTCATCGAATATCTTCGGCCCTCGACCCGCGATCCAAGCAACCAGAGTATTCGGTTCCCATTCCAGAGGCTAAAGCAGCATGGTTAATCACAATTTGGACTTGCGGATGCACCTGTAGAGTGGTGATCTCAGAGTCGAAGGGGTCGACTTCATCCTTCCCATTGCATCCCTTCACAGCGAGAGTCACCATCGACAGATCCTCCTTCAGATTATCGATTACTCGAGTAATCGTGCATGCACTCACATCGTTCCAGAACTTGTTCGCCCAGCGGAAGAAGACCTTCGCTGATCCTCCGAATCCTGAAGGCAGAGATCAAAGATCAATTTCACTCTCCATCCAACAGACCGATGTGTTCGATAACTCGCTGCTTGAATCGACCGACATTCGGGGTGAATAGCTTCTGCAAAAAAATTACAACTATTAGATATTTTTGGAAAATATTAGATATTTTTTAACAACTTCCCCTAGATAGGAAGTACGCGAAACCTTACGGTGTGATACTTCTTGAGATGTCCGAGGGAAACAGTGACGATGACGTAATCGTAGATCGAATCGGCCACACTCCCGTTAGTGAATGAAAGACTGAAATGGACAATTTGAATGCATCCTTACGACTGGAATGGGATCAGTTTGGAAGGGACTCACACGACTCCTCTCTCGTCGTCGTACTTGATATTCCCAATGGGTAAATTCAGATGGAGTTTTGCCTTTCCCTTCCCAGATGCGACCTTGTCGATGATGGCTGAATACGACATCTTCACCCACTCTTCCATTCAGTACTCACCCTTGTATCCGATCTTGTTAGTGGAGTAAGACACTCCGATCTCTCCCTGATCATCCCAGTCAGCCAAATTGCGAAGAGATTGCTGATATGAGAACATAGGCATCATCATATTGGTTCGAATATCACATGTTTTCTTGTTTGTCTCTCAATAAAGGAAAAAATGACGGGTTGAGCGAGACGTCAAAAGAGAAAGGGCCCATTATGAGTGAGACTGGGTAATCACATGACGACAGTGATAAGGAATGAGTGGAATAGGTTAGATGGAAGGAGGGACGTACGTCCTTCCAATCTGATGCCCATTCGAATTCCCAATACGATCGGAATGTGAGAGAGAGAGCATCGAAGACGTCCCTTCGATGGCCCGAGATGTTGTGACTCTGCAGTATTCATCCCTTCCCCTCACCAATTAATGGAGTAGTACCACTATGAATTGTTGGTAGTCTCTCTGGTAGACATCGTGGATGGAATCTCTTCTGGAGACGACTTCATCCTCATGGGCGATGGCTCGATACTTGGGATCGAGAGGAGTAGTGAATGAGATGAATAGATCCAGATCTTCCCTGCCATACTCCTTTCCCCTCCTTCCTTCTCTCCCTCTCTTACTTGCTGACATCGCAGTCTCCGAATAGGAATCGAGGCTCGTCGAGATGCTCCAGATCCCCGAAGACCTGGACTCATTCACTCATCTCAAGTCTATGATTGAAGAGTAACCTCAGAGACGACTCCCAACTCGTTCGCAATCTCGTAAAGGGGATTCTTGTCTCCGTTGATATACTGAGCCCCGTGCTGCAGGTATCCACCGTCTCAAAAGATTCGATTTTTGAGGATAGCTGCCAGTTGGGCCTCTCCCGCCATTCCATCACCATCGCCCCTATCACACCCTCGACCCTCCCTTATCGGTGTTGCAGACTATGGGATTAGAGAGGTGAGAATGGAGAAGAGATCAGAGATAACCGGAAGAGGTGGAATGGTGGGGATTGTGCAGAAGGACTGACGGAAGGGGACTGAGTGGATGCGTCCTCCGATTCTATCCAGAGCGTCGTAGATATCTACCGTTGAGACACCCAACTCATTCAGTCTGCAAGGGGGAGTAATGGGGAGAGAAGGGTTGGATGCTGACCTCCTCGCTGCGGAGAGTCCTGCCATTCCCGCACCAATCACTGCTACTCTCGGACTATCGGAGGAGGAGAACTTGGGAAGCGCCTGAAGAGGAGTTACAATAACCAGGTAAGAGGACCATGATTCATCCTTCATCGATACTCTCACAGACTATCCCTCATTCGTGTTTTGATCTCTCCCTCACGAGAAATGGAAACATCTCGAAGTGAGTGGAGGCAAACCTCGATGTTGTCAGTGATGGAAGCATAGGCATGTAAGGGAAGGAGGAAGAGGAGCAGAGCTGCGAAGGGAGGACGAGGTGGACGGAGAGAGACCATTGGGACTGATGGGATACGGTAGGAAAGGATACTGTAGCACTGGCTGAAATGGAAGGGATATTGTAGAGAGGAGAGCAAGGCACAACAAGAAGACAGATCACGAAGGAATGAGTGAAGGAGATCGTTGCTTCCAGATAGAGTGAGCTGTTGTTGCAAGGATCTTTCTTGGTACGGTATGGGATGAAGAGGGATGAGGAATGAGTGGACCCCGCCGAGGGAGACCATTTGTAGCCAGTAGGAAACGCGTGATGGAGAGAGCTGACTAAAGAGAGAGAAAGGGAATCGAGAGAGACCAGAGAAAGAGAGAAGAGACAGAACACGGTGAGGAGGAAGAGTCCAGAGATGAAAGAGATCAGAAAGTGTTCAGATAAGGAGAGGACAGAGAAAGAGAAGAATGAAAGAGTGTGCATATCGAGGAGAACCAGAGAAAGAGAAGAGAGAGAGAGTGCGGGAAAGGAAGAGAAAAAGGGATGATTAGATAGGAAAAGCGAGGAAACTTGAGCATCAAATTGATTAGATAGGATCGGAGAACATTGTTTTTTTTGGCAAACACATGACCGAAATATTCTTTGTTAGGTAAAAATTTGCAGTACTCTTCAAGCCTCGATTACAATTACTTTATTTGTAGTGAGAGATTGAAATAATTGAAGATGGTCCACGAAGAGATTAGTACGAGAGACTGGAATGAGAGGAACCAGCACGAGCGTCTCTCCCTCCACACACTCTCTCGTAGGTTAGAGAGAGCGAGAGAGCACGGAGAATGAAGAGAGTGCAGAGCAATTGGACTCTTCCCTGCAGTGATACTCACTCATTTGTCCGAGAAAGAACACTATCACTCCCAGGGGCAGAATACAGAATGATCTCCTCCTCACTACTCCAGTATCCTCATTGGGATACGGTACAGGTCTATTCAATAGTCACTGCCATTGGAGACCACGTGGATCGGAGATGACTTTCACCTTAGATCTTCCCCGTTTAGACGGCTATCGAGAGAAGCTGATAAAGGAGAACTGCAGTGAAATCATCCCATTCTTCATTTCTGGACTCTCGATCTTCCAAGTTGAGTCCCTATGAGAATGAGTGATTCATCCTCTTGTCTCCACACGGGTTCACTCGTGCTTTTGTACTTCCCTTATTAATCAGTGGCTATCTCTTCTCCAAACAGTATTGACAGGGGATCAATACTCCTTCCCATGAGTGGTCTCCTCGTGTCTCTGGATAGATGATGACCGTGATGATACTCCGCGTGACGAGAGGAGAGGAGTGCGAGATGCACTCGTGAGAGAAGCGAGGGAGGACAGAGAGAGGGGAGGAAGTGATACTGAGTGCATCCAGCTCCTTATTATTGTTTGAACTCCCGGAGATCAATGAGACATTAATATGTCGACATTCGAAGGCTAGAGATCAAAGTCGTGGATTATGTGGAGTCAGTCGTGGATTGTCAGTTGTGTGGACCTTATATGTTTCTGCAACATATAATTATGAACGATGACAATTGAAATATTGAAATATTTATTTATTCAAATAAATGTACAGTTAAAAACAATCTTTTACAAATAAAATCATTTATTGATAGAAAATCATTACAAAAATTGCGCAAAATCTCCACGGATTGTTACGTGGAATCCGTTGATGTTTCCTCCAGTTTCAATTAATTTTATAAGTAAACCTAACTTATTTTACTATGTTTTCGGTCTCAGATCGATATTGCAATTGGCCACGCTCCTGTTGAACTGTTGATCTTTCTTTTGGGTCAATTTACATACTAGTTATGGTCATTTCTCTGCTGCTCAACGTTGTCTATTTTGTTCATTTATTCCTTGCTTGGCAGTCGTGATGACTGAGGCGGTCGGTGTCAACAATAACGCCGATGGATCGGTGGCTCTGTCGGAGGAGGCTCTCGTGCAGAAGGAATTCGGTCTGCCCATCGAGGACCTCTACAAGTTGGCCATCAAGTTCTATCGAGGCACGTCGGCTAGTTCATATTTTGTTTCTTTATTGTTTCATTGCTTATTTTTTTCGGTGATTTGTAGAAAATTGCTTAAGCAAACCAAGATGTCATGTATGTGGTTCATTCAGATGCAGAGAACTCTGGAGAGCTGCAGGTCTCTTATGAGGAGCGTCTCAAATTCCTTGCTCTCTCCAAACAAGTAATCTTTTTATTCTTTTTGTTTCTATCGTTTCATAATACTATTCAAGATAGGAAGTTAGAGCCACACAATTATGATCTCGTCGCATTATTTAGTAGTCCTTCTCGTAGGCGGCTAAATTTCGCAATACTGTGCTTCACGGCATTTGTTTCCTCATACCCTGTTTAGAGAAATGGTCCCCTTCAATAGCATTTTTAAACATGGAAAGAGTTTCTTAAAATAGAAAATCCCATGTTTTATACAGTATACGTACAGTACCTATTTCAATATAACACACTGTATCGCGGGAAACGAACTGAGTATGTTGCGTGTGTTACTGTATATTTAACTTGTAAAGTGACCATAGTGTAGGAATTTACAAGGCACTGCACCACTATTTTTGCCAATTTTAGCGGACCATTTTTCTCTGGTGTGTCGGTTAAAATTTGCCGCGTCACTATTATTGCTTGATATCTTGGTGTAGCCAGCGAGAAGGAAGAGCAAGGGTGTTGCGCATCAAGTTTGTAGCTAGCGCAGATACGTTTCGGACTGACCACTCATCTCTAGTCCTGGTTTATAACACCAAGCTTGTATAATTAGGCGTATTATTGAATGGTTTTCCAGGTCCATCACGGGCCGTTCGACGATTCTCAGAATGATGCTGGCTGGTTCGATTTCGTGGGCAACGATAGAACGTGAGTGTTCGATCCAACTTTTATCCATAGTTCGCTGAGATAGAATCGCCGATTTTCCCATGCCCACGCGAATTTTCCTTTCTCATCTCGGAATAATCCGGAAACTGCGGGAATTCTGCGTAGGTCATGAAAAGGAAGACTTACTCGAATGTTTTCACAGTCCTCATCCATTTAATTTTCATGTCCAAAACTTGAAGTGAATTGTATAGTGGAGAAAATTGAGCGCCGAAAAGTATTGGTAGAGGAGTCGATCCGTGAATCGACTAACCCCCTGTATTCCTCCTCCAATCTAGTAATCATTCATTTCCGGATTCCAAAATATGATGCATCTCGTTTAACTGTGGTGCCTATTATGAAAATAACACAATCAAAATCACAGCAGATTCTAGTATTTTTGTTCAGTTAGTTGTTCATTGATTATGAAATAAGTTGTTTTATGATGTTGTTATCCGGGGTAGAATGATCGAACGGACATGGAGGGAAAGGCTTAAGAAGCGGGAGATGGATGGGAAATGTCCAAGAATTGCTTGTCTTCGTGCCCATAGTCGCGATTTCAAGCTGGCGTGACGAGTGCTTTTCAGCCATTCTAAAGGCTCGATTCATTCGTGATGTTTTAAATTTGAGACAACTGTCGGAATTTCCCATCCATGTATGAATTTCTCTTATTGTTAGTATTACCTTCTGTCTAGAATGGGCTCAAAACCAAGGCTTTGCAAATGAGAAAATAGAAAATTCATTATATTTAGAAATTATACTGAATTTTCTATGTAAATGCAGAAAACATTCCGATCCAATTTTGAATTTAATGATATTTCCTTCATTTATTTTCCTAGTTTAGGGTTTAACGTCTCTCGTTCTACTTGTATCATGTTCCTTTTCTCTTATCCCGATTCTTTTCATCACACATTTTAAAACTGAATTTTGTATATTTCGAATTTGGCGTTATTTCACTTCATAGATATTTGCCAACCGTTGGTGGATTAGCAGTTAGTAGAGACTCTAAATCTCATATGACGTCCTAAGCAAAGAGGAAAATGGCTTCGCAATGAGAAATTGGAGACTTGATTCGCCCTCCTCTTCCCAACCGATTTCTCCCAGCCTTTCTTATCTCATCACATCTTTTCCCTTTGTACTGCGAAGGTTTAGATTGCCTGCAGCCTCTGAAACGAAGTTCATTTCCCCTCCCGCTTCCATTCTCATTCTAGACCTAATGTCAAGTGCGTCCGAACCATTCGGAATGTCATGATGAGTCTCCCATTTTGTGATTGTTTCTGTCTCGAGGAAGTGAATGAGTGGAGTGGTGAGGGGATAATTACTGGGGTGCGACTACTCTTGCGAGTACTCTTTTCTCTTCGGAGTCTAACGAGGCACCACAGGCATTTGGACACTCTTCATTCTCTTATCGATCTCTTATCCAGTTGTGAAGGAAACTGCAAATTGTGACGATGCTCAAAGCGAGAGCCCCAGTGAAAAACAATACCATTTTGCATTTCGTATGAACGCGCATTTGTCTCTTTTCTTGGTCGCGACAAGAGCCGATGTCTATAACTCAATGGGATAGCGAGTCGTCCCTTCTATCTTCGCCCCTCTGGGAGAAGAGTAGACGTGCCCCCCCCCCCCCTCCTATCCCTTAAGAACTGAAGAACAGGAGTTGATCAGTGGCTGCCTTTCTCTCTCTCTCTCTCTCTCTCTCTTCTTGATTATCCCCGTTCTCTCTCCATGGAAGACTCTTCGCTTCTCATGCATCTCGATTGAGTCCCTTGGGGCGAGATGCTAGAAAGTGTGAAGGGTGGGAGGCTATATTCCATATTGAAATATGGTCGCATTCGAGTATTTTTCTGGGCGTGAGTGAAGACACGCGAGTATGCCTATGGACTCTGTTTGCTTCTCTCTTCCTCTATGCCCCGTTCACTTCTTCCGTTACACATGCATTACCATTTCATCCTTTACTAACACTCTTTATGCGTCTTTTTATCTTTGTCGCACCCTTCTGCTTATTTTCTATAATCCTCAAACATTTCTACGGTTTATTCCTGAAATAGTATAGCCTGTAGGACTGAACCAAGCTTGTTCGATTGTTAATCAAGTACTCTTGCTTCTTCCGTTTATTACAAACTTTATGCCCTCCCCCCAACTCTTGGGATGCTAATTGAATGCGCCCCATCACATTCTTAGGATCTTACTCGTATTCCACGGAAGTAGAGCATATCATTAGAGAATCCTCGTCAATCCTCGTTTCTTTCCTCTTTTCTGAACTTTTGAGGAGGTCGCAGGATCTCCTCTCTCTCTCACTCTCGTTTCTCCACGGAATACTTATCATGTCTTCTTTTCTCATCTTGCATCAGGTTGTCCTTCCCGGGAAAGAAACCAAGCTTTCGAGCTGCCAAGTGGACTGTGAATAACAATAATCCCGAGCATGGGAATGTTTTTGTAGTAGTGGGAGAAGGAAGAGTGGAATCCGTCACTCTTACGCATCCATAGTGGAGAAGTGTGACGACATTCGAAAAGAGTTCTGGACCGGGGGAGATGAATTGAATTGGGATAGGATTATGTCCTGGAGAAAGAAACGGGAGCACAATTGGCTACCACCTCATAAGTATTCAAGGTGTATGTGATATTAATTGGAAGCCCTTGATATAGGATTATGTTGAATGTGCAATTATATAAGGAATGCGCAGAAAGAAGTGAGAATTGGGATGGTTGATTCTCGAGCGGATGTTAGTTGGAGAAGAGATGCGTGACGTTCAATCAGCTACAAATTGCACCACTGCGATCTGACGTTTCTCGAAGAAAAAGGGACGGAACTTTCCCTTGCCTCTTCTTTTCTCTTTCTCTCAGTCTCGTTGCAGCATAATCGTAGTGTTATACGCACTAATTTGGAGAATACACGGCGCCTAGAAATGAATGTATTAAATCGAGCCTTTTCCTTTTTCTTTGAAAAAAAACCAGGGAAATTGTTTGGACCCTCTTCTTTTCCTTCCTACATCTCTTCAAATGGGCTCACCTGAGAGTACGTTGTCTCTCTTCTCTTCGATCAATTATTCTTCCTTGAATAGTGGGTAATTCGGATTGACAAATGAATGTGAACATGGATGGTAGAAGGAGGAAGGCGAAACAAGTGGTTGAATGGGTGGAGAGAGTAAAGGACTGCATCCAACCTAGCTCCCTCTATCACTCCTCTCACGAGAGAATCGAACGGATTTTGAGGCAGGGCGTTTTTCAGTTTCTGGCTTTGAATGGGTTAGTGCTTCCCAGCCCTCACCTGAGACCTCCCTGATTGGATCGATCACAGTCATTCTCTCTACTATTTGCTGCACGTTTTGATTCGTTTATTGCCTTTAATATGCGATACATACCTTATCGAACTCACGTATTCGTCCAAACAGTCTTATATTTCTCGTGATCTAAGATCTTCCAATAGTTTGCGCATTGCCATTCCATTCAGAGTGCCAGCATCGTTATCATCTTGTGCTAGTAGAGTCTTACCGCTCTGGAATACCCTCCCCGACCCGTTAGTAACCTCTTCCCGTCCTTTGTTTCCTAAACAAATCCGAAAATCCCCTGACCTAATCCTATCTATCTCACGAATACGATTGTAACATATAACTGCCACATACCACCACCCCATCCCTTGAGCTCGCTGTGATCGAGCCAAAAAGCCAACCCACTCTCCCCACCTCTTCTTCCCTGAACGGCGCATTATGCGTTGGCGATAAAGAATAAAGAATAAAGAAAGAATATTTAAAACCAATGTGAAATTGTAGCAGCACGATGTGCATAGGAGTCAATTCTGATTGCTTCGTGTAATGATGGGGGTAATGTTCGTCGAAGGGACCTCCCCGTGTACTCTCTCACTTTCTCTGAATGAAGAGAGATCATGCGATCTAGAGGCGATATACTTCGGTATCCCGCCTCCTACCGTGTCCCATTTTTCATTTTAAAAATGAGGTCCGGCTTTTTGTACACTACCTGAAAGTGGTTGGGGAGCAAACTTTGTACTGCCAAAAACCGTATTCAAATGCAATAAACTTTATTTCATTTTTTTCGCTTTCCTTTCTCTCTTTCCGCGTCCTTCTTAGACCTTCGGTTTTTCGATAATTCTGATTGATCTTCACGAGAATGGAAGTTCATCGAATTAAATTATCATTCCCCAAGTCTCTCTTCTAATTTTATTTTTTTAACCGTTCAAATTTATGTCATGTTTGACCATGCCGCACTCAAAAAAGCTTTCCTTTCGTCTTCATCCATTAAAGGTCCCCTAAAAGGAATGAAAATTTTAAATTCGCGCTCGAGTTATTGAACGGCAAGGGCGGCAATTCAAATAGGGGTTTTACTACAGTACCTCGAAAACTCGTGTACCTTGAATCAATATTCTGTCTTACTACAGTACTCAATCAATATAGTACCGTACCATGATGCAATATATAGCTACCGTAACCCCGATTATCGCTAAGTGACTTTTTTTTCAAAAAATGAAAATACCGTACACAAATTTAAAAAGTCAAAGTACCGTACCCAATCGATAGTACAGTACCACCACATACCGTATATAACTACCGTAACCCCGACTATCGCGAACTAACTTTATTTCTAAGAAGTCCTGGTACTAAAATTATTTTAAGTATCCTACCGTATACCTCATGACCTCTCTGATGCTCCCGAAGGCGGCCCAGGCTGCTCTCTTCCTCCTCAGAAGCTCCGTCCGTAGGGATCCGTCACAACGGAGCTCACGTCCGAGGTACACGTATGAGTCCGTCTCCTCGAGTGGGTCACCGTGGAGGGAGATGGCGGGGCCGGGACACCACTCGTTCTTCATCAATTGGGTCTTCTTTCGGTTGATGGAGAGACCTATCTTCTCTCCTGTCTCGGCTAGCTCATTCAGCATCCTTTCCAGAGTTGATGTATCCGTCCCGAGTAGTACGATGTCGTCGGCGAAGCGAAGATGGGAGAGGTTCTTCCCGTCGATGGTGACTCCGACTTCGCTCCAGTCGAGATCTCTCATGCAATCCTGCAGGGCGGCCGTGAAGAGCTTGGGGGAGATCGTGTCTCCTTGCCGTACTCCCTTGCCGATTGGAATGCGAACAGGCCGGTCGAATGGCTTCATCTCGGTGTAGCAACCGGAATTCAGAGACTCGAGGCACTGTACGTAGGAAGAGTCGACTCCAGATCGGGCAAGGGCATTGAGCACTGCCGGCACCTCCACGCTGTCGAAGGCCTTGCAGTAGTCGACAAAGACTAGGCCGAGTGGAAGGTGGAACTCTCGATGGTGTTCGATGATGGTGGACAAGGTGGATATGGTCGATGCATCCAAACCGGCGGCGGAATCCTGCTTGCTAGAGTTTTTAATTCGGGGCGGGTAATTCGGACCCGACCGGGTAATCGAGAAGAATGGCTAGGAATGAGAATTACCCGGGATAATGGAAAATAATAAGTCAATTACCCGGGATAGTTCGATCTGTACCTCACCGCAAAAGCGAGCAGAAATGATGCGAAATTGTGATTTGCATCCAACTATCCCGGGTAATTGAACAGAACTATTCTGCCCACTCGGGTCTCAACTATCCCGGGTAGCGTTACATTTCAAACTCTACTGCTTGCTCAACTGGCTGAGCATCGTCCAACGCCCGTTCCATTCGCGTAACAAGCACCTTTGTGAAGAGCTTGTATGGAATGGAAAGAAGGGCGATCGGGCGGAAGTTGTTGAGGTCGGCGTGGTCTCCTTTCTTGTGGATGAGGATGGAGTTCGACCCTTTCCACTGGCTGGGGAAGTCCATGTTGGCGAAGTAGCGGCTAAATCGGCCGGCAAGGAGAGAGTGGAGAGGGGGACCACCGTTGCGAAGCATGGCTGTGCTGATCCTGTCGGGGCCGAGTGCTCCATCCTTCTTCGTCCGGGATATGGCGGAACGAATCTCCGATGGGAGAATGGCCAGTGGAGTGGTTGGCGGAGGGGTAGGGCAGCGGGGAACTTGGGTGTCCGATCGAAACAGGTCCGAGTAGAACTCCTGAATCCTATGCTCCATCGCTGAGCGGTTCGTAATCGGCTCTCCATCTCGGCCCAGCACTGCGTCCATCGGCGTTCGTCCCTGGTGGAGAGACTGCTTCGCCTTCTTGAGTGATCTCTTCTCTTCGGCGGCCTTCAGCAAAACTCTCTTGCGGTGCTCCTTGAGGTCCAACTTGACTGAGGCCTGGCACGTCCGATGTGCCATCACCTTCTCGAAGGTAGAACATGTAGGGTCTCGGTTACATTGTCCTCTTCTCTGGATCCAGAAGCGAGACTTCTCTGAGAGGCGAGGAGGAGGGGGGACGGGAGGGATTTCCGCTCTTCGGGAGCACTCCTTCAGCCCAGTGGCTACGAGGGAGTAGTCCTTCGAGGGATCGGGGTCCGTTCTCCATTCGTACTTGCGGATGGCTTCCTCGTATCGAAGGGGATCAATATCGGGACGGGGCGTCTTCCTCTTAGAGTATCTCCAGCTCTTCTCAATCTTCACATCCAGGCGAATCCGTGCACGGACGAGTCTGTGGTCGGAGGGGAATGTGAATCCACTCACGACCGAAACGTCTTGGGCCATCCAGCGGCGATTTGTGATGAAGTGGTCTAACTCGAGACGGGTCTTTCTGGCTTCTCCCGCAGACTCCCATGTCCATCGCCTACTCGACTTCTTCTGGAAGAAGGAATTGGCATGGAAGGAGCGCGTGCGAGAGAGGAAGTCTCTGAGTAGGTCATCCGGATCTCCGTTGAGGTCGCTGACGAAGGGGCCGGTGCGGAAGTCACCGTCTCTCCTTGGGCCGGCTCGCAGATTGAGATCTCCTCCGATGATACGGTAGAATGACTTCTCTCCACTGTAGACTGCGGCTACCTCCTCGAAGAAGGATTCCCGCTCTTCCAATTTGGCTGCCGAAGTGGGGGCGTAGATGGAGAAGACGGAGATAGAAGATCTGCCGATTCGAATGCGGAGGACGGCGATACGGGGGGAGTGGACGGTGAAGGAGAGGATGGAGGGGACGAGACGCGGGTGGATGAGGAAACCAACTCCGCCTACGTTTTTCCCAGTCACCTTAGGTCCGAGGATGAGTCGGGCGCCTTCAGTGAGGGTACGTTCGACGAGAGTCAGTGACTTGGTCTCCTGGAGGCACACTACATCGTAGCGAATCCCTTCGAACGACTGTTCTAGGGTGGCGATGGAAGCCTCGGATGCAATGGTGCGGCCGTTGAGGGTGCATACTCGGAAGTCCTGGTCGTGACGGGGGGTTCGGGGGTGGTCGGTGGGTCCAGAAAGATGTCCTGAGGGCTCCGAGATTGGATCGCCCTGCCCCCTATGCACCGAGCGACATCGTACACGGGCAGGGAGGGGGCGCGGAGGACTCGGGCGGGTGTGGGGACTTGTCGCAGCCAGTTTGGTGCTCTGTTTACCCTAACTTATCCGAGCTAGGGTTTAGTTGGGGCCGCCCGTACACATCAGTTTGCAAGGCCCATGTACTGCGTGAGCGTTTAGCTCGTTAGCACAACACTCGTAGCAATAGAGGTTGCCGTGGACCCTTACCCCGCTGTGAGGTGAGCGATGTAAAGGATTTGGGATTTTTTAAAAAATGTATGACATTTTTTAAAAAATGTTTGACCCAAGGAACTGGATCTGACCCAAGGAACTGGGTTACGGTAGTCAGTTGAGTACTGTACAATCGATCGGGCACGACACCAGATCGATTTTGCTCAGTACCAGGACTTCTTAGCAATAAAGTTAGTTCGCGATAGTCGGGGTTACGGTAGTCATATACGGTATGTGGTGGTACTGTACTATCCATTGGGTACGGTACTTTGACTTTTTAATTTCTCTACGGTATTTTCATTTTTGAAAAAAGTCAGTTGGCGATAATCGGGGTTACGGTAGCTATATATTGCATCATGGTACGGTACTATATTGATTGAGTACTGTAGTAAGACAGAATATTGATTCAAGGTACTCGAGTTTTCGAGGTACAACCCCTATGTGAATTGCCGCCCTTGCCGTTCAATAACTCGAGCGCGAATTTAAAATTTTCATTCCTTTTAGGGGACCTTTAAAAAGGACGAGAGGTCTTAGATTCAAAGACGATTCAGAATTACAAAATATGACTTATTAATCACACCACTCCCCCCCCCCCCCCCCACTTAATTTCCCTTTCCTTCGTAATGTGCAAAACCGGAGCTCAAATGACTACTGTCGTTATCTCTTATTTCCCCCATCCACATATTATCTCCTTACCGTAGCCGTCGTTCAGCTAACTCTTTCTCAGATGCTTTCAGATTTCTTCCCTCAACTTCCTTTTCAACTCCTCATATGCTCTTCGTAAACGTGTTTTACTCATCTTCCCTTTCTTCTGAGATACCGGCAAATGAGCTATATTAAATCTGGGGTGTTACATATCGACAATAACTCACGTTTAAATTTAGATATAGATTTTCGAATTAATAGGTTCAGATCCCACCTTCGATTCGTTTTATAGGATGGTTTTGGACCATACATGGGCGGGGATTGCTGCTGATTTTCTAAATCCGGGAGGGTGCCAACTAGTTCCGTCACAAAACCGGCAGCGTATACAGCAGTTGGCACCCTAAAGTATGATGAGCACTATCCCAAATCCGGGAGGGTCTTGCTACTAGCAGCAATGCTGCCCACGTTTGTTTTGGACTTTCTTCGTCTATCATTTCCGTTTCAAGGAACACTCCCAAGCTCTTGAAATTTGAAAATTTGGAATTACTGGAGCACTTATTCAGAAAGTCTGTGAAATTAAACGAGTTTTAATTGTTTCATTTGAGCTGTTTCCGGATTGTCACCCCCCCCCCCCTCTCTCTCTCCGTAATCTGTCATACTCGACAAACAAAGGAGGAGCGAAAAGGAGGTTGTGTAGAGAGCTGGCATGTGCTGAGCGAGTTAGTATTATACTGTTCGTTTTATAGTGTGTACATATTCTCGAAAGAGAAAAATAATGTTAACGAAGTGGATCTGTTCAAGTGTTTTTACCGCGAGTGAAATAAAAAGAGGGGATGAAATTACTTAGTGATCAGCCGAAGCGGAGGGGGAGAGGAAATGAGAAGAGATAGATGAGAAGAAGGAGTGTGATGAGATTTAGACGAGAGTCCTCCTCGAGAAACGAAGAGGCGAGGAAGGGAAGTAGACTGTGACTGAGTAAGAGAGGATGAAGGGCCATGAAGAATTCCCCCCCCCCCCCCTCCTTCTTTCCTCCCTCTGTATCTCGATAGCCTTGTCGGATACCGTCCTTCTCCCCCCCCCTCGCTCCATCGACTCACTCACTGAAGCGGTGCTTGT
Organism: Pristionchus mayeri; assembly: GCA_036245805.1. Taxonomy (NCBI): domain Eukaryota; kingdom Metazoa; phylum Nematoda; class Chromadorea; order Rhabditida; family Neodiplogasteridae; genus Pristionchus; species Pristionchus mayeri. The sequence goes on from BTRK01000006.1 coordinate 25,005,907, forward strand.
TCCCTTTCGACAGTCTAGTTGGTGCTCTTCACATATATCTCATGGTAATATGTAATGTCCTGTGCGAACATTTCTAACGGATTATTCGCTTCCCCATAGTTATATTGGGGAGAAGAGGGGGTATGCTCGTAGATGCAGCAAAGTGCTTCCCCTTGTCTCTTCTCGCTAATCAAGTCACTCACTGAGTGCTCGATGGCTGCTTCTCCTGGATGATTCACTGCTTTGTCTTCTCTGATTGGCCGAGGCACTCCTCTTGTCGTGGTGAGAGTCATTGCGATGAGTAGGGCGGATGGGGCAGCGAGAGTGCTATTGTTAATGACCCCTTCGAAGAGTAGTGGGCGAACGATATTAACAACTATAATACAGCAAATATTTTCCTCATTTTTTTAATTGTGGGTCTCCGTACGAAACTAGAGGCACATAAGAGTTGTGGCAGATGTTATCTAACAGTTGATTTGATTATTCTCGTACAATAACTACTCTCCCATCATGTGGTTGTATCTCTGGTTCGATTGAGTAGTCGTTGAAGTTCCCTCGTGTCCTCCCGTAGTACTTCGTCCTCTTTCTGGTCCTTTCTCCTCTCCTCTTCCTTCACAACTTCCTGATTCACTGCTTCATTCTGTGTCTACTCGACTTCCTTCTCTTATTTGGCGACAAAATTGAGCACTCGTCCCTTTCTGTTCATCCCATTGGGTGATTAGATTGTGTGGGAGAAGAGTGAGAAAGGGCTGGCTGTACCCTACGAGGAGAGGAAAAGGGATGCCTGCTAGCAGTTCTTCTCTGTCCAGCTTGTCTCTTTATTCATATTTGGTTATATCTCAGCTCCTCAATATGAATCTTCTTGAATTAATCATACGAAGGAGGAATTGTGGATGGTTTTATTCGTTGGCGATTCTCCTCTGGGAATTGAATTGTGCCTTCCGCTTATTGTTCATCTGCCTGGTTTTCACGTAGAATTCTGAGATGCATAACCAATTTGTAAGCACGAAATGAAGATGGGGATACTTATATTGGAAAAAATATATCGCGCGAATATGAGTTACTAATACACAGTTCATAAATATATACCGAACATGGGAGTTATGAAGTCACATTGTGGGCCAATAGATTTGGACGGGAAAAAAACAAACCTGCCTGGCGGATATATGCTTCACCCCTTCCACGTACAACACCCAAAACTTGCTAAGTGTAAGAGTCCTAATAATTTTAAAAATGTGTTATCGTTATTTTTATTATTTGGAGGTGTTTGACCTGTAACTCTCCTCTTGGGATTTGACTAAACTTTTATCGTACCAAATATATTATGGCCGAAGTCACTTATTCGGCATCTTATTGAGCGAGAGTACTATTATTGTTATAATGCTTCTCTCCGATTCTCTAATTCTTCCCTCTTCAGGAAGACTTGGCGTGAACTGGGTGATCTACCGAGAGAGCAGGCCATGACTTCCTTCGTCTTCCTACTTGATCGGTAAATTTACAATTGTTCACGAAATTACATCTAGAAAAAGTATGAGATTTTTACATGATGAATATAGCCGTTATTGATAACGGTTCTTGCTCTGCATTTATCAATTGCAGCGTGTGCCCTCCCTTCAAACAATTTGTTCACGATCACGTGGCTGCCCTCCCGAAACCAGAACGGTACGGTAGGAGTACTGTATATATTGGGGAGGGGTGAGAAGAGTATGGCGTGTTTATCTGATGTAGTGAGGAAGATGTTGTCGATTGCAGTGAGGAGCGAATTGCTCTGGCATCAGTCTCAGGAGGAACGGGGGAAATGGAACAGAGAGGAGTACAACCAATGCCCATCGATTGGCATTTGGTGGAGAGTCAGAGGTGAGCAGATCCCTCCCTTGGGGGAAAGAATGATGAGGTTGGATGGAGGATTGCAGGAAACAGATCCAGGATGCTCTCAATTCACAGACCTTCCATCAGTTCAGAGCATACGCACAACAGCAACTTCCGGGCCAGCCAGAGCAGGTACCCGAGAGTTGCCTATTTGTTATATACGATCATAGTGTACAAATTGCGAGCGCGGTATATGTATGGTGAAATACTTTATTGTAGAATGCACTATACTGTCGAATCAGATTCGTTGTTTATCTCGTATGGTCGTTGGGATCTACCGTAATATTCGAGGACAGCGTGGGAATAATGAAAATTAAAAGATTGAAAGATGTGTTGATGGCAGATAGAGAAAGGCACGGATATTTGAATATGTAAAACAAAAATAAATAAATGGACCTGTTAACGAGGACGATTGAAGCTGTGTCGGCCACGGTACGAATGATGCAGACTGGGTGAAGCAGTGAGGGGGTTCTCGAGGGGGAAGACTCATGGGGATAGCTATGGCAAGAGAGATGGAAAGATTGCACTTAAATATGAAATGGCCCTAAAATGGTGCAGAGTGATGTTGCATGCACTTTAGTTGGCCTATGAGGTATGGGGTTGTGGATGGTCAGTAGATGAGATTGATGAAATCCTCCACCTTGGCTTCCACACTCTGTGTCACACTCGTTTGTGCAACAAGAAGAGTCAGCGACTGTAATTCATCTTTTATTTACGGTTCATTAAAAATATTGCTCTTTATTTCTACCCAATTTTGCTTCTCGTCTTCCTCTTTCTCATTTGAAGCCTTTTTCGATATCCCCAAAGATCTTCATTCATCGTATAATCCCTACCCATTCCTCTCTCTCTTTCATTACCCTCATCTCTTTTGTTTTCGCATGCATCTCCATCAACGGATAATTCAGAAGGGAGGACAGCCGCGACGCAGCCAGCGAAGGCGTCGCGGGTGCTCTCACTGCTATTACCTTCTCCTCTTCTCACAACTCCTTTTCTTTTCTGAGATTGAAAATTTCTCTCACTACTCATTCCGTTGCCTAGAGAGGCGAGAGGTGTAATCGGGATGTTTGAGATGCCGATTCGGTCATTTTCTCTCTGCTATTTAGCTGTAATTCTAGTATCTCGATCCTACTCACTTGTTCTTTCATTGGTGATAGCTCCCTCTTCTTGTGTCTCTTGTGACAGTCTGTATCCGATGCAGAGAGGCACGGGTGAGGGCGTCTACGAATGTGTTATATGGCATTTATACGATAGCGCATGTTGGTATTATAATCTCCAAAAGTATAAGAGAATGCCTTCCGAGATACGGTATTTGAGTTTCCTCCTCCTTCTCTCTCTCTCCCTTTGTTATAACTTCCCCTATCTTTATCGTTCTCCTTCTCTTTATTTTTCATTATTTACGCGACAGCTTTCCTTCCCTTGGGCGATCTTCTAAAATGACGATGGGGCCTAATATGGAACAAGTCCCACTCTCATCTCAACTATTCAACTATACCATTCCCCACTCTAGCATCTCTCTTTTTTGTTTTGCGCTCGAAACATTGCGGAATGGTATTTGAGTGAGTCTCTGCAATACTGGGACGGATGAGAACCAATCGTACGAGAAGGAAGAACGCACCCTTCTCTAGTATTTTTGCAAACCTTTTCCTGTCAACGTACGAAATTTGTACAAATACTTTTGCACTTTTTTGTTATCAACCGACCTAGTACCGCTTCTGCAGCCCCTCCTCCCCCCCCCCCCCCCCCCCCCCCCCCCGTTCTTCTGACCTCGCCAGTGTGAGAAGGGCATTGTGCAGAGACTCGACTGCACTGTCATCGATCTGCCGATTCTTGCTAATGTCGAGAGAACGAAGACCACGGATGTTGCGTAGCCAGGCGAGTGCAGCCACCCCCTTGCTGCAAGGGGAGGAGTTGGACACCCAGTGGAGTCGATCTCGTGAATCCCCTCCCTCTCTGTATCTCGTACCTCGTGATGGCAGTGCATCTCTGGATGGAGATCTCTTTGATGGTCTCCTGCGTAGTCACCACCGTGTACATCACTTCGTCTGTGATGGAAGGACAGTGGGTGATGAGCAACTGAAGGATGCACTCATTGAGGGGGTATCCTTTCCTCGTGTACCTCCTGCAGTTGGGAGTGCGAGAGGGCATAGCAGAGTCCCTGCGAAGAGACATTGATGCAATTGGAGATGTGCAGATGACGGAGAGAAGAACGAACAGCCAGAAGAATGAGATGAGTGTCTGCCAGCTGAGAAGGAGAGAGAGAGGGGGGGGGAGAGGAGGAGGAGGTAATACCTGCATCGTGTCTGTGATGGTGAGATGGGAGAGTCTCTCGCAGAAGGAAAGAGAAGAGTAGTCGAAGACACGATCACATCGACGAAGAGAAAGAGTGGAGAGAGAGGTGAGAGAAGAGAGGATGGACAAGAGGGAGGTCTCGTTCAGAGAAGACACTGACTGATGGTGAGAGGAAGGCGTACTGTAGAAGTGAGGAGGGAGATACCTGTAGAGTGAGGGAACGGAGTCGAGTGAGACGAGAGAGACAAGACATGTCTATGGATCGATCATCGATGAATCCGAGTGAGAGACTGGAGAGAAGGGGCAGGTCGGAGAGGGCGTCCAGTATATCTAGGGAGGGGAAGTATTGCCTGTTGCTGATTGGGTGCTTACCCTGATTCATGACTGGACAGGGAGAAGCAGTGAATGTCTCGAGAAGAGGATGGAGACGTAGGAAGGAGACCATGGCTGACTCGGAGAAGTGATGGGCATGCGAGATGTCGATCTGACTGAATTGACAGATAGCAGCCCATTTGAGGATGATTTTGAAATTAATAATCACATATTCGAGTATTTTCCCAGTGCGTCTACTGAGAACATTGCATATTATTTAGCATACTAAGGGAGAGTGGATGGCGATACCGTAGAGTAGAGGGGAGATGGACGATGTTCTGGATGGAGAACATAGCACTGCGGAGGTTAATGGACTCGAGACGAGTGAAAGAAGAGAGGAGATTGGCCATCTGATTGAGTATTGAAGAGGGATAGAGGAGGGCGGGGAGGGCACCTTCTCTGCGTGTTCATTATGCACCCAACTGGTCTCTTCCAACGAGAGAACTCTCAACTGTCCTGCTACAGTCTGCAGTAGATGGGAGATATCAGCATTGAGAATGACTGCTCCCAGGTCGAGTTGACGGAGCTGAGTGCAGTTGCTGCAAGGGAAAGCGAATGACACTCGATCCCCAACGATTCACTCGAACACTCAGATGAAAACAGTTGTGTGTAGTGACTATGATTTGTGGGAGTAGATCAACAGTGCCCCCGGAAGATGCGCCCATTCCCTTCATTTGTCTTCGTACGTCATTCACTCGAATGGCTCTCTCCCCCCCCCCTCTCTATCTCTAAAGCTTCTTTGATCAGCCCTCTTTCTCTCTCCTCATAGAGAGATCGAGAGATCCACTTCTGATGGCGCAAGAAAGTATCGTGTTTACTTGCTAGCAAAGGGACGAGAGTAGGAGAGGTGGGAGTAGGGAGATGTACTACTTCCAGAGATATCCGCTCCTCTTTTTTAACTCAGCTGTCTCAGTATCTGAGAGCGAGGAAGAGAGCAGTGGCAAACTGGAACGATGTTCCAATCTCACTTTCATGCAGATAAAATAGGTCCGGTACAGAGTTAAATGCTGCGGGGTTGTGCACCATGTATCCTAGTTCTTTTTTACCCTTTTGTGGCTATGAAGGCTCTCCTAGAGAGGGATGAGGAGCGGGGGGGGGGGGGGGTGGGCCTACCGTGCAATAGTGTCGACGACGTGTTGTCTCACTTTCAACCATCGACTGCCGAACGAGAGAGAGCGAACATACGACCCACATCGCTCCACTACACCCATTATGGTGGGACTGAGAGAGATTGACTCCTGAAGGGAATAAGAGGGGTACGGTAGAAGAAGGACAGGGTATGACACCTGTTGGTAGTAATCAGCAGTCGTGTTGCTGAGGAAGTCGGACAGGTCTAGCTGGCGCATGTCGGAGAAACAAGCATTGCTCTATAGGGAAGAAGGCATTAGGATGAAGAGGGGAGAGAGAAGGACAAGGGGAGGGTTGGGGGGGGGGGGGGAGTTCCCGTGAGTCTTACACTGCCTTCGCATGAAGGGAGAGTGCAGAAGTGGGAAGGACAGTTGTAGTGACCACTGGCCCTATGAACCATAAAGCGCGAGGAGAGGACAGCCGAGAACGGGGGCATAGCTCAGTGGTTCCATCAGTCTTTTGTGCGCTCCTCTGACATGAGAGACTTACAATCTCTACATGGCGACCACGGTTGGGTCCCTACCGCAATGTAGAGACCACGGTTGGAATCTCTACATGGCGACCACGGTAGGGACCACGGTTGGGGGGGATTGTAAGTCTCTCATGTCAGAGGAGCGCACAAAAGACTGATGGAGGCAGCGGGATTCGAACCCACGACCTTCATATCCATGGACAGATGCTCTAACCACCACTGAGCTGAGCTATGCCCCCGTTCTCGGCTGTCCTCTCCTCGCGCTTTATGGTTCATAGGGCCAGTGGTCACTACACAGTCAGGTGATGGATTATTTGGCCAGAGATGCATTCAAGTAATGGTAGATGGAGAGAACTACGCAATGACGAAGACTGTGGTCGGAGTGTATGGCAATGATGGGATGAATTGAAGAGTGGTCACCTGGAGAACGAGATGCCAGAGGTGGCAGACAGTCTCCAATCGAACTCTCTCCGTAAATTGGAGATGGAGGAAAATTCGAGTGAGGACGTCGGCGTTGAGATCGGCCATCTGGAGAGTATGTGTGTGAGATGAAAAGGAAGAAAGAAGGAGTGCAGAAGGGCGAACTGAAAGGGGGAATGCGAAATCTCTAAATGAGATTCGACATTGAAAGAGACTTGATAAGACGGATGAATGATAATATTACGGATCGAGATAAGGGACTTTCCCTATACAGAAAGGGAAATTTATAGATCTTTGCACGTACAATTAATGCTTTGGAGAACTGTTGTTGTCAACACCCGATAGATCTGAACGTGAAGCGTCGTGAATGGAGGATCTCAAGTTGAGATCAAGGGAGAGAAAGGTGGCAGTAAATTGAGAGTGAAGGGGAAGGATGGAGAGGTGAAGGGGAGGGGAGATCCGTGTGACCTCAGGAGGGGAAGGGGATGGGAGGAGAGAGAGGCTGTGTAAGCTGCTCCTTCCATCTGATTGACTCCCTGTTCACAACAAGGGACGAACCCTCGAGATGCATTTCTGCAGTAGAGTAGGGGGACAGCAACACGTCCTCCCTCCTCATTTTAATCTCTGGAGGGAAGAAGAGGTGGGGGGGGGGGGGGGGGTGGACGTGTGTCGGGTGAATTCAGAACAATGAGAATGAAATTTATTCTATGTGAAAAATGAAACGTATATAGTGAAGTTGTTGTAAATAAAATTCTGCGCATAGTGTATGACTACGAAAAAGTGCTATTGTTCTCTCGATTGCTTTATTAACGGCAATTTTCCGGGAAAATTTTTGTTATCATTTTTGTGTCGAATGGAGGAGTTGAGATGGAACGAGGCTTTATCATTGCAGCAAGAGGCTCTGATTCGACAGCTGCAAGAGCAGCACTATCAGCAGTATATGGCGCAGGTACTGTAGAGGGGGGGGGGCGGTAGATGAGAACAGTCGGGATTGGGATACTCCAGGTCTATGCACAGCAGCAGATGGAGCATGCAGCAGGTGAGGGCAAGGAAGTGAAGAAGGTGAGACCATAGACGATTACGGTAGTGAGGTGTACTGTGGGATACTGTAGGTTATGGACCCGGAGGAAGAACGGAAGAAGGAGGACGACAGTGATGTGAGCGATGAGGAACCTGGAGACGATCTACCCTGTAAGTGATAGATGGGAGGAGAGAGAGAGAAAGGAGTCGCACTCGGTTCGCCCTCAGCCACAGCTTGGAACCATGGGCATACTCCCTTTTACTGTCGTTGTAGGTGACAATGAGTCGAACAGTTCGAACAAATCTACTTGTGAATCAGTTTGGGGTCGAGAGAGAAGTGCGTTTGACGAATTGTGATCGAGCAGTGGAAAGTGCACCACTCTCTCTCTTTCTCTCTCTACAGATCTGTTTATATATTTTTTCCAAAGATTGTTTCCTTTCCGTCTATAATTCTTAAAATCTCACATTCAATGTTGGAGGTGGTGAAGCACAAAATGATGAAATGTCAATTGAAATCCCAGTGTCATCAGTCCACGCTCAAATGGGACTCTTCTGCCACTGTAGGTTTCCCAATGAGAAAAGGAATACTGTATCACTCTAATAGTACCGTATCCTCTCGATTGCTTGCTCGCCTCCTCACCCTTTAGCTGATGCGCCAATCGATGCGTCAGTACCGTAGCTTCGTCGTTCCCCGTTAGACCAAGCAGTGTCTACCGTAAACTCAGCGTCAATCTGTAGAGTACTGCTATGTACTAACTTCCCCCATTCCCGTATCCTGCAAGTTAATTGGTGTCTTGGGTCTCTCCCTGTAGTGTTGCGTGACCTTCTCTTGCTTCTCCTCTCGTACTCCCGCAATGGAAGATCGTACGATCTCTCTCCGTCGTGAATTGATGTGCAGACTTGTTCTCGCAGTGGAGACTACGCAGAGGATTGATGACCTCGTCGTAGTCTCCTCTGATGAGTAGAGGAAGAAGAGTGGTCGAATGGAGGGGATTGCAGCCAATCCGGCCATCGCCCCTGCCTCCCTCTGGAACAGACAGGACATACAACAGTTCAAGGCCAATATCAAGGTACCATTTTCCACTTTGTTGTCAATATTAATGAATAAATGTTGAGAAGGAAGGAAGTGAGGGGATCATCAAGGTCGGCCACGGGGAGACTGTCACGGTAAGTGATGGATGGAGGGGACGAAGGGGGGGAAGAAGTGAGTAGCATGATCTCTCCCGTGCAGGTGCGAGTGCCCACCCATCACGAGGGATCCTGCATTTTCTGGGAATTCGCCACTGATCACTACGATATCGGATTCGGAGTACTCTTTGAATGGACTGTGAGCGAGACGAACCAGGTATACTGTAGTACAGGATACGGTAAGCAAGGGTGAATATTGGAGGTATCGATCCACGTCTCTGAATCGGATGATGAAGAGGACCTGGAGGAGGAGGGAGAAGCAGCTGAAGGAGGTGAGAAAGCGGAGAGGGGACGAAGAATAGAGGAATAGAGGAATAGAGAGTATGAAGGGGGGTGGTAAATGGAGTGATTGGAGAGAGACCTCCCGTGATGGGTCCACCCGTCGGAGATGTCGAGGGAGGCAATCCGATGAAGGAGAAGAGAAGAGATCCGAATAAGCCCCATCAGGATGAGATCATCCCCATCTATCGGTCAGTCTCTTCCCATGGGGGCATTCTCTAGATGGTTCATTGGGTGGTGGATGGATGGTTGAGGATGTGAAATTCACATTGAAATTCACATTGTGAATGGATCGAGGAATAACAGGTTTATTTGAGACGAGAGTCACATGAGGAAGTGTACGCAGGCAGTCACGTATATCCCGGACAGGTATGACTCCAACCAAGAGAGCAAAGATCATTCATACTTTATTCAGGGTGTCTACCTCCTCAAGTTCGACAATTCCTACTCCCTCTGGCGGAGCAAGACTCTCTACTACCGTGTCTACTACTCGAAATAAGCTAATCATCGATCGACGGTGATCGACGCTTCTTTTCTGAAGTACGGTAGTCGATCATTCCCTGTTGTGATAATACAATTTTTCCTTCCCTTGAATCATGCCTTCCAAATCATTTTTATCTCTCTCTAGTCTGTTCCTCTGGTCCCCTATACGATTGTGTATCCCTCTGAAAATTCTCCGATCCCTGGTTTTATCTTGCAAATGATTGATCATTGATGTAAATTGTGTGCGCGTAGATAATGCAGACACACACGTAAAATTTTAGTGTGAAATAGCTGAATATATATAATACAAAGAAAGATAAATAAAATAGCCATTCCTCGAAAATCCGCGTTCCTGTTTGCCTCTTACTGTAGGTCTTCCCATAATTTATTAATTCCATTGTATCTTAAAATTTAAACCGTTGTCGGTTATGCAATATAGACAACCCACTAAGCACAGTCCCCATCGCGTTACTTGTGTATTAATGCAAATCACATTTTTCCTCGCAAATTTCAGATAATAAATATTTTATTATTAATTTCTTGTAAAATGCGCTCAAAAAACCGTTGTTACATTTAATACTCGACTGGAACCATCGAAACTGTTAAACATTAGTATTTGTTGCACATTTTAAAGACACTGGAATGTATGTCAAAATATAGACTTTTCGCTATAATACATACTATAAACATAGTTGAAAATCTAAAATATACATATGATAAATATAGCTGTATATAGTTTTGAAAAGTACAATTTGAATGGAGATCAATGTGTGAATCGCAACCGTCGTCAAGTTCTGATCTGGAATCGTCCTGCTTTTGTAATGTACTTGACTCCCTTGAAAGGTTTGTAGTTTTCTCCATACATGTCCAATCGATTGACCTGCAATGCGACGATAATTCAGAATGCCCTCAGAGGAGCCCGATACCTTCAACCCGGAAGCAGCCAGTTGGTTGATCTTGAACTTGACGCTGATGGGAGGGGGCTCTACCACTGCGGTCCCCGACACTGTCACCTACAACACACGCAGTCCCAGTGTATTTATAAATCGCATGAAATGCAGGGAAACAAACCGATCCCTTGAGAGTTGGCGGCTTTCCAAGTTCGATCTTGCCTACGTTCCACTGAAAATGGAAATCGAGATAGTGTGGGAAGTGTGTGGTACCTGGAGCAGTTTGCTGGCGGGGTCGAAAGAGTACTTGCCATGGGAGGGAGTGAGGTTGCAGTTCTGGACTGCCTTCGGCATCGTCATCTCCACCACTACCTCTTCCAACTCAATCACATCAATTAGATCGGAATACATCCAGGAGAACCATCCGTTTAATCAATGAATGCATCCAGTACCGTACCACTTTGCCCATGCTCTGCTTGGGACCGACTGTCAATTCGATACGACTGCCGACTCCTCCCTTGAGGAGAATGGAGTGACGGACGTAGATGGGAATGGCAACGATGCTGAAATGAGAAGAACCAGACATAGCCTCTCGAGAAAAGGCATTTTCGCTCACTTTTGTGTAGCGATGTGATAAGAGAGGAGACGGAAGTTTCCATCGGGAGGAACAAAGGAGAGAACGCGCTCGTTCTCAACCAATCAAATGAATAAGAAGAATGGAAGGGGGAAGAGTACCTCCCATCTCTTGAATCTGACGCATGGATGGAAGGAGACGTCGTCCAGTAGTCGGGGATTCACAAGAGTCATCGTCAGATCGGGCATTCCAGTCAGGCGAGAGCAGCAATCGATCTCAAGTGAGTACAGTACTCTCCATCTTCTCGCGCCCTCACATATCCTTGTATCTCTGAACAGACGGTGGCGCCTTGCTTGTCGATGATGGCGTCGATCTCTTCGATGACGTCGAAGTATGCCTCGTTATTCGTGTACTCAACACAACACTAGAGGAATGCGAGTGATGGAATCAAACCTTGACACCATGTCGTCTCCAGGGAATATTAGATAATTGACCAGATGGGAGAACTTCCGAGATGTTAGTCCGCCCAGTCACCTCAACCAATTTGTTAATTTGGAAGGGATCGACAGCAAACTACCTGATTTGCAATATTCCTCAAGAAGTTGGGAGGTTTTATAAGATCTTGGAGAATATTCAGTTCGGTAACGAGCGGATACCCGTTATCAAGCATTTCATCGAGAAGCTGAACGGAAGACATAATAAAGGAGGGGGGAGGTAAATGTACCTCGAAGACCATGACGCAGTTATCCTTAATCGCAGAATCAGAGCACTCATCAAAATAGGAAGTGAGAGTGGCGACTACTCGATGAAGGAATTCGATGACCATCAGAGGAGGAGCTGCAAGATAGGAAGGAGAGGGAGAGGGGGAGGGAGAGTTGGTGCAGGGGCAAGGCAATATCACGCCTCTCACGAGAGAATCGAGCTGAGGCAGGGAATGGAGGGAACATTGCTAAATGAGTGCTAACCGGATTTGTGGACCCTGAGTGATGCCTGACCCTCCCCCAAAGTCTCATTGTGTTGATTTCATTTTGGACTTCATGACACCGGGTCGGATCTAGGCACCTCCCACTTTGAGAGAAGTTATCTCGGTTTCAGTGACAGAAAAACCAAAATTGACCGCAGAGTGACCCCGGCTCATTTTTCGAGCTCTGTCGATCTGTTTAGCTCGTTTCTTCTGAATTCAAATTTCAACCACGCTACATTCAAGGAGTTTTCTCGAAAACGAATGGAAAGGGGGAGCTAAAATTTTAAGAGTGCATAGATCTGAACGAGAGCTGTCGAATGAGGTGCTGGCGCCGAAAATACCGAAACTCCAGCACCTCATTCGACAGCTCTCGTTCAGATCTATGCACTCTTAAAATTTTAGCTGCCCCTTTCCATTCGTTTTCAAGAAAATTACCCTTGAATGTAGCGTGGTTGAAATTTACATTCAGAAGAAACCTACGATCCGACCCGGTTCCATGAAGTTCAAAATGAAATCTACACAATGAGACTTTGGGGAAGTGTCAGACATCCCTCAGGACACCCAAATCTGGTTACCACTCATTTCACGATTTCATCTTCATTCCCAAGAATGGCGATCCTAGCTCGATTCTTTCGTGAGGGGCGTGATATGGGCATGCATATGAGAGAAACTGACTCTCTTCGGTCGAAACAGCAACCAAGAATATTTGACTGTGGTATACAGAGATGAGATAATGATGAGGAGTTGCGATGATAGGGGGAACATCTTCAGGACACGAAGCCTTTAAATATAGCCTGCATTTATCGAATATAACCATGGTTCATCGTTCCTAGTATGGTCGTACCAGCATACATAGTAGCATAGATACCATTCATATCAGGGCATGGTCAGAAATATCATTATATTTCGGAAGATATGCGCCTTATGCAATACCCCACATGTACGGCACTGTGAAAGCATGCTAGCAATACAAATGCCAAGTGGGTGCTTCGTTAATTCCGCGAGCAAGTTCTTTCCTATGTATAGGGCCGAATTGGAATGTATATGCGCAAGCTTTAGTTGATCAGGTTGCCTACGCTCATCCAGAAAGAGTTTGGGCGGAGAGTACGTCCTAAAGCAAGTCCCGCCGGCGCGCCTAGTGTAACCTAATAAGTGAGTATAATTGGTCTGATGAAGAGAGGTACCTTCTTCTGTGCATCGAAGAAGTAGTCACAGATGGATCGGTGGATGACAGATTTCCAATGCTTCTCCAAAATAACATCTCTCAAAGAAAAACAATTATCGCGATCAATAGGACATCTCATTGTCTAGTGAATAGTAAACACACTATAGACCAGTTGTGAGCGTGAAAAGATGCTGCTTGGTCGTCTACACTTCACAGCTGTTTACGTGGCAACTACGAGGTTTTCATGGCGAAGTCCAAGTTACCCGCTAGTATTGACGATGAAGAGACTGTTCAGCATCACTCCAAGGAGGTGAGATAACCCGAATCACGTCAAATATGCGCAAATGATTAGATAAAGGAGATGGGCTTGCCAAAGCCCTAATCGAAGGACCGGTTCGCTTTGTCAACATTGTGATATACTTAATTATCCACGGAAAATTTGTTTATTTCTTTTAATCGTGTACATCATATTATTATTTGGTATATTATGATGAGATATTAGCAAATTACGCGTATTTAAGTCGAGTAAGCTAAGCTATGATAAACTTTCAGAATATACTGCTCCTATGATATTGCTCGTACGCGTAGCGGCTAGATGCGTCCTGGCGGCCGTAGAGGGTTTATTTTGTTTTTATTTATTACTCGTCTGTCAGATGCGCTTTGTGTGTTATTTTGTCGTGGAGTGTGGTTAATACCGCGTGACAATATTCTATACTCCCCCCTTTGTTGCACACTCACTCACCAATTACGCCAGGAAATTCACTTATTTTGTATACGTTCGCTCACTTTTTGAAAGCAGAATTCGCACAGTTTCTTTACAATATTCGTGCATGGCGTGGTGCGTGACTAATTCAGTGTTCAGATTGCTCAGTCATGAAATCTCCCCTGTCAAAGCTGTGCTGTATCTCCAAGCAAGACCCCGAATCCGTTGACGAACCCCCCGTGGACGAAGTCGCCCAGGAGGTCATTGCGGAGCAGCCGTCATCAGTCGAAGATGTGGCAGCTGAGGTTGTCAATCACGATGCCCCTTCCACCGATGACACGAAGAAGGGACACGCGAGAACCCCGAGCGAGGCTTCGGCTCCTGTTGCTCGAATTCTTCTCGAAGCCCCTGCCACCATGCCCTCGGAGATCTCTCTATCGAGTAGCTCCACCTGCTCCTATAAGAGCTCAGAGAGTGTGCAGACTGCTTTTGAGAGATCGCCCGCTTTGATAAGAGAGCACAGCAAGGAAAGTGTTGTAACTGCGATTGAAAGAACTCCATCTCCAAAGGCTTCCAAGAAAGAAGATCAGGGATCGAAGATGACTTCTCCGCAGTCAAAGGAAGCGGAGGATTCTCTGGCCTCTGCAAAGACTTCCCAGGAGTTGCCGACCTCTGATCACAGTTCTCATCAACTTCCAGAACCGGAATCCAACGCCTCTCAGGAGCCTCAGAAAGGGTGTGCTTGTTGTTTGTGCTTTATTTTTCCTGCACGCTTGTGTGGTGGTGGCATTGTTTGTTTCGGCTATGCTTTTTCTGCTGAAGGTTTATAATGAGACTGGTGGCTGTATAAAGACGAATATAAAATCGTGTTTTTAGTATGTCGTCGGACCTCGAACTGCCGGAAGATGTGACCACTCTCGATGAGGTCTCCAAGCTGAATGAAATTAGTAAGTTCTCTAATTGGACGTAAAATTTAAAGATTTAGTGTTTATCTTTTTGTATTATCTTTTCTTTTCAGTCGATGGGAAGAAGTTTGATTTGAAGCATCCCTTCTTTGACAAGATTTCCCTCTTTTATGGCGACATTACCAAGATTCAGGTAAAGTGTACGTTATGGTTTTCTTCTAGGCTCTATAGATTTAAAAACCTGCTCTTACTCTAAATTTTGATAGAATTTTTGTTGGAACAAACATGAATAAGATCTAGGGTGCATACTATGATCCTTCTATTCAATTGTTCCACTTTATTTAGTTAGTGACTTCATCGACCTTCTCTATCTAATGCCAATTATTTATCTTTGTAGGTGGACGCAATTGTGAATGCAGCAAATGATAGATTGGGAGGGGGAGGGGGAGTGGATGGAGCTATCCATCGAGCAGCAGGACACAATCAACTGCAGGCTGAATGCAGAAAGGTATTCTCATTCACGCGAAGATCAGAGAATCTGTTTTAGTGGTTGATACATCGTGAATATCGGCCGAATTAGTAGTATCACTAATGGTGATGGGGTTATTGCAGCACACTCGCCCGGTGCCTACCGGAGAAGCTGTGGTCACAGATGCATGCAAACTGAGCACCCATGTCAAGAGTTAGTTTTATTTAGTTAGCTATTAACATATTTCTTGCAGTTATCCAAGCGTGTTTTTTAGAAATCATCCACTGCGTTGGCCCTATTTGCTATGGAGGTGTCACCGACGAGAAAAGGTTATAAAAAAAAGAAATTCAATATTTATATGAGCGTTTGCCTACGAATCGAGCAACACAACAAAAAAATGCCGATTCTATATCAATATGTTTTGGGGTAATCGAATGTGCAAAAACTCACCTTTTCTCTTGGCTGAAACTGGACGAGTGAGTTATATGGTTTGAACGGCTTGACGAGGGGATTCAGAATCTATAGTTTCTTCCACGTTCATGCAGCCGTTTCTGATATTGAAGGCAATTAGTAAGCCGAGGACGGTGCAAAGGATGTGCCCTCGTCGTTCCTCCTCCCTCCTCTCCCCGAGAGAAAGCTGCCAGGGTCGAGAACAACGGCGAGGGAGAGGCGCGTCGTTTTCTACTGTTCGATTCACTAATTGCTTTCAATCTTAGAAACAGCTGTATGAACTTGGATGAAACAACATATTCTGAATCCTCTCTGCAATCCGGTTTAACAAAATGAGGCCGGTCGCGTAAGAATCGAGCAAAGTCAGGCACAGCAAAAATGAACAATTTTCCGAAACTTTGCCTATGGGGGTTCTCGAGGGTGCTGATAACGATGGGCACATTCATGTTGTGCTGGACGTCGCTATTGGCGCCAGGCGACGTTGCGTCGAAATCATACATTTTCATTGCCCTAATCAAACTGAAGTTATATAGTCAAGCTATATGACCTGGCGACCTTCCCCCCCTCCGGTCGCCAGGTTTCCAGACCCTAGTGGGACCCTAATCGAACCCTAACCAGACCCTAGCCACCTGATAACCCTCAAAATATAAGGTGACCCCCCCATTTTCCAAATATCATGCGACCCCCTTATTGAATTAGGGTATACCAATGTACGGTCGAAACCACATTTTCGTGAATATTTCAATTCCAGAGGTAAATAAAAATAAGCGAAATCGTTTTCCTAGGCATTTTTTGATGGCGATCACGCCCATCACCTTTTTCACTTTTTTTGAATATTGTTAATTGTGCTTCAAAATTTTTGAGATACAATTAATTCAATTGCAAAAAAAATCGAATGACTAAAAATTAAAAGAAAAATATATCTGAACTCTCTTAAAATTCCCGTTCGAATGGATGTAGTTACAACACACCTTTTCTATTTGCTGCGATTTTAATAATTCTATTACATTTATTTTTAAGTAATAAAAAATGAAATTGATGGGCCTTATCGCCATAAAAAATACCTAGGAAAACGCTTTCACTTATTTTTATCTCTGGAATTGAAATATTCACGAAAATGTGATTTCGACGCAATGGCGATATCCAGAACAAAATGAATGTACCCATCGTGATCAGCATCCTCGAGAACCCCCATAGACAGAGTCAGAAAATTGACATTTTTTGCTGTGCCAAATTTCACACTTTTTGCTCGATTCGTAGACGAACAGCCTCATATAACGCACTCGCTTACTTTTAGACGTGAATAATTGAGTTTAAAATGTTAATAATTCATGAAACATGAAGTAGATAACCGTAATAAGCATCCAATTCTACCTAGGTAACCGTAATAGTGTAGTTTTCGAACCTTCCGGAGGGGCGATATTAGCGAAAACCTGTTATGGAGGCGACGTCTGGAGCCAACAGAGACTCTGGGTGTAACATGAGTGTTCCCATCGTTTTCAACACATTCGATTACCCCTAAATACAGTGTAATAAAGAATCTTTTTTATGGCTCTTCAGAATCCATTCGGATCTGCTCGATTCTTAGACAAACGGGCTCATATGTTCATCTTACAATTTAGTAACAAGTTCAAGTTAAATGTATTGATTCGGTTATAGGAAGAAACTGGAATCGTGCTATCGCCGTGCAATCCAGCTGTCGGAAGAGAACGACCTCCGAAGCATTGTTAGCTTATTTCATAATATTAGTTGCTTTGTGATTTATGTGAAAATTAGTTTGGACTCGTTCTTCAGGCTTTCTGCTGCATTTCCACTGGAATCTATGGGTACGATAACAAGGATGCAGCCAGGACTGTCTTGAGATTTTTGTGGAGACACTTCAATAAGGAGGAAAACGTCGAAAAGGTCAGTCAAATTGCTGGTCTAATTTCCCCTTCATGATTAGTGTGAATACTGTGCAATTTGAGTGGGACCGTATCGTGCTGTGCCTCTTCATGGATGTTGACAAGCAGTGTTACAAGCAGTTAGTTTCACGCTGATTCTCGATAATGATTTTTCTTCCCAACAAAAAAAAAGATCTCTTGAAAAGAAATGTTAATGTATTCCTTACTCTTGGGAAAAGGGGAGTAGGTGAAGATGGTTTGTGAGGTAAATTGATAGATGTGATCTAAATCTTTAAAGGTACATCAAGGAGCTGCTTCTCGATCCCTCCTTCTTCGATGATGAAGATGAAGAAGAGAGCGAGAATGAAGAGAAAAAAGAGGAGGAGGTTGAGGAGAAGGAAGATGGCGAAAATGAAGATGAAAAGAAAGAACATGGCAATAGTAAGACGGAGGAGAAGAAAGATGAGGATACTAAAACGAAGGGAGATGGAGAAAAGGTGAAGGTAATGCCCCTTATTGATCCATGATTTATGCTGTGTGGTTTTCAGAATGAATTGGAGTCTAAAGAGGGAACGAAGACAGATGATAAGCAGAGCAAGGAAACTGATACAAAAGACTCGCTGGCAGACGAAGATTCCACGGAGAAGAAGGAGGATACCGTAACTGAGAGTGAAAGAAAGGCTGATTGTGGTACCGGAGAGGGAAACGAGACGAAGAAGGAAGAGGCTACAACTTCTACGAGTAGGTAACTACGGTAGATGGTTAGTCCATTATATTGTTTTGTGTTATCTGTCCACATGCATGCTTAATAACCGTGTAGATTTCCATTTGTGTGTTCGTAACGCCTGAAACTGATGATTTCTTTGTAGGCAACACTAGCACGTCGGAGGAGATGAGAGATGAGTCAGATGGAGGGAAGGAAGGTACGAGTCATTTCAAATTATGCAATCCTTGTCTCTCTAAATATAGCACTGATCGATGGCTAAGTAACTCAGATTCCGATGGTTTCGTATTTCCATTCCAACCAACAATCGGATATGTTAGTTGCTGATCATTCAGATGGGAACGTTTTAAGAATACTTGT
Source organism: Pristionchus mayeri (assembly GCA_036245805.1). Classification (NCBI taxonomy): domain Eukaryota; kingdom Metazoa; phylum Nematoda; class Chromadorea; order Rhabditida; family Neodiplogasteridae; genus Pristionchus; species Pristionchus mayeri. The sequence continues at coordinate 25,024,493 of BTRK01000006.1, forward strand.
ATTATAAGTAATACCGGAAACAAGAATGTTCGGAATTTAGAAGAATCTATCTGAATATCTTATTTGTATAATGGTTCCTTTTGAGGGGAGAAAGAGAATCATGATATTGACGGGAAGGAGAAGAAGGATGAAGGGATGACTAATAAGAAGCGTGCACTATCGGAGGATGGCGAGGACGAACCTCCAATCAAGAGAGACAAGCATGAGAGGGAGTCCTCTGTGTAGGCTTATTTTTATGTCCTCTCCCATATCGTTCACGTTCCATAGTAACTGGTTATCTCATAATCGCCCCCCCCCCCCCTCTGACTCATCTATCATCGAATCTCCGAATCCTCCGTGCTAATACTGCCACCTCGATATTTCTCTCCCTCTACCGAAGTGTTCTGTGAAATTACATGTTTAACCAATTTCCTCTTGAATGCTGTAAAAGTTTGATTAGTTCATTCGCTTCTTATTTATTGCATACTCAGTTCGTTCACGGGCCTGAAGTTTCATCAACATTTTTTTGTTTGCGATTAAATTTAGTTTGATAACGATAAATTGAATATTGTATGAACACTTGTTTCAACACATATACTGTTTGTATCAGGCCCGGGTTATCTTTACGATGCTTGAAATTAATTGTGTGTGTCAGATGTAGTGTGCTATGAAACGGCCATAAGCAATAGATGCATAGTAGCATGGTATCTCTGGGCTACACGGTGTAGTATAGCCGACATTCCTGCTTTGCCATGTACCTCGGCACAACTCTATATCAGTGCTAATCACATGGCGCCTTCAATTGATCTCTTAACTGATAAATAAGGGCGGTTATGATTTTGAAGCGAGAGTTAGACGGTGAATTTTATCAACTGATATTACTTCTTAGCTAACATATATCAAATCATTCAGTTTCGGTATTTGTTCATATTATGTTCACATCTGTAGCTTCATTCATTTTCATAGGCGCAATTCGGTGTTGTGAATAACAAGTTTCCTGTAGACGGGGGAGAGAGAGGGGAGGATATTCCAGATGGCCTCATCGTTCTGCCCGTCGACGTCGTCATCTGCAGGAGAGGATTCCCATCCCTCTTCCCTCTCCTCCATCGTCAGTCTCAACGTGGGCGGATGTCGCTTCGCCACCAGTCGACAGACCCTCACTTGGATCCCCGATACATTCTTCACCTCGTCAGTTTGCGTACTATTCTTCTTCTTAAAGTTACCCAACAACCGTGCAAAATTTTTAAATTGGCGCCTGAACAATACCTTACCGCGAATTTGCATGAACATGCACTAAGTACCCTGATTTAAAATGCGCGGTTTGTTTAAATATTGTTTAATCGATTATGTGGGCTTAATATTGAAGTTTTTGCTGTTGAAATATATATTTCTACAACCGGGGGAGAAGCGAGGATAAAATTGGTATAGAACCGGGCTTGTGAACACTAATTACCGCACACATAATATTCATGTTTCAAACCTCGCGGGAAAATCGGTCTTGATCAGGGTAGCGCAACACATGTTTTGAGGTCGATTCTGTGACTAATTATTGATTTTCTGATTTATTAGTATTGCATTTCTACTAGTCTCTTTTATATCCATAAGTTTCAGGAATAAAAATATAGGCCATTTTTAAGGTGCTGGGTAACTTTAAATATGACCGTTAAAGTTACCGGACGAGGACGAAACCCTGATCTGACCCTGATCTGGTCGCGTGTACGAGAGAGTATGCAAAAGTGAGAGAGCGCGGGATTACGCGGATCATTTCCTGCTTTCCCTTGAGGCTATTATTGATTTTTAGCATTTTTGTTTATTCATGCTCAACTAAGTCAGCCATCGGCTATTCGATGGAGGACAAAAAATAGGGGGTCAATTTTGACCTCGTCCGGTAACTTTAATATGTTTTAAACAATTCCTTGGAAACGGAGTTCTCGTGGGGAGGGATGTAGATGGTTGATGATTGCAGTCTAGTGAGTGGACGAGTGCCCACAGTGAGGGACGAGACAGGAGCAGTGAGTGACTTCTCTCTCGACCCTCCTTCCCCTCATTCCTTTCCTCGCAGATCTTCATCGATCGAGATCCCGATATCTTCCGAGTCATTCTAAACTATCTGAGAACGAAGCAGATCGATATCACGTGAGTATCCTTCTCTTTAATCAACAATGGAATCGAAGGTGTGGACATTCGAATGACGAGCCATAAGTGGTTATCATTTCTATTTCAGTGCGGTAGATCACTCTGTTCTCAAACACGAGGCTCTCTTTTTCGGACTGACTCCCCTTGTCAAGAGACTCCAATTGTGCGAAGAATTGGAGGTGAGAAATGAGATAGTTTATTGTGAAAAGGGCTGCGAGTTTTTGACTTTTGAAATGTTTCGAATTTTTAACAATTTTCAAACAAAATATCCCAAAATTTTTGAGTTTTTTCAAAAAAATGTTGATTTTTGAATTTGAATGCGCTTATGCGTAACATGGAAAGAAACCCTATAGTGAATTTCAGATAACAAAATTGGCTGAATTGAAAGTGTAAATATTCATTGCAAAATAATTTCAAGCTTTTTGAATTCTCTGGCTACCTTGAATATTGAGGTCTCTTCATGCGGCTCAGTCTTCTTCCACGGAATCATCCAACCTCCCTTCCTTCCACTCGACTACCCCATCCATACCAATGACATCTCGAGAGCAGACGACGGTCTATCGAGAGCAGCCTCTGCTGATGTCCAGGTACTACCTGTTGGATGCACATTCATCATACACTGTCAAAAGAGTTATCGAACTTTTATTGGTTTTCGTGTAGGAAAATTGCAGATAAAAATAAATATCTCTTTGCAATTCAAGAAAATATTAACAGGGGAAATAATAAATGAATCGCATTACGGAGTTCTAGGATCCTACGTATTTAACGAATTTGAGCGTGGTTACTCGTATTCAAAAGACGTATACAGTTTCCCGGTTTTTTCCCGTGTCCAACCTGATAGGAATTTTTTGCATAGTCAAAATATGTTTGCGCATGTATTCGATAGCTTGTGTGGACCATATTAATAGTTTATGTACAAATATGATCTCTTAGTAGATATGGCGCTGATTTATATCCGATGTCAATTCAAATTCAAATGGTCTTTCTTAGATGGATGGGAGTGACTGGGAGTGAGAGTGAGTTCACTGCAGACTTCTTCGGGACTGCAAAGTTCTTCCGGTTCCTCCAGCAGCAACAGCAATTCGAAGCCATTCAAACCCGGCCACTACAAGCACGGATCTGTTGATCTTAACAAGTTTGTAAGTTACTTCATTATAATTTGATATGTAATAGTTTATACCCTTCATTTATTTTTTTAGTTAATTAAACGGTTCATCTGTATCTAATTCCGCAATGATTTCACAGTTTGAAGAGATAGCTGTTTGTATGATACATAGGTCTATTCTTTCTATATACGTATAGATATAGATAAATCCGTCTTCATTCCTTTTATGGAAGAATTTTCAGATTCGCAATGAGCTTTCGGCGCTCAAACTGACACAGAAGCCAGTGAAGACGAGTATGGAGAGGAAGTTGGAGAGGTGAGACTTATCAACAGTCTCATTCCTTTCTCATCCCATTCCCAGTCTATAGTTTCCTTGTGTGCAGGGAGCGCGAGTTGGATCTCTCCCTTCCTCTTCGAGTTCGACTTCTCCGACCCCATCACAACTCACTCGCTGTCGCCTATCCCCATTACGTCGCTGTCTATCGGTCTGTTATCCTCACTCCTTCCTGCCTAGTAGATGTGCCCCCACAGATGTGATAATGGATGCATTCCAGAATGAAGGAGTCAGTGGGATGGCAGCAAGTGTATATGTCGGCCAAGTTGAGACTCCCTGTCACTCACATCGCTCTCAACACCAAATTCGGACCACAGGTTGACAGACTGGAGGCCCTTCGGATAATGCATCTTTAGTAAAAAAATATCATTTTAAGTAAATAATTACCAAAACTCCTTTTGAAGGATCTGGAAATTTTATGAGTTTTCATGATAGTGATTCTCATGAATTTTGGAATATGTGAGTTCAGGCTATTCCTATGTGAGTATTGATTGAAAGTATAAATCAACTGGATTGAGAACAACGAGAAGATGCTGTCGATCTCATTCTCGGATGGGTCAATCGACCTGTGGAATCTGAGTGAAGCAGCGATGGGACCAGCTGGAGGAGAGGGAAGAGGAGCCACCAGGGCTGGTGAGATCACTCAAGACTCGAGCATATTATAATCTTGGTTGAAGGTGGTTATAACAAGCTACCAAAGTAGTTGACATAGAAAGTGAGTGGAAGTTTCAAATCGGGGATTGGTCTGATAAGTAGCCCGTTACGTTACATCCCGTTACGAAGTATGTGCAGAGATGGAACTCTTGTGTGTTTTTCCAATCTGCCTTCATGATTGAGGAATAGGACTGTACGTCCAAAGGTCTGCCTTTTGCTACTTCATAATGAAATCGAGAAGAATGGGCGTTGGAATAGTGACGTTCCCCAAGTTACGCCCAAGCTGGATTCTGACTTGGAAACAGCTCTTTCTTCTCTAATTCAATGTGGGTCGTCCCTCATGAGAATGAGTGTGTTGAGGGAAGTTCTCTCTCGATGTCGCCATCGACAAACTCTTCTTCATCGGAAGTCAACTAGTGGCACTCAGCAATCTGGGAAAGGCCAGTTCTTCTATTAGTATTGTTTTGGTAATCTTAGATTAATTCAATACGAGCTTGTCTTCGATATATGAAAAATAGCGTGGAATTGGTATTAAAGATTTCTTTACCATATATTTATTATATGAACTCCTGATATTTTTTTCGAGAAATCGTTCTTAATTCATAGAATTTTCTCTACTCCAATCTTTCTATGCTTAGAGATAAGTCGAAAGACTATCCAGCAAAAAAATTCAAGTTTCGGAATTCGGGGGTATTGAAGGTGTTATGATACCTTTTTTTCCTACAATATGATTGCGAAAACCCCTTTTGAAATTGTGCGCTTTTTTAAATCGACCTTTGACTTCATTTATTCGCGTTCTAATTCAAAATTGTATCTGTAGGTGGGAATCTGGCACTCGACAACTCAGAACTGGCAGGTACAAGGTTGGTCAATTGGTGTATTCATGGTGTACGCAGAAACGTTCATAAAGCAGTTAATTTTATTTTCACGCACTATTAATTATTATTGGGTGATAATTGAGACGTGGGGTCAACGATCGCCTGCTACGACACTGCGGGTTCCTCTCTGATCCTCGGATGCACCAATGGGTGAGGGGAGGGAAAAGACACTCATTCCCGTTTGTTTGCTTCATTTACTTAGGTCGCCAAATTATAAGGCTGATGTAAAGGTTATTATATTTTTTCCTTATTTTAAGTGGTGATGTGAAAGAATTGGAAAATGCAAAAAAAAATCTTAGCCTGGATTAAAGTAAAAATTTGACATTTTCTCTCTCTCGCGAACGCAACCTAGAATCAAAACAAAACTGTGATTGTAGTTTCCTATCGCAATCATGTGTACTGCTTTGCGTCAATTTCACTTTTTAAATTCAAAAAAAATTTTGGACATTGTAAATTATGTCTCTTTTCTAGTTCGATGTATTACGTGGACATGCAGAAGTTTCCACTGAGAATGAAGGACAACGACCTCCTAGTCACTGAATTGTACAGGGTGAGAAAGACAGAAAGGATGGCAGAATACTTTCCGTAATAAATATGAGCCTGCAAAACCTCAAAATTAAAAAAAAACAGAATAATTTTAAAGAGTAATAATTAGTTATGTTACCTGCATAAGGATGGATCTCCATCCTCCTTCTCATTGCAGGACCCCAATGGAGATGCGATCACTGCCATTAGTGTCTACCTCACTCCCAAGACCAGTCAGTTTGAAAGTATATCAATGCAGTGATGAAGGCCATCCCGTCCATTCTCACCCACTAACTATTCACGAGTAGAGTTCTATTGCTGGAAAAAATCGTTATTGGAAAATTACCCATTCCCTCTCATTTTCCAATAACGTCGCAAAATGAGGCTGTCGCTTATTGGAAATGACCTCTTATTGGAAAATGATTTTCCAATAAGAAAGCACAGGGAAAAGGGGTAATAGATCGTTCAAACTGAATCGACGATTTTCCAACAGTTTTCCAATAAGCTATTGGAAAATTCCATTACACAATGGATGTTATTGGAAAATGAGATGAAGTGAGAGACCCATTTGTTCTCGTTATTGGAAAATTGGAAAATTTCCAACAAGAGAGCTCTATTCACGAGATGTTCATAGAATGAACTTGAAATTGACGATTGACGTGTTGTGGTTAGTGTTTAAAATTCTTATCACCGCTCTTCATTTTACCCTCTCATGATCGATTGAGTAGTGAGAGAGTGCTCTGAAGGAAGAGACCCTCGTATCGTTTCTTTAACTTAATAGGAATGTACATTACGGTTTACGCGATAGCTTCAACAAATCCTCACTGTAGTTGCTGTTATCGAAATCCCATGGCGAATACGATGATCTTCCACTGCCAACACTTTTTTGGTTTAAAAGTTCCATTTTTTAGACACCGTTTTGGGGTTCATGATAAATTAGCTAAGGCATATTTCTATCAAAATTTTACAATACGCTTTAAAATGTAACTTTGCAAACATCAATTTCACAATTTCATCAATGCATAGCATGGAAAATAATGGCTCGATAGGTTTTAGTATGTTTCCGGTGTCCAAAGGCGGAATTACGAAAAAAATATGGTTCGCTAGAATCAGTTTCCTCAGAATCAACAAACTAACCCTTGGGGCCAGTGTTTAGTATTTTTGGATCTGTAAAAGTCATATGTTAAATCTGCTGCGGACAGCGTCATATGAGGCCGTTTGCCTAAGAATCGATCAGATCCGGCAGGTTCCGGGACAGCAAAAAAATCTCGATTTCCGCCTATCCACTTTATTTTTATTAAAATAATTTTTAAAAATTCACATTTTCGGAGACTTAATGTCGGGACGAGTGAGTTACATGGTTGGAACCGCCGTGACGAGTAGATATAGAATCCCGAATTTCATCGATTTTCTCCCTGCGGTTTTCGAAATTGAAGTGAAATTGTGCGATGAAATAGAGCGTAATCGGCGCTAATCTCTCGTCTCCCCTCTCGTTCCCTCTGCGCTCTCTCGCACAACCACACTCTCTCGCCCTTTCCTCCCTAGGGAATAGAAAGAGAGTGGAGAGCCGACTCATTTACCACCGTTCTCCGATAACAATTTCACTTCAATTTCGAAAACAGCAGGGAGAAAATCGATGAAATTCGAGATTCCGAATCTACTCGTCACGGCGGTCCCAACCATGTAGCTCATTCGTCTCGATATTGAGTCTCCGAAAAGTTGAATTTTTAAAAATAATTTTAGTTATTCGTGAAAAATAAAGTGGATAGGCGTAATCAGCATGAAATTCTACCCTGGAAACCTTATTTACTTAATTTTGGCACTTTCCGGAAGGGCGATATACACGAAAAACTGTTTGCGACGTGACGACGTCTGGAGCCAACGACGACTCTGAGAGCAAAATGAATGTGCCCAGCATTTTCAGCACCTTCGATTACCCCAAAACACATTGTTACGTAAAATCGAGATATTTTTGCTGTACCGACCCTTGCTCGATTCTTAGGCGAACGGCCTCATATTTAGTTTGATCTTCAATAATTTTTATTGTCAGCCATCTGTGGGAACTGGATCGAGATAGCATACGGTACTTCATCGGGAGCAGTCAGGGTCATTGTGCAGCATCCCGAGACTGTCGGACACGGACCACAGCTATTCCAGGTACTGTAGTATCTATCGATTGAGAGTAGTGAGAGAGAGTAAGTAATCCTTGCAGACATACACAGTTCATGCTTCTCCCATCGTACGAGTCGCTCTCTCCACCAACCATCTCATCTCGGGTATTCCACCCTCATTTGTCTATCATTTACTTGTTATTTAACTTGAATTTAAACCTCCCAACCGTGTCAGTTACTAATGTATGGCTTTATCAGTATGCGCTGAGTATAACCATGTTCGATCGTGGGGAGTGACTCGATTCCGTGGAATGATCAGCACACAACCAGGCAGTACCAGTCTCGCCAGCTTCAAGGTTACCTTTTGAATCACTGCTCCTCGTACACTGTTCAATGCAGGTTTTGACTCTCGAATCTACGGAGGAATATCAGAACGATTGCGCAGATGCGGGTTAGTGCAGTGATGAGGTAATCTCTCTCATCTCTCTCCCAGGTCCCTACGGTGATCAAGAGGGAGATCAAGTATTCGTGCAACGAGTCGTCCCCGACACTAACCAACTATTCATCCGATTGGCCAGCAATGGAGACAGGTACGGTGGCAAGAAGGGATACGGTACATCGATCGATTGATCTCGTTTGAGATTGTGCACGATCAAGTCAGTGGATGGGGCACCGATCACTTCCTTCGTAGTGCACGAGTGCGAGGGATCGACGAGGATTGGATGCAGGTATGTATCTACTCAGGGAGTACTGTATCTTGTTCGTGTTGAGACCCCGTCGTTTCCTCTTCACTGGCACTTCCACTGGCAGTGTGCAGATGTGGGATCTGACGACTGCTCTGGACCAGTACCACGCGAGTAGAGGAGGGAGTGCAGCTGCTCCCCCTGCACTCACCACTGCTGTCCCTGCTGAGAGAGGAAGTGCATCGAGTACTCTGATGGGATTAAAGGTGGGAAGGCAAGAGAGAAGGGAGAGAAAGAAACATGCACAGGTTACTCCATCCATCTCTACCCTCCCTTCTTCTCTCTTGACTGCTCTTGCTGGACCAACTCCCCAGGAACTGTTGACACTAATTGGTCTGTCTATTCTCATCCTTCCTCTTTCCTTCTCACAAGGAATGGCCGCGAGGGTAGGTTGGAGTTTTAGAACGAGACCTAGCGGGATCGAAAGAGGATCAAATTATAAGAACTTCGATGTTTTTCATATCTGCTGAGGTCATCTGTGGATGTCTGCGCTCATAGTTAGCAAAACAGTCAATTTCTCAGGATGTTCTGAAATCCCACTACAGCCCAGCCGTCCACAGAGTCCCTCAGCAGATATGAAACACGTAGAAGTTCTTAGAATTTGACCCTCTTTCGATCCCGCTAAGTTTCGTTCTAAAACTCCAACCTACCCTCGCAGCCATTCCTGGTCAGAAGGGGCGAATGTAATTGATCCCTCGAAGTGATTCACCTCAGATGAGTGTGATCTATCGTGCAGTGGTACATCGTGTGTGCCCACTCCTTCCTCCTCGACTGCTAATCTAACAGGTGGATAAAGACACCTCCAGTCCTCTCATTCACTTCTCCCATTTCAGGTCTTCTTTCTCCCCAATAGTGATCGAAGAGGGTCATTCTCCCTTGCAAAGGGACAACATTTAGCACTACTTCACATTTCCTGTAAATTCCGGTGCACTAACATAGATCAAAAGTTCCTGCAAATAGCTACCTTAATATGTAGAAATTCGCAAAATTCATAATACACGTTTCAGCATATTTCCCAATGTACTGTACTTTGTCTATTTGTATGCTAATATTAAGAATGTTGAACATTGTGATTCTGTCCGATTCAATGTATAAAAGCTGTTGAATTCGTCATAAGTCTTCTGTAAGCATGAGTTAAAATGAGCTTCTTTCGCTTAAAGTTACCCAACAAGGACGAAATTGACCCACTATCTTTGTCCTCCATCGAATAGCCGATGGTTGAATTAGTATAGAATGAATATACAAAATGCTAAAAATCAATAATAGCCTCAAGGGAAAGCCGGGAATGATCAACGTAATCCCGCGCTCTCTCACTTTCGCATACTCTCTCGTACACGCGATGGGATCAGGGTTTCGTCCTTGTTGGGTAACTTCAAGCAACAAACTATCGTAACACAATGTTCAAATTAGGTAAAACAAAGTGGATCGGATCCCCAATAGTATCCTTCAAGTAAGTTTCATCGAAATCTGTATCATAATTGTAGGGACCGCAGAGCGTGGTCATTTCAGAATTCCAACTTACAGTATACCCCCATCACTTTTCAGTTTACGATTCTAAATCGCTTCTGAACTTTCAAAACTTTTTCAGTTGTTTTCAACATTTTGTTTTTGATACAGATTATTTTTTTCCTTTCCGAATGAATGCCCCCTATGTCAATTATATTCCCAGATCATTTTGACCACTGTGAGGCCGGTATAATGAGGTTCATAGTCAATTTAGAAAACTGTGTTTCTAGTTTCCACTCAATCGACCTTTTGCTCCCTCTGCCACACCTTATATTTCGTTACGCATACAATTTAGGGACTCTAGAGCACACAATCCAGCGATTTGCGTTAATGTGGCAGAGGGAGCATTAAAGTTACATCGAGATTTAGACTGAAAACCCGCGACGTTTTGTGATGCCCACTTTCCTTCGATCGATAATGTACTTCCGTCCTTTGACACCCCTTATATTCCTATGCCAATTCAATCTACTGACCCTAAAGAACGTCTTTTCGCGTAGCAAGGCCAGGTGTCATCGAACGGAATGCTACTTTCTCGGTCTGAAAGCAGAACACGCGATGTTACTATGACAAACAGTGATAAGCTAAGTAATATGCTATTTTCTTGGTCTATGATTCCCAGAATGACATGTATATCAATTCGAAAACATATTTTCATATAATTTCAGTTTAAAAATTAAGAAAAATAAAAATACGAAGACAAAAAGTCAGTCGCTGATTAAGTCAATGTTGGAAGACCGAGCGTACTGTATCTCAGCCTCGGCGTTAATTTAGTTAATTCGAATAATTAATTTATTTCGTAAAATTTTTAATTTTTTGGTGTCGAAATCGTATCAGCAGCTCATAAACTATTGGATTCTAGGCGCATTTTATTTTAGAAGCATTTTGAAGAAACCCGCCTGCTCTCCCTACATAATTGTTCACGGCCCTCTACTCGTTCCCTTCCAGGGCACTTTTCCGGAAACTAAATACGGCTCTCGATTCCGTGTGAGACTCAGATCACTGAGGGTAGAATGTAGTTTGTAGTCGTTTTCAAGCGTCGCGACGCGTGACCGCCTCGCTTCTCTCACGAAATTCGATAGCAAATTTAGCCTCTTTTGTTTAATAATTTCGCTATTTCCCGGGAGTCCCGGAAGAATAGGTTTGGCACCACCCCAGATGAAGATGTAATGATATACTTAGCACTGAATTATTTATTTTTAAAAGGAATAAAAAATAGATCAATAAATGAAAATTATCGATGTAAAAATAATAGAAACGAAATATTTCGAAGTGCTCCGCCCATTTTTTAAATCCCCGCGAAAACAGCGCTCGCATTTTTGGGAAAAGTCGCACAAGTGCACGCCCGAAGAAAAGCGAGGTGAGACTGTGAATTCTCCACTGTGAATGGCCGTGATTGTTCCCTGATGGCAGACTGCTGCGTTCTTACAGAAGGCCCGTTACAATGTATCCATATGACATCGATCAACCTAATAAGTCCATCTAGTATAAGCTTTTCTCTTCAGAATTTCAACAAGAGAACATAAATACTGAAATTAACTCCGGCACGGCCCGTCCGGCATCCGTGGTGGCATCCGTGGAGCATCCGGGGTCAGAGCCGCAACGCGCAAGAAATGCGCAATGCGTTCGCTGGAGCGAGACAATAAAAATGCCAGAATGAATATTCTGCGAGTGTTAAATTTTGGGTTTAAAAATATTATTTCTTTATATGATCTACTCTGGAGAATGACAGAGAATATAATTATTACAAAGAAGTAATGAAAAACGCCATTCACGCGAAATAAATTGGCCAAAACCAATTTTGATACGCTCAACTCACTGTCTTAAAACCGTGATAAGTAGATTCGTTAAAGTTACCCAACACCCTTGAAAATGCCTTTCTATATTATTTAACAATGTAGTAGAACGGGTTCTCATCAGTTAAACTGGAATAATGAAAATAATAGAAAATCAATATTTGCAACAACGTAGAGCTGCAAAGTTTCAGTCTGAGTTGCCTGATCACGCCCGCTCTCTCTATTTTACACACTCTCTCGCTCGTTTTGTCGTGATCAGGGTACTCCCGCCAGTTCAAATTATTTTCATGGGTGTTGGGAAACTTTAAACCAATCAGGTCATAAATATGCTATGCATGCATTCTCACAGACTTGCCTTATAATTTGTAGGTTTTAAATATAAGCAAAATGTTGAAATACTTTAAGAAAGTAATTTAAAATGTCGTTTTGGGTCGATTTTACAGAAATGTAAAACACGTGATAAAAACATTCACGGCCCGATTTGACCAGAATCGTGTATACAATTGGATTCAGAATAAAAGCGTCTATCGATTGTAGGTTTTTAAAATTAAAAATAATGCTTGGTTATTTTACTAAAAATCGAAAACTTGCAAAACACGTGAAGTCCAGGTGCAGAGCCGGCACACGTTTTGGTAAAATGCTTAAAAATTCTACCGTATTTTCTGCACCCCTAACAAAAAATTTCTATCGAGGATTTTATGCGTCACGGCCGCAACGCGGTTGTCTGACCGGACTCTTTTTCCACTGTTTAACGGGCCGTATCCGGGATCGGGATCGATTCCGGGCTGTCTGAACTCCATGAAATGTGCTTATCTCTGTTTATCTCTCGCCAAACGCCGTAACTTATAATGATACACACTATGAACAATTACAATCTACTACAGATCCGAGGAGAGGTACTGTGGTGGAGAGTCGACAGCTTACAGATCCTCGAGTTCGTACTCCTCGGGCTTCACTTTCAGACCGGCAAGGGCATTCTTAGCTTGAGAGCGGGCCTGTAATTATAGGAATAGTACGTATTCCCACAAATAAACAACTCATGAGTAATCAATAACTCGCCTTTCCGTCAAATCTGTTCTTGGGGTTAGCCTGGACGGCTGCCTTGAGTGCGACGATCGCTTCATTCTTCTTGCCGGCGGCCTTCTGGGCGGCACCGAGGTAGTACAGGTTGGAGGCCGAGAATCCGGCCTGGAACAAAACATGGTCATTGGACAGACTAACATGATACCTTGATGGCCTCAGCCTTCTGGAGGGTAGCGACGGCGGCAGAGTAGTCCTTGTTGTTGAACTGCTGCACACCTGAGAACGAGGGAATGGATGAGCAAGAGTGAAAGCAACTAGCACGCAAGCTACACATAAGTGCGTACCGAGGAGGTGGAGGGCGTAGGGGTCCTTGGGGTCAACGGCGATGGCCTTCTCGAGGTGCTTGTACGCCTCAGTCTCGTACTCCGGCTTCTTCTCGAGCTTGGCGAGGCGGGTGAGGATAAGAGCATACCTCAAAATATATAGCGAAATTAATATTTTTTTCGACAAAATTCCTGGCACTTTTGCAGATAAACTAACCACTTGTGAGCTCCGGCGGATCCCTTAGCAGGTTCAACGGCGAGGGCCTTCTTCGCGTGATCCTTAGCCTGAAGGAATTTTATTTATTAAATTCATTGTCTGAGTCATAGAAAATGGTACTACTGCCTTAATTTCATTGTCATGTTTTAAACCGATATTTCACCTCGTGGAGGAGATGGAGAACCTCATCGTGGTTCTTGCTCAGCTCAGCCTTCTCGAAGAGGATACGGGCGATACGCCACTGGATCTCGGTATTGTGAATGTCGCTGACCCTGAAAATGTAAATTGTGATTTGGAAATAACTTCAAAGAGTCTAAAAAGAGGAATACTTGTTGAGGGCCTCATGGGCCTCTTCGAGAGAGGTCGTAGACTCGATGTAGCCGTATTTGGAGGTGCGCTTGAGAGCATCCTCAATCGATCGAACGGCAATCTGGTACCTTAATAATCCACCTTATTCACTAAACCACTGACGTCCTTCATTTCTTGTCATTCCAATACGATAACAACTAACCACTCGGGCTTCTTCGACAGTTCCTTGTCGGTCAGGGCGACAGCGGCAGCAGCCACCTGAGGCACTCATATTGTAATGATTACTATTTATCGACCACATTTATTAGAGAAAATTTAACATCATTGATTACTTTTATCTTTGGCAAAAGATGGCAGCCATGCTGACTCAGTTGGTGCAGATAATCATACATTAGTTGACACAAATATATGATCCTTACACGGACCACGAAACGAGAAATACCTGGACTCCGGCGAGACCAGTGGCAACACGTCCGAAGGAAGCTGCAGCACGACGGAACATCCTTTACCTAGATATTTAAAGAGATCAGCAATTTTCAATGATCGGAGTGAGGAATGCGAATGGAAATCAGAAATAGGTATTACTGTCAAATCAACTATATAGGAAAAGGTTCCACATCGTATGAATACATGAAAAAGCTGATCCAATAATAAATCGAAATAATTGAGAATTTTTTTTGTAGGCTGGATTCCAGGTAATATCTCAACAACCGGCCCATTTGTATGTGTGCATATACACGGAACGGCTTATTCCGATATTACGGTAGTGAACTGCAGTCCCGGAAATCCAATTCGAAGATTCATTACGCACCGCAGTGTAGCTTTTCTATATTATATTATAAAAACTATGTAGCATTTCTTCTTAATATGATGTTGTATGCTACAAATTGCTAGATAATATATTCAGAGAAAATAGAATGATCGTTGCTATCATCCGATTGGAATTAGCATGATTCTACTTCGTTTCTGCAGAAACTGCAATATACGAAGAAAAACTAGGAGATGAGTACCTCTTAGCGAATGGAGTAACGAAGTTATATAGTATTGTTCCTTCGACTTTGCGGACATGCACGGCCATTCACAGTGGAGAAATTCTCACCTCGCTTTTCTTTGGGCGTGCACTTGTGCGACTTTTCCCAAAAATGCGAGCGCTGTTTTCGCGGGGATTTAAAAAATGGGCGGAGCACTTCGAAATATTTCGTTTCTATTATTTTTACATCGATAATTTTCATTTATTGATCTATTTTTTATTCCTTTTAAAAATAAATAATTCAGTGCTAAGTATATCATTACATCTTCATCTGGGGTGGTGCCAAACCTATTCTTCCGGGACTTCCGGGGAGTGTTTCTCCCGGAGATAAATATTAATATTAAAATTTAATTAAAATAGCGAAATTATTAAACAAAAGCGGCTAAATTTGCTCTCGAATTTCGTGAGAGAAGCGAGGCGGTCACGCGTCGCGACGCTTGAAAACGACTACAAACTACATTCTACCCTCAGTGATCCGAGTCTCACACGGAATCGAGAGCCGTATTTAGTTTCCGGAAAAGTGCCCTGGAAGGGAACGAGTAGAGGGCCGTGCGGACAACCGTTGAACATCTCCCCCCCCCCCCCCAATGAAATACGACTAACGTTGATAGACCATAGTAAAATAATCTAACAAGATGCTTTATCTGACTTGATACGGAGTAATTCGAGTTTTCTTTACGTATTATAAATATAATAAATGAGAGAGGAGGAAACTCGGGAAGAGGAGATCACTGCGTATGCTGAGAGGTTTCATAGCAAGGATGGAGAGATGAAAGGAAGGGCTATCTATCAACGGAAGAACCGAAGAAATGAAGAGTATGATTCTCAGACACGGCCAACAGAGTGGTTGAAGAGACTCTTCGTCTATCTTAACGTCCGAATCTGCAAATATACTTGGTCTCCAACGGATTATCCGGCTACCTTACCTCATGTAAGCCGACTTGCGCTTCTCCATGTCCATCCCCTCGTCTGCGGGGGCCGATCGTTTTCCGAATCTACAGTATCCTTTCTCTCTCTCATCGCATGATCTCTGACCTCATGTATGCTGACTTCCTCTTTCCGAAGCGCATGTAGGGAGACTTGCGCTTCTCCATCTGGAAGAGGAGGATTGACTACAGTAATCTTTCCCGATCCCACAGGGAAGTGTACGGTACCTCATCGATCGTCTCGGAGTCTGCCATTTCTCCCTCGATCGGATCTACGAGAGAAGGGTCCGATCGCTTCCCGAATCTAAAGAACTTGTCCTCCTCATCATCTCTCTCATCATCGAGTCAATGGTAGACCTCTGAATCCCCCTCCTCTCTCTCTCTCTGACTAAGTTCCATCTCCATTTCAGTGAATCTCCTCGGGATTATCCCCTCTATCTCTTCAGGCAATCACATTCTATCGTCACTCCTATAGGGGGGAATCCAAACCAAACGAAGGAGTTATTTCCCGGAATATGAGGTTTCACTAGTTCATTCATCGTGCTCATCTAGATGGACTTCTCTCATTTGCTTCCTCCTCCTGATAAGGTCGAGTATTAATACCCTCTTCCTCCCTCCTACCTCATGTAGGCGGACTTTCTCTTCTCCATCTCTGCCATCATCTGGGGATCAGATCGACCGAATCGCATGTACGCTGACTTCCTCTTCGCTACGTCGCCTACCATTACAATCATATCTTCCATCCCTTCCCATTCCTTTCAACCCCCCTCCCCTCCTCCCCCTCCCCTCCCCTCTCCTAACCT
Organism: Pristionchus mayeri; assembly: GCA_036245805.1. Classification (NCBI taxonomy): domain Eukaryota; kingdom Metazoa; phylum Nematoda; class Chromadorea; order Rhabditida; family Neodiplogasteridae; genus Pristionchus; species Pristionchus mayeri. The sequence continues at coordinate 25,040,888 of BTRK01000006.1, forward strand.
GAGTAATCCTCCTGTGCAGATACAATGCCGATGGCTGCGATGAGGAGGAAGACGCAGATAGACTTCATGATAAGAGATCCCGATTTGGGCTGACGATGAGCCTGTGATGATTAAAGTGAGGGGAGAGGGGAAGGGAGGGGGAGGAGTGGGCGAGGACGAGTGATCTCTCTAACATCATTATTGCGGGAAGGTATTGAGTTGGTGGACACGGAATAAGCGAGGGAAGGAAGAGGGAGACAACCGGATGTGAGGACCAGTGAACACTCGTACCGTATTCACTGTCAAGACTCCCTTCACACATCAACGAATAAGAAAGAGTGTCAAAATAGAGAAGAGTCTCGGACGACGAGGGATTCGACCTGCCTATGAACTGAATGAATGGATGACGAGGATCGAAAGTACAGGTGTAGAGGGGAAGGACCTCTCGAGGCAAGAAATGATCGAGTAATGGAGTGAATTCCTCCCTCAGAAGGAGGTGGCTATGGAAAGGGGCGGAGTTTAGAGGTCTCGTGAAGGGGAGGAGAGGGTCAATGGATATCATGAGGGACTGAGAGAGAGTACAATTTACTATGGAATGACGTCAAATCGGTATACATACACCTGGCTGTGTGCTGCTTTTATACAATATGACAATAGCCACATATAATTAGCCCTGATATCACTTTCTGGAGATCGTCATTCTATAACTTGAAATCATGTGCAAATGAGAAGAAAGAGCGGAAATCAAAATGCATTCATGGGTCGTTAGGAGTTGTTTGCCACTACAATATTTCATCAGAGAGTTTCGAGAAGGGAAATCAATCCCCGAATATCACTCCTATCCCATTTCGTATGGAATCCTGATAAACTTGTATAAATGTGATGATATCACTTCTCTTCGAGGGAGGGGGATTGTCATTCATTCCCCAAAACTTCCTCCTTCAATCTCTCCTCCTTCAATCTCTCCATTCTCCACATCGTAAGCACTAAAATACGCTTAATCAGATATTCCCGAGCACAACTTTCGAAATTATCTGTATTCTTAAGCACTAAAAAGATTACCCAAAAAGGAAGCGAGTAGATTTAGAGAAGATTATGCGAAATGAGATCTGCCACTTGGAGATGCACTCGAATGGAGAAGAATCCCCGTCGTGAGTCTACTCCTCTCCACGTATTTCCGATACGTAGATGGTAGACAAGAGTGGAATGGGAGAGTCTCCCTTGTTTCCACTCTCCTCCCTCAGGTGAGATGCATCCTCTCTCCTTTCCCACCCACGGATACTTTTGTTTCATTTCCCTTCCAGATTCCCGAAAGGCATGAAATGGAAACAAAGGGATGGGAAAGGGCGCATCGCTTCATTGGACTTCATCGAAGTGTGAATGGATGGATGGGAGGAGTACGGTAGCCACTCTCTCCATTCCAGTCACTCGAAGAGAATCGAGTGAGATTAGTTATGGATTGGCCAAGATTCAGCCTACTTTACTTTGCTTTTCGCATACTTCAATTTAACTAGAAAATTGAATGTGCACCAAGATAAGATATGAAAATCATGATGAACTTCATGATTACCCAAATAATTGTCTGAGTCCCGGATCTGGGAAATTGAGGATACGGAATTGTCTGAACCAGAGTAGTTAGGAGTTGAATGAACTGCTGGACTGAATGACTTCTTCTATTCATACGAGTGTCATTTCTCCCTAGTTGATTGTCACCCATTTTCTTCCCTGAACACCACCCGAATTCTAAGGATTTGCCAAGAGGAGAGTGGATATGAAGAGAAGGTGAAAGAGGGGCTCGAGACGCCATTCTTCCAAATCTTCCCGAGATATGCAAGAGTGCCTCTGAAGAGAAGCTGTGTCTTCTAAGGGCATCCTACAATATAGGAAAGGAATAGAGACAATTGTTACGAGGGAAGAATGCATAAGGGACGAGAGAAGTTTAGTAAAACTTAGGAGGGAATGGAATAAATTTCCGGAGTCTAATCTGATGCAGATTAATATTCTCATGAGAAGCACCGGAGATTAGATTTCCTCCCAATTACTAATGCAGGCGAGTAATTGAATCAAAGAATCTCCAGGACAAATTCATGAAATCGCACGAAGTTGAGGGCCAAAAAAGAGTCTATACCCAATTTGGTACGCATGTCAGCGCATAGACAATAAATTGTTGTAGATGGAAGACACGAAATGAAAGAACAAATATGAGGAGAAAGGAAGAAGGAAGTCAGTTTGAAGGAGTCAAAGGGCAGGAATCATTGAGTGATTCATGAAAGATGCAGGGATTGGAGGGGGGTTGCAAACATGGACCCTTCCCCTCCCCTCCTCCCCATTCAATTAGGTCTCCTGAGTGAATGATACCCTGTCTCGATCATCAGTCAATCGAATTGGATGGACTGAATGTTTATTTGGTGGACAGAGGGAGATTTCCCCTATCTGTCTATCAAATTCACCAACAGAAGAGATAGATCAACCTCAATTCTTGACACGAGGGAAATTGACGGGAAAATTAGGGGGGGGGGGGGGTAATATGAACGTCGGAAACGGGGCTCGAACGGGAATTGAAGAGTGAGATCGTGTGAATTTTTCGGATTCAATTAACCCCGCACACCGCCCAAATATCAGCAATAGTTGACGTGGTTCTGAGAAGGAGAAAAGTATCGACAAAATATCAGAAAATCGAGCTAAATTATCGAAAAATTAGGCAAAAAAAAAAGTAGAATTTATAGAAATGATTTTCGAAGACGGTTTGGCCCATACCGTATGGGGAAGATTCACGAGGGTACATCCATTCCCACCTCTGGCACAGATGTATATCATACGCATTTTTTCAGAGAACTGTAGAAAGAATGATGATAGTATGGTAACTAATAGATATGTATGAAGGACAGAGGAAGGTGCATCTCAAACTATCTGGCAGAGAGGGCCTCTCTACGTGAGAGACGTGGATGGAAACACGGGGGTGTCACTACAAGTCCCTTCCACTCTCCCCTTTGATGGACTGAGATGGATCCCTTCTACAGAGGAAGAGAGAGAGAGTACACGAGGAGAGATTCATTCTACTTCCGTATTATCCTTTGCCCTTTCACATTCTCTGTCTGGTAGTGATAGAGAAGGGGGGGATGGGAATGAATGGGCAAAGTTCTCTCCGTATCACTCGGGGCTTCTCCTCACTTCTCACATCCGACTGGGACGCATTTCTTATGCATTCACGTGTCTACGAGAGTTTCAGATATTTTAACCAGTAAAATAATCGCGAATTTTGATGGCGGAGAAAGGAGAATAGAGGAAGAAGGAGACTTCCTAGATGGGTAATGGTAGATAGAGGATGTGTGATCTCATTGAAAAATTAGGGATTGCTGTCCCAAATTTGCCCCGATTGATAGGATTTCTGACAAACATGAATCGACTTGGGCAAATCAGCTACAAACGGGGATATTGACACTCTGAGATGGGAGAAGTGACGAGGAGAGGGAGATTAGAGGGAAGGGAGCAAGGATGGAATCAATTAGAGTGGTCATGGAGACAAGGATGAACACGTGAGTGATATTAAGAAGAAGGAAGACCGAGGGTGGAGGAGTTGTCTGAGAGAGGGGAGAGATACCCATCGTGCACTCTTATGAGAGGAGTAGCCAGGAAGACCAAGGAAACTAAATCATGAATGGAAATTCAAAGGAACAAAGAGGGCGGGAAGTCGAATTCTGTCTATTTAAAATGCAGATGGAATCATGAGTTCTGCGAGGTTCAAATTGAGTTTGAAGTAGAGTGGAACGAACTCTGACGAGGATTCTTCTCTCTCCCTCTCTTCATTCGTGCTACAAAACACCTTCCTGAGGAAGAGATTCATGGCAATATTGTACATGGATGGCTAGTTTCCTCAGAAGTTGATTCCTCCCACTTCGCGGAACATATCATACACGATTCACCCAAGTGAGAATAATATTCGTTCGCGGTTCGTATTTCAAAACTTCCTCACAAACACTCATTTTTCAGATGAAACGACTACCGAAACGGGCGAAATTTAAGACTAATCAAGATTTCACAATATTAAAAAAACACATATTGAATGAAAAGTGTGAGTTTTAGTACGTAAACGAAGAATGTTTTCGACATCGGCACTGATTACGAAAACTATGAAAACGAGGAATGTGTGAATGGGAAAACTTTGAGTGGTACAAAGATCGTGAATATAAAATTTCCACAAGTGGTCGTGCTTCACTCCAAGTGTATACACTGCCACAGAGTCACTCCTCACCCCTCAAGGATCGAAGTTAGCGACTCCGCGAGAATCACATCAGCAAACCCCTGATTGACGCTGCGTCCACACTCTTTATATTACTTCTTTTGCAACGTTTTTTGGCTGTAGTCGTATCAGGGGTTAATCATCCTGCATTTTGAAATATTCAGTTTGAGCTGTGTCATGAGAGTTTTCTTAC